>OZ023177.1:3755625-3977025 GCA_963678695.2 Diplodus puntazzo | reverse complement strand
CTCCTGGATAGTAAAATATCCAGATCTCCTCCTCTTAGGGGTAGCGATATATTTTCAATTCCAGTATAAGTCCTCCTATATGTCACATTTTGGAAAGTATTTAACCCAAAGTATTGTGGAGTTTTAATCCTTACATGTGGTGAAAAAAATATATATTTTTGCTCTTTTTAAACAAAATACGCTGTATCCTGTCACTGTCTATTTTCAATGTTTTAGTCACAGAAGGCTTCCGGATTGTTTGCTCCCACCCGAGTGTTGGCGGTGGATTGTCTGATCACTCTGTGATCTGCCTGTATTTTAGTATGGCATGATCTCATTCAAGAAAACTGAACATTCCTGAATCATTTGGTCACATACATTTATATTCTTAAGTTCTTTCATGATTATGCAAAAATTGCTGTCCTCAGAAGATAGAGTTAAGTATCAGTGTGTCCCTGTCCTCAAACCCTGTTGCACTCCCACACAAAGCGTCGTCTTCTATGTCTTGGAGTAACTTAAATGGAGGGCATTTTTTCCACTGATCCTTTTACAGACTGTTCATCTGTTCTAGTCCTAATAAACCAGCAAGATTGTGCTGGTTTATTAGGGTTCTAACCCCAAAGGGGTAGAACACTTCTAAGATTGTGCCGGTTTATTAGGGTTCTAACCCCAAGGGGCAGCTAAGATTGTGCCGGTTTATTATTTGTTGTCTGCCGCTTGAGCTCAAATTCCCGTGAGCTGGAATGGGCCAGAAACTTGAAACTTGGCCCAGTGATTGGAAATGATGTGCATCAACTTTTATTAAAATATGAGCCCCGTCAGCCAGATGGTGGCGCTATAATTAAGGATTTAAAATGCGTTTTTGGGAAGGCCACGCCCCTTACACAGTAAGTCGGATTGACTTGAAATTTGACAAACAAGTCCAGCTCCATGTGCTCTACAAAAAAGTCAATCGGACCATGAAGCTCCACCCACTTAGATTTTTTGTTAATTAGCATAATGTGAAAAACAGTAAAATGAATAGAACTTTTGAAAGATTAACTCTTATCAACACCAAATTTGGTATATGGCTTCGGGGGATGACAAGACACATTTGTACTATAAATGAGCCAGATTAGTCAAAAATCATGGCCGCCACGGACCAATGTATTGTCGCAATGGGCGGGGCTTAGACATGATTGGCCATAACTCCCACACCCTTTGCCCTATAATCACAAAACTTGGTGGGTAGGTTCACAACTGTACTGGGAATCTGCCTACCAAAGCATGTGGAGCTCAACCTATAGGGGGCGCTATAAATGCTACACATGCGTATCTCAAATACCATTGGACGGAATTCCACCAAATTTGGTATGCATGCTCTAGGGGCGAGTATTAACTAATATCTTGAGTGCCATGTTGATTTGTGAAAGTGAGCGTGGCCTATTTGTCATTAACCATCATTGTTTGCGTTTTATTCATTTATGGTGAGCTGGAAGGACCCAGAGACACGAAACTTGGTACGTTGAGTATAAATGACGTCCAAATGCTGCTCCAAAAATTTGATTCCAATCCGTCAGATGGGGGCGCTATAACACAGGGTGTGAACTTCGAAAGGCTCTCCCTGCGAAGCCATAAGCGCTACTGACTTGAAATTTTTCAGACATGTCCTCCTGATAGCCCTCTACAAAAGACCCTCTTGCGCCATGAAAGCCGCTGTTACAGATTGTTTTGCTAATTTGCATAATTTTAAAAACAGTAAAATGAATAGAACTTTTGAAAGATTGACTCTATCAACACCAGATTTGGTATACGGTTTAGGGGGATGAAAAGACACATTTCTACTATAAATGAGCCCGATTGGACAAAAAACATGGCCGCTACGGACCAATGTATTGTCACAATGGGCGGGGCTTAGAAATGATTGGCCATAACTCCCACACCCTTTGCCATATCATCACAAAACTTGGTGGGTTGGTTCACACCTGTACTGGGAATCTGCCTACCAAAGCATCTTGAGCTCAACCTGTAGGGGGCGCTATAAATGCCATTAGCATGTAGCTGAAAACCCAATTTGGAGAAATCTGGAGCTTATCATGCCTATTTGTTGCACAGATCGTTGAGGGATACGGCAGGCGGTGTCATCAACCACGGTGGATGAGGGTCAGGGTGGCCGGTTTGGGTCAAAAGAGGTTAGAACCCGCGGATTGCCGCTTGCGGCTATATTTTTGTTTCTGTGTGTGAATTGAAATTTGAAATTAAACTTGTTCAGACTAGGTTTCTTGTCATTCAGCCCAATGTGCCTTGAGGACTGAGACTGCTCGCATTGTGAAAACCTGATGAACACACAAAGCGAGTCTTAACACTAGGATGAGAATAAAGAAATTATAAAACATTTGCAAGAGAATGTATTTCCCACATGTTTTTTGTTTGTTTGTTTCTGTCTTTTTATCTTTTCATTGTCATGTGCTTTGCTTTTAGGGTTTACTCCGAAATGTCCCAAGTCACAAACAACCTGAAGCATCCACGGTTCCAGTTGATAGAGAATAAGGAGGAGGCTGATATCATGTGGATGTACAATCACATCAAAGACTACAGGTAAGCACCGACTGGTTGATTCCACCTGGCATTGTGGCTTTCTAGTCAATGCGTAGGATTGGTGATAGGAGCAGTGTTTCATGAATGCTTGGTTGGGGAGCCTTGGACCTGGTGGGGGGGTTTGTAAAGATTTTGCACAATTTAAAGTTAAATGCATCAATCTCATGCTCATAGATACATCCATGTTGTATTAAGATGCTTGGTGCACAGTGACCCGGTCAGGAAGTCAGACACAAAACTGCATAAAGCAGCCAGTTAATTTTACAGTCCAGACTACTGCCTGAATATTGCATTGAAATAGAAAGTAAGGAAGCAAAATCAAGGCAAAATCTGAGCAAGTCAACAAAATTGGACAGGCACAATGCTCCAATTCTGAGATGCTACCCGGTGGCATTAAAGCAGTAATTCTCCCCGGGACTCTTTTTAGGTTGAACTCCTTTCCTTTAGAGCGTGTATAGCTATAGCTTTTAGTTTTGCTGATTAAACGTGCCATGATATTTGCTGCAGCAATAATACTTGATCATCGAAATGTTGAAAACTGAAAGCAGCCTCTCTAATCATGAAATCAGAATCTACACGCATTGTGAAGCTGCCTGGAAGCGCATCTTACTATCTGAAAAATGCAATCTTTAACAGGGGTCGACAATATAAATGGCCCGGTGGCCCGGATGTACTTTTAAAACTGTCAGGGCCACCAGAACGCTCCAAACAGCGTATGTATAATGTGTGTATAATGTCTCGGCGGCTAATTACCGCTTATAGTGTTACAAGATCCCGACCCGATCAGAGACAGAGACATCTACTTTCTGTGCGCAGCGAGCGCTGTGTCCTAGGACGTCAGCACACCACCTGCAAGCAACTGCAGTGTGCACAGCTCGCTCGCTCCTGCGGAACGTGTGCCGCTCGCTCACCTGCTGCTGATTGAAGGTTGTCACTAGAACCGATAAGACCCTTTTTTCGGTACCGTGAAACTTTGCCCTCAGCGCGTGTCGTGTCGAGTCCTGTTGGGACCGATGCGGACGTTACACGCGGGCCAGAGCACGCGCTGGGTCTCGGTGCGGCTACAGTCGAGCTCGCGGTCCGTTTATGTGAACGCGGTCGATCCTCGAGCCGAAATTTGCCACTGGCCCAGAGGGCCCAGAGGGCCAGTGGCAAATTTCCCTTATTGTCTACCCCTGTTTAAATTGCAGGACACACACTGCCTATGACACGCTCACTTTCTGATGCCTAAAGATAGCAATCCACCAGCAGGGCTCCTGATCACACCTCACTTTAAAACCAAGACAACCCGGGGCACGGTTAACCACTGTGTCTGCTTGGGTGCAGATGCTTTTCTGCTTGCTATCACTTCTGCTTGCCTTTTTTTCCACTGTTATTCTCATTCTACACTGAGAGATTACAAGCAGTGACTCCTGGATATTTAAAAACCACTGGGACCATAATTAATTGTAGATAAAATAGGCTGCTGCCTTATTTCAACATTTTCTCTGAATTTTCAGAAGATCATGAAAAAATTGCTGTGCTTGAAACCAAAGCCCAACGGATAGAAATATATGTGGAAGTGAATGGACCATGTGGGAACAACACCACTTTTCCATGGAATCAGAACAGCAGACAAGAGCCTGCTAACACATGTTACAATGAAACAAGAGTACTGTGCATGGGATAAATCCAGAAATATTAGCCCTTGCTGGAACACTGTTTGAGAAAAGCCGCAAGACAAATCGTTTCCCTCGGATATGGGAGATAGAGTAACAGGCAGAGCCCAGTGCCCTCAGCGAAAACAAAAAGTAAGAGCAAACCTACCCACATAACAAAAATACATCTGAAGAACAGATTTGCTTCACTTTAACAAAACCTCACAAGCCCTCCGTCCCACGACCTGAAAAACACCTTATCTTCAAAGAACAAGGAAAGATATCAAACACTGATTGTGGGCGATGGTGCTGTGAAGGAGGTAAACACCTTTTGCATAAAGAAGAATGCCAGAGTATTCTGTTTTACCAACGACATGGTCTCTGACATCCAAGAAAGAGTTCTGATCATCCCTGCTGAACATCCAACGGTGAAATCTCTCATTTTACACACAGGGGCCTGTGATGTTGTGAAGCAACAGTCTGATGTATTGAAATGAGACTTAATTGATATGTTGATCAAAGTCAGATCTCTGGATACTGTGGTGTTTGCCGGTGGCCCGCTACCGACTATCCTACGAGGTGATGAGAGATTCAGCAGGTTGTTGATGTTGAACAGATGGATCAAAGCTACATGTGCACCGCAATCAGTGAACTTTATTGATATTTTAAAAATGTTCTAGGAATGCAGACACCACTTTAAGTCAGGATTAAGGTTGTACACCTCCAACATATTTTGCTCTGTGAATCACACATCAGTTCCGCCTGACAATAGGACAGCACTCTGGAGGAAAACTGCTGCTGCCTTTAGATAAGCTTCAGACAGAGAAGACCACTGGTGGTTTCTTCCATTGTTTTTTTTTACCCTGTTAAAAGGTTTTTTCTTCCATCAACATGTGAAGTTTTTCCTCACTCGAATCGAGGGTCTAAGGACAGAGGATGTTGTTCACTGTACAGATTGTAAAGCCCACTGAGGCAATGTGATTGCGATTTTGGGCTATATAAATAAAAATTGATTTGATTTGATTTGACCACTGAGCCAGGAGAAGGAGTCTTCACCGCCGCCATCTTCACCACCACTCTCTCTCTCCCCCCCTCCCCCGGCTTTGTGTTGAACAAATTAGTGATTGGGTGTGTTAGAGTGAGTGTTCTTCAGTTAAACAAAGATAAAACTGAAATAATTGTCTTGGAGCCAAAGAAGAACGACTAACAGTCTGTAAAGTTGAAAACTACAAACCAAGCCAGAAACCTCCGTGTAATCATGGACTGAATTTCAGCAGCCACACTAAGACAATTACAAAGTCAGCCTACTATCACCTTCAGAATATATCCAGGATAAGAGGACTTATGGCTCAGCAGGATTTGTAGAAACTTGGCCATGCATTTATCTTCAGCAGACTCGACTTCTGTAACAGTGTCTTTACAGGACTCTCTAAAAAAGCCATCTGACAGCTGCAGCTGATTCAGAACGTTGCAGCTCAAGTCCTAACAAGGACAAAAAAGTAAATCACATCACTCCAGTTCTTGCATCTTACCACTGACTTCCTGTCTGTCAAAGAATAGATTTCAAAACCCTTGCGTTGGTTTATTAAGCACTGAATGGTTTTGGGCCAAAATACATTTCAGATCTGCTGTCACATCTTGAACCATCCAGACCTCTGAGGCTGTCAGGTACAGGTCTGCTTTCAGTCCCTAGAGTCAGAACTAAACATGGAGAAGCAGGAATGAGCACTATTTATAACCTGCAAATGTATTAGCAAATTTGCCCTACCAGTTCCCTCATGTCAAACTCAGTGGGTTTTTGAATGGGTGTTGTGTGACTGAAAAAAGGTCTGTGGTTAACACGAGTGTAGGAGACTTTCACACTTGGTTCTGTGACTTAGAATATGTCAGTAACACACTTGTGATTTCAAATCATGTTGAAAGCATACCATGTATACGTATATATGTGATAATAAATAATTCCTTATATTGTACAAAGCAAGCAAACAGCTTCATAACTAAAGAAAGTGGTTAAACTGAGAACAGTCCTTGCCTCAGTAGTTTTCCACTGTGACAAACGAACCAAATTGAATTTTTCCCACGACAACTTGTAGTAGCTTTAAAGTCGAGCCCAAAATTATGAATCAAGTCTGATTCAATTTCAAGTCCACAGAGTTTTTGAAGGATAGGATGTTTTATTTATTGACGTATTTATTTTAGATACGATCCATTGATCAGTTTTCTGAACTTTGGACTAGAATTGACTTTGATATGAGAAATGACTTCTTCTCTGACAGAAAGCTGAGCGAGGAGCGACCCCATGTGATGCTAAACCAGTTTCCCTGTGAGAGCCTTGTCACTGTGAAGGACTGCCTGGCTGCTGTGGCCCGCAGAGTGAATGGCGGACTGTCACCTGATTGGCTCCCAGAAACCTTCAACCTCCACACAGAGCTTCCACAGTTCATTAAGCATTATCAGCTGAAGCAACAAAGGTTTGAATCTGAGGATTTTTTAGTAATCACTGAATATTATATTGAGTAGTTGAAATATGTTGCTTTTGTACAAGTTGATGGTCTGACCAGCAGTAGATTGTTTACTCTGAAGTGTATGGGGCACAAGTTAAAGATAAAGTCAGATTAGTTTTTTTTTTTAATGCCTCAGAGTCAGATTGGCCCCATTTAGTTTGTTTGACTTGCCAAGATGTTTCGGTGTGTGTTTTAGGGGAGACGACAACACCTGGATCTGTAAGCCCTGGAACTTGGCCCGTGGACTCGACACACACATTACCAACAACCTGGACTATTTAATCAGGCAACGAGAGAGTACACCAAAGGTGCCAACACACAAGCACGCACCATTAAACTGCCTTGCCTAAGATCATGCCCATATTAAGCCAACTAAAATGAGCATCATAAAAGCGTCTGTCAGACTCCTTTTTAGGCCTTTAGTTCACTACGCCAAACCTCCATAACAGGTGGTAGATCCCGAGGTTACTCCTGCTCAGGTGGTCCTAGACCAGCTCTTAGTCTAAAGCAGTGGTTCTCAAATGGTACAATCAGATACGCAGGACTTCAATATTTCTGGCGGATGCCGTGGCACGACGCAGCAATTCAGCTGAATTTTACACGGAGCAGACAGGAAGTCAAGTGCCAAAATAACAATATAACATCCAGTTACTTTTCAAAATAAAACACTCCGTGTTGACACCAGCACACAAATCTCAAAAAAGAGACAAACACAAGCTCTTCTGCTAATCCTTCGGTCGGGAACTTTGGAGCAGGAAATATGACTATGCCCACATAACCCTTGGGTTTACCATGAACACGGTCGGAAATGAGGAAAGACCTGTTTGTGTTTTATGCCTAAAAACTCTGGCAGGACAGCATGAAACCATTCTGATAATCAGGTGATTGTATGCAGAATGCTGCAACTCATACAGTGGTTTATACAGATAAATAAATAGATATTATCAGGTTCTCAATAGTATTTCAATTGGGGGGCACGAAAACATTTCTGTCCTCTGGGGGGGCATGACAAAAAATAATTGAGAACCACTGGTCTAAAGGGTTAGGTACAATCATTTGAGACCCATTCACTGCACTCAGGTTACCTCATTTCACTAATTGTGAGACCGCTGGCACCAATTGGCTAGACCTCTGTTTAATTTAAAGGGGATAAATACTTATGCAATCACCTATTTAACATTATATATTTTTAATTAATGGACATTACTTTGTAGAAATCTGTTTTCACATTGACATTAAAGATTTTTTTTTTTTTTTTTTTGCAATTTTTTTAGTTTTGTATATTTTTTTGTATATTGACCATGATTCTATTTATAGGATGGGAAAACAATTAATGGGGTGAATACTTTTCAAAGGCACTGTAGGTTTTATTGCCAGCAATGGACAAAAGAACTGGTTGGTTAATCTGTTGAGCTCTTGATTCCTTGTTGATCTGGACTGTGAATTTGAGGTCCTTTTTGTGATGTTGGGCTGCTCACATACTCGAAGAAGCAAGAGGAAGAACCACCTTCTCTCCGTGGCTCTTGTTTATATATTCTTTCAGTTGTATATACAAATGTGAAGGGCGGGCTTCACATTCCTCTCGGACTCTGAGCACCTTATACTTCAGGAATATGTGTGCATATTTTTCCAGGCAGTTTATTCCCTCATAAGGTCATCCACCGATCCTTGATGGAACTCACCGATTGAGTTTTGAGTTTTAAAATGCGTTTGACGTTGCGTTTCTTGCATCAAAGTAAAATGTACTGGCTCACACAGATGAGAGTTTTCTAGTTGTTGTAGGGACCACAAGTTACTCCACTTGGTCTTCACTTCCTCAGATGGTGGGAGTGAATGAAGATTTCTGTATTGGTTCTTGCAGATGACAGCAGAAAAGTAGGGGTGCTTTGTTCACCTTCCACATGTTTCTGTTGAGGAAGACAGCATTAGAAGTACATGTTAAGCCCTTAACTGCATGTTTTGGCAGGCACGTGATTTTATGCTGAAACAGTTAACGATAATGCCAGTGAATTAAGAATTTAATTGTGCGTATGTAGATGTAGCTAGGCCTGTACTGGTCCAGTTGTTTTCTGACCTCCAACTCTGTTCGTATATGCGTCTTGTTTTGTAGGTGGTGTGTAAATACATTGAAGATCCGGTGCTGTTCCAGAGAGAGGATGTGGGAATGGTGAAGTTTGACATTCGCTACATGCTGATGTTGCGCTCTGTACAGCCTCTGCGTTTCTACGCCTACAATGTCTTCTGGTTGCGCTTTGCTAATAGGTGCATCATACATACACATACATGCATATACATTAATTGTACTGGTTGCGATGGCCATATCTGTTTATAGATCCAGTAAAATGCACACATTTGTTAAACTCAGCAGTCATAAAAAAACCCTTGTTGATTATTATTTATTGGCAATCTGCCAGTCTGTATTAAAAGTAAAGTATGTATTTTTATGTAGAGAGTGTACATGTTCTGGTGCCTTGACCTGATCTTTACTTCTTCTATCAAGACCTTTCTCCTTGGACCATTTTGATGATTACCAAAAGCACTTCACCGTCATGAACTATGCAGAGGGTGTGGAGCTTAAGCAGGTACTTTTTTTTTTTTTTTATTAATTATTGTTTTGCCTGCTAGCACTATCTACTTGTAAAGCAGTCTGTGGTCATAAGAACATGGTTGCTTGACCAAGACGATAATGCAATTTAATGTAAGCCATGGAACAGTGTATATACAACAACCATCTTAAAAGCCATACTGCAGCTTTTATAGTCAGATCCGCCAATCTAGCAAGGATATTATAACTTTTGTTTAATTAATTGACCTTTTCTAGCATCCTGGTTGCCACAGTGTGCCCAGTTTGACTCTTTCTCTTCCTATGATTCCTGTCTCCTTACTGCTAACTATCACATAAAGGCAAGAATGCCCAAACAAACATAATCACTGAGAACTTAAGGGTTGGGGCATGTTGTTTCAAAAGTGTTGGAGCTTCTTAAAAAATGACGTTCACTGCCGTTTCTCATTCAAGCCGATCATATTTACTGATTTGAACACGGAAACACTGTTACAAGCAAGGAAAAACAACAACAGCGACATAAAAGTACGAGGAGGAAAAAAAAGCAGGTCCTTACTTAGCAACAATAACATTCTTTTAAGCAACTAATGTCTAAACGCTACACTGGCGGAAGACAACACAACACATTCTTATTTCAAAATAAAAGCATTAGTTATTGTAACCTATTATCCTATTTGTCAGAAAAAATATTTACAACAGGGCAAGGGCATGCTAGCAAAGCTTGAATCAATCCTGGATTAGTTTGATACACTTGTTGAAGTCTGGTAATGGAAGCTGAGTCTCTGTCTCCAGGTGCACTACAATGAGTTCATCCCCATGTTTGAGGAGCAGTACCCGCTGTATCTGTGGAAGGATGTGGAAGTATGTGTAAACTTTTAGCTCTTTTCAATTTCTCAAGGAACTTCTTGTAATAAGGAACTCGACCTCCATTTTGACCACAACAACCAATTTTAGTTTGTGGGCTATAACATCTGCCTTTTAACTCGTAACATTTTGTCATAATCTTCTTGCCCCAAATCCAATGGAAAGACGGATGAAGTTTAGTCGTCTTCAAAACATCTCTAGGGCATCAAAACTGAAAGAGATGGGACTTAAAACAAAAAAACAAGAGAAGAAACTTGAAATGGCTCCACACAGCTTTTTAAGCTGAAATCTTAACTGTAGTTGATGAGCTAAAAGCATTAACATACACCCTCTCTAAAGTTGGTGCGCAAGCTCGACTGGGTGTAAGTAATGTTTTATCAAATCAGTTTGGGATTTTGGTGTCTTGGGTTACACCAGATGAGCTTTTATTTATTCATTTATTTATTTATTTATTTAGTCGCCATGTGCTCCAGTTCTTTAGGAGAATGCTGCACCACTGTTTTGCTGTGAAGGTCTTGAAATGCTACAAAACTTCACCCGCCTTTATTTGATAATAAGATATGGCGAGATAATTAATTATTTTTAATTTTGGGGAGAAGTGGTTAATAAAGCGCTCTTTGTCAAGATGAGCAATTCAGGTTTAAATCAGACTAATAATCATCCATTGTCCAGAGTCTCACCCAAAAATGTTAACCAAGTGTTACGTTGTGTCAAGCAGCTTAAAGAGGAACTAAACCCCACAGGTTCATCACTTTCTTTGTTATTCAGTGCCCAATTTAATAATTTGTTTTTTCTGTACTTCCTATTCCTACCTTTCATAGGCAGAGGTGTTTAAAGTATTCAAGGAGCTCTTCCAGGCAGCTTCATCTCGACCAGCACCTTATGGTATCTGTCCCCACCCATCATCAAGGGCAATCTATGCCGTGGACCTCATGCTGAAGTGGAATACAAGGCAAAACGGTGAGCATTGGTTTGATATTTGGTTTATTTGCAGGGTTAGGAAATATGTACTACTTCTATGCTTCTAGCTTTAGGGGTTTGGAGCCTCAGGTCAAGTACCATAACGCAACTTTCCATCTCTGAAGAGATTTTAACTCCTGGGTTCAGTTTCAGTCTTGAGTCAGGATTTCTAAATCAGGACTCACTCAGACACAAAGTAGATGCAGAGGCCTGGTATTCCCCTCAATCGGTCTTTTCAGTACAACCAAGTTTGAGCCAACATATGAATCTCTTAGGGGATGAGGGGAATTTATATGACTGGCAGTACCCTGGGTAGAGTTACAGGTACAGTCTCCAGCTCCATAGATCCTTTGGCTAAATGTATTATTGGACAGGACTATTGTTCCTTGTCCCCACATGCTACCAATTCTGTAATTAATTAGCCCATAGTTTTCAGAGTCATTTTCTTCAAACATTGACACCTTGAGCCCTTTCTCCTTGGCATTAGACCAGGAGAACTAAAATAAACAAGCTGAAACGCCATTATTGTTTCATGTAAATCTACAACTTAAGGCATTCAAGCTATATCTCATGTTATGCCCCTTTTCCATTGGTCAAAAGTCCCACTTAAAGCCGCTAAGATTAGGCTTTTGAGTGCATGTGTAAACTTGGCATTTCCATCCTGGTCAGCTGACCCTGCAGTAGACATGGGTTTTCAACGTAAGATCCGGGTGAACACGCTTAATTCCGCCACACTGAGTGATGACATGTTATCAACATCTGTGGCGCATAACTAAGAAAGGAATTTGGAATGCAGTCTGTTGTTGTTTTCTCAACTGTTTCCAGCACATTAGTGAACGTAACCCTTAAGATATACAGGGGTAGACCCGTTAATTTGCGTGGAAAAATGGCATTATAGGTAACTTTCTTTGAAGGCTGCAGTGCAATTGGTGGCTTTACTCTCTTGAATTATATCATTTAACTTAAATAGTAAACTTTACAAGGAATTTAATAATTAAAAATTACTCCAAGCATCTTTTTCTGCATTATGATCTAAAATAAAGTTTCCATATCTGCGCATATCATCAATATATACACCAATAGCTGACAAGCAGCTTTTTGGATCTGATAAAGACAGCACTGTAAATTTACTAAAACAGGGTTCAACAGTGCAACCGAGATTGTCTGGCATTGTTATAGATGGCCACTTGAAACTCGCATGACATCATCTTTCAGTCTGTGCATAAAGCAGTCATTGTTGCTCTTATCTTCACTTCTCCTCTTCCCGTCTGAGCTCTGGAAATGAAGAATCCACGGGAAGAATGCATTCTTAAGCTGCATGCACATTCACATCTCTGCACATCTAACCAGTAACTGTGTGAATGGGGTTTGGTAATCAATAAGTAAATGACACTAAACCATTTTAATTTAATCTGGGTATGCTGTGTTCTTTCACCTGTGGGTCTCTTTGCATAGGAAACACTTGTTTCTGTTCTGTGGAATCACCCTAATAATAATTTTTTGTTTATCTTATTCATGTACTTTCTGATGCTGGGTCAGGTGAGCGCTTCATGCAGCCTCAGATCCTGGAGTTGAACTTCAGCCCCGACTGTGCCCGGGCCTGCCTCTACCACCCCTCCTTCTACGATCACATGTTCCAGACGCTGTTTCTGGACCAACCCGAGCACTGCCCGGTCACACAGATCATATGATCAACTCAACAAAATCAGAGTGTGTGTGTGTGTGTGCAGTTCTGCTTTTTTATAAAGAGGCATCCATGTATTTATGTCTATGCTTGTCCTTCTCCTTTGAATGGCTCATGTGTTTACTTGTCCTGTTCCAATTCTTGATAAATCCATTTGCCTTCTTTCATTTTGATAAAATGGTTAAAAAGTTGTTGTCAAGAATGTGTGTACTGGGAATCCAGTGATAAAATCCAAAACACTACTGTGCAAAAAGGAGAAGCAATAAAGAACATTTTTGGATAAACTGGAATTCTTTATTAACAAGCTCTGGGACAAATCATTGTTGGTGCTGTGACACTAAGCAGACAGTTACCGACTGTATTTCTTCACTTGTCGTCTATTGCTGGAGAGAGTCTAGGACTGTGCAGGACAGCTTGTGCTTGGTTGGAAAAAAGAATTGTAACATGCAGTTTGGATGAGAAAGTGCTGCACTGAACTGAATATCTGTTTCGTTGTGGATAGATTTGGTTACCACAGGATAGAAGATGAATTCTACTGACATTTGGTGGTCCCTTGATTTTTCGTCAGTGCCACCGTTAAGTTGAAATGTTTGCTTTAAAGTTAAATATCTCAACAACTATTGGATGGATAGCCATGAAATTTAGTCCATATATTCAAGGTCCCTACAGTATGAATCCTAATGAACCTTGGACCACTTCTCTGATGGAATTATCTTTTTTATTTTACCTTGATGAATGTGAGTCAATGTTCATTTTTTATTAGCTCTATTTTTTGGTCTCAACCAACGCCTAAAATATCTGTACACAGAGCAGACAAAAGTGGTGGAGTTAAAATGTTCCACTATGTTCACCAGCTGGTTGTTAGCTATTATCCCTTTTATGCTGGACATAAAACCCACTAACCTGACTTTTGTTTGTAATGTGAGTGGGGAGAGTCAGCATTTACTCTTACTTCAAATGACTGGAGTAGTCACAGGCAGCATTGGCAGATATGAGAATGATCTTATTTTTAATATTTTTTTCCTCTGTGATGGAAACAACTGGGGTGGAAAAGCTAATTTTGACCTCTTATGAGGCTATGACACTGTCTTGTTAATACTTTTTCATCCACAAGTCCACTGTCAAGCAGCACCAGCACATCGCTTAGTCTGTGCTGAGTTTGAAATATATAAGTTGAAGAGTGTGGAAAACTTACTATATTTACTGAATGCTATAATATGCCAAATATGGGTTTTTAATACTCAGACGTGAAAGGAGCCTCACTCCACTTTGCTTGCTATTTAGCAATATATTGCACTGATGATAATTACTGTGTGCACTGAAGTAACTGAACTGAAGGGAAAAGTACACTCCACTTTGCTTGCTATTTAGCAATATATTGCACTGATGATAATTACTGTATGCACTGAAGTAACTGAACTGAAGGGAAAAGTACACTGTGTTCATGTGGTCCGGGGCGCAGGGGGTGACTCAAAGGTGAAGATCAGACAGTACCAGGAACAGTAGATAATTGCAGAATACTGTTGCAGATGAAAGGGTGCAATTCTATCACATAGGCAGAAAAACAGGAGAGCGTCCTTGACGGTTAATGAGGCAGAGATACAGAACTGAAACTCGCATGTGGAAGAGACAGCTCTGAAGCGAACTGGAGAAAACCAGTTTTGGGGTAAAAGCAGGTCAAGCTCCAACAGTGGGTGACGTACTCCAGAGACGAACGTAGGCAATCACGGAGAAGGAGGACGTAAAATTATCCAATGGTAAGACAGCTCAGGGTGGTCGCCCAATAGGAGGAGCACGTAGAGTAAAACCCAGAGTCACAGCGGACCGAACCAGAACACAGGGCGCTTAGCTCGAATGCATATTTTTATGTGTGGTGTTCTCCAAAGATCTTTGATAAATAAATAGACTGCAACTTATTTACAATCCTGTGTTCGGACTCTTCTCTCGCATCAACCAACCTGGGGAAGTCAAGATTGGCTTGAACAAGAGTAACCACCTCTCCCTCATGGGCTTCCTTGTAAGCATCCAATTATTGCCATCTGCCTGATTGTGACTGCAGATTAGGTATATTAAGCAGAGATGAGAATGAAGTAAGATGTCTCAGTCCTTTGTAAATTCCATCATCAGCTCTGAAAGAAATGTCCTTAAACTAGGGCTGTCAAAGTTAACGCGTTAACAATGCGTTAACGCAACATCCTCTTAACGCTGTTTTTTTAACGTGCGGTTAATGCTCGGTATAAAAAAGAAGAAAATAAACACGCATTGTATGATTTACAGCTGTCTGTGGCACCTGTAGTCTTAATCCAGATGTTGGCAGAAGAATAAGAAAGGGAAGCAGAAGAAGAAGCAGGGTTGGCAGTTCGGGAAAAACAGGGTGGACTGAAAAGCGAAAGCGAAAGGAAATGGAGAAAGGACTTATGAACGGCAAATTCACTTTGAAAACACTGCCAGATGGTTCGGTCGATAGGACAAAAGTTATCTGCACGTACTGTCGACATGAAATGAGTAAACATTGAAGTACGTCGAGTCTCAAATATCATTTGCAAGCCACTGCATGCTCATCCCTACATGTATGAAGGTAGATTTGTGTCTTTATTATTCAATCAAAAAAAAAGGTTGCTTCAATCAAAATATATATTTTCAATAAAAAAAAATCTGTGTGAGAAGATAGACTCAGGCTGTGCATGACCTGTTGCTGCTAAACAGGCAGCGCTGCGGGCAACAGTTGGCCTGTGGACTGTTGTTTGACCACAAATGACGTTACTTATTATAACGTAACATAGCACTAGCACATAGCTAGCCTCTGTACTTAAGTGAAATAAACAATTCATTCAGTGCGCAGGGCCATCGGCTAACGTTATCAGATAGCTGCTAGCGCACCCTGCACCCATCAGAGTAGGCTAATAACATAACGCCAATCTTTTTTTTTTTTTTTAAATATATTTTTATCAGGGCCGGGACTCGATTAAAAAAATTAATCGAATTAATCAGAGGCTTTGTAATTAATTAATCGATAATCGCATTTTAATCGCATATAAATATTTGACCTGAGAACAGTGAGAAGCAATTTTTTTTTCACATGGATTTTAGTATACCATTGAATAATGACTGAATACATAAGCTTAAGCAACAAAACATTGTTTATTTTTAAGACCAACAGACCAGTGCAATTTTGAGTTGGGAGGGAGTTGGTTATTTTTTCAGACGTGGACTTAGTTACTCTGGTCCTGAAACCAGTCATCTGGTTGAGTGTGGGTCCTTGTACTCGGAGTCGGGCTAACGTCCATGCTAGCTCCCACGCTAACGCTAGCTGCTATATGCTTAGCATTTAGGTGATATCTGAGGCTTGATATGCTGCGGTGATACGCAAACTCCTTCTTGCATAATTTGCACACAACCGTGCTCTTGTCTACGCTGCCATCCGTCCGCTTTTTAAAACAAAGTTTCCCATCCACGGGGCCAACCAACGCGGTCTCATCCGTCTTGTCCGCTGCATATCTCCCCTTTATGAAACCTGACTGATCTGGGTTGATCAATTTAGGTAGGATTGACTCCAGCCTTCTTGCTAAGAGTTTGGTGACGATCTTATAGTCGTGGTCCAAGAGACTTATAGGCCTGTATGATGAGTACTGCTGGGGGTCTTTACCACCTTTAGGTAGAACACTAAAGTAAGCCAGGTTCATTGTCTGAGGGAGTACTTTTTTCTTACAGAAGTTATTCACCATTGCCATAAAGATAAGATGGATCTCAGGCCAGAACTCTTTATAAAAGTCTGCTGAGAAACCGTCTGGTCCTGGGCTTTTATTTAACGGCATTGAGTTGATTGTAGCCAGTATTTCTTCCTCTGTAAATGGTGAATTTAAGGAATGTTGGTCAGGGGCAGAGACTTCAAGTAACTTGATTTTACTGAGGTAATCCTCCAGTTTTTCCTGTGAGTGTCCTCTTTGTGATTTGTAAAGATTATTATAGAAGTTAAAAAAGGTTTGATTGATCTCTTTAGGGTGATAGGATATTTTATTATCCTTAAAGTATACTGATTTTATAGTCTTTTCAGCTTGCTCCTTCTTTATTTGATGAGCTAATAATTTACCTGGTTTGTTGCCAAATTCATGTTCTTTTTGTTTGATAAGATTCATTTTTTGTATGATCTCATCTGATATCATAGTATTTAGTTTCACTTTGGCAGCGGTTAGTTGTTTCCAGTTGTCCTCTGTAGGAGATTTTTTAAGAATGTTTTCGCTTTGTGTTACTTCTCTCTCTAGTTCCTTTCTTTTACTACATTTTTCGTGATTTTTAAATGAGATATATGAGATGAGAAGTCCTCTTAATGTAGCTTTTGCTGACTCACAATAAATATTGGACTCTAAAGAGGGGTCATTGTTTTCTTTAATAAAATGTAATATCCAGACACGTATGGTTGCTTTAAATTCGTTATCTTTGAGAAGAGAAGAATTAAATCTCCATTGCTTAGAGATAAACTTTTTCTGATTGCATTGGATCGTTAGGTGGATTCTGGAATGGTCTGAGAGGATAATTGGATTTATTCTACACTTAGATATTGTATACATATAATTAGAGGGAACAAAAAAGTAAATCTAATCAATAATAATAATTAATCTCTAATAATAATAATAATCTCTAACACCAGGATTTAATTCCCGCCAAACATCAGTTAGACCACAATCCGCACTCAATTCAAAGAAGACTTTAGCAGATTTAGGGTTGGAGGCCTTGACTTGCTTAGATTTATCTCTTGAACACAAAGTTACGTTGAGGTCTCCCCCCAAAACACCCTGCCCTTTACAATTCTCGTTAAACAATAGTACCATGTCTGAAATAAAGGATGGCTCATCTCAGTTGGGAGCATAAACGTTTAAAAAAGTCATTGGGGTACCATTAAGGGTGCCTGAAATCATAAGAAATCTGCCATTTGGATCTGTAATTAATTTACCCAAAATAAAATGTACATCTCGATTCAATAAAATACATGTTCCTCTACTGTGAGATTTATATGATGAAAAATAAACTTGACCTACCCAATCTATTTTAAGTTTAGTATGTTCATTATCATATAGGTAGGTTTCCTGTAAGAAGATGACATCTGCTTTATCGTCCTTCAGGACCGATAGTATTTTCATCCTTTTAGAGAGGTTACCTAAACCTTTAACATTCCAAGAGATGATATTCAAGTCATTCATGTTAGCTGCGATTCGACATCGGTATCGCTATTAGTACATACTGCTGAGAACTATGTTGCTGTTTTTATTACTATTAGTTGTTGCCCAAAATAAATAAACAGAAATTACAGTGCAAAAAACGAAGACATGTATAGGAAAATCCCTCACCCACCCCAGCTGTGAGAACCACAACAAAACATTTCTGTTAGGCCAAAGGAAGTAAAGATCATGTAAAGACATAACCAAGAAAAGTAAACCAAAAAAGAAAGGAGACACAGACATATCTCCCTAAGGCTCTGGCAACTTGGAGCACCCTTCCTCAGTGCTGACCAATAGCAGGGGACCAAAACTAGTTTGTCAATCTTTTTTTTCTTTTTTTTTCACCCATTTAGACGAATGTGTGGGTAGAGCGGGGAACAGGACAATAAAACAATAAAGAAAACAATATTATATTATGTTCCCCAAAAGACTGAAACTTTTACTGTTTGAAATTAGTATGTCATGATCAATCTAGTAAATGCAACAACAACAACAAAAAAGAAAAAAAAATTTAAGTAGGAAGAACAGATCTATTTCGACCTCACTCAGACTGTCACCACGGTCTTCACCTTGAATGATACCATCATCTCCCTATCCTCAAGACCATATAACAACAAAGTCATGTGATTGACCTTAAGGAGGCTTGACTCGCCGCCTACAAAATCATCCAGGTGAGCACGCCTCTCCCTCTTTGCCTCACTCGCCTCATCCGAGACCGCAGGTAAGTAGCATTTTTTGGACTCCACAATTAACAATCTGTCACTGCGGTGCAGGTGCCTTGCGCCCCTGAGGATTGTAGGTGGATTGTCTCCTTTGCACATTTGATGAATTGTAAACATGACAGAGGTTACGCCACGTGAAGCGTTTTAACCTTTCTCTTTGTTTCAGGTGATTGTCATTAGAGACCCCCAGCTTGTGGTAAGTGGTTTCGTTTTCACAGCTTTTTCTCCTTCATAGGTGTGAATTATCAAGCAAATTAAGCGTGCTCAGAAGCCGCTTCCTCCTTTGTTTGTATTAGTGTTGATTTCCCCGTTTAACCTGCTGTCCGCAGTGGGTGGGAGCTTGTGTCCCCCCCCCGTGCATTCGTGCACAATGAGTGGGGCTGGTGAGCTCCCTTGCCTCTGTGCGCAGTAGGCGGCTCGTTTAATTTTCTCCCGTTTTTGGGTCACTTTCTGTTAAACTTAAAGCTGCAGTAGCAGAATTTTTTATTCGCCCTAAATCCCTGTTTTTCGCAGTAGGTGGGTTGTTTTTCTTTCACTGGTTGTGTGCAGCCTGGTTTTTGGTTTCCCTTTGAGCAGCTATTCGTAGCTGTTGGTTACATAGAGGAATGGTCTCTCATGCCTGCCGCTTTTGCCTGGGTGTTATGGACCCCCGTGACTGCCATCGGGAGTACCCCTCCTGTTTGGGCATTGCCCATGTGTTGGAGGATGTTGCCAACCCCTGTGCAGCGGCAGTCGAGCTGTCCAGGGAAGAACGGGCTTGCAGGGCCAGACGACTGGAACTGTCTGTTCGTGCAGGGGCTGTGCAACCTGACCCTTCCCAGTTCAGTGAGGAGGGTGTGCATGCTCCTAAGCCACGCTCTCGGAAGCGTAAACATGAACGCACCCCTAACCGTAAGAGAAGGCGTGGCTCTGGTGAGAAGCAGGCGGTCCAGCCCCCTGATGACCCTGTGGATGCTCCGGGTGGCCAGGGTGCCCATGGAGACACCCAATTGCAAATCCTGGCTGCCATACGTGGTCTGTCAGAGAGATTGGGCAGAGTGGAGGCCCAGTGGCCCGCCATGACAGGCACACCGTGGGAGGGGCACTTGAAGGAGCCCTCCCCTGATGACTTGGCCTCTGGTCAGGGGGATGGAGGTGATATTCCGGACGTTATCTCCCTGTATGCATGGGACTCACCTTTTGGGAGCGGCGAACAGTCTGACACTGCTGGTTCAGACGAGCAGCTCAGGTCCTCCGCGGTTGAGGGGATGTGTAACCTCAGTCCCGCTGGCAGGGGCGAGTCTTCTGCCATCGACATAATTTCCAAAATTATGAGTGCAGCGAAGATTGTGGGACTTAACATCCCATTTGTGGCACCTGCTCCGATGGATGGTGTGTGGGCTGGTATTTCCCAGTCTCAGCACCCCATATCTGTTCCTGTGGCAGCAGATTATTTGCACATGCTCTGAAAATCTTGGAATGCCCCGAGTGGTGCACCTCAATTCAATGCTGGATGCCGGAGGCTGACAAAGGTCATGTACGCTCCTGACACTGGCATGAGGGACATGCCCCCGGTTGAGAGGGAGATGGGTGACCGCTAACCCTCGCTGTCCTGTAAAGGAATGCGAAAAGACCGACCGCCTGGTGTGTCGCTCTTACAATGCTGCCACCCGGGCTGCCCACTCCGGTAATGCGCTTGCCATCTTGTTGGCTGCCCTCAGGAGAACAGCTAACCCAGAGGATCAGGACACTATGAGCCTGATAGACTCTGCTCTTGTCACTCACTCCCAACTTACAAGGGATGTTGGTGTAGTGATGTCATCTGCCATGATGTCCAGGAGGCAGATTTGGTTGGCGCAGACATCCCTTCCAGAGAATATTAGGAAGGAGCTCACAAACATGCCAATTGTGCCTGCACGCGTTTTTCATCCTGATTCTCAGGGCGTGTTAGACAAAGCCGAACAGTCTCGCCACACTAGAGACTGTGTGCGGCGCACCTTTAGCGGAACCACCGCTCCCAGGCATGGTTCTAGGGGTCCCCAGCATTCAAACCATCCCCCTGGCGCTCGCCAGGAGCCGTGGCGGCAGCATGCTGGTTTCCCGGCCTCTGGAAATACACAACCGCCATCACGCCGGCAGCAGCGGTTTCAGCCTCGTCCTCCCGGTAAAGAGGTGTCCCACAGGAGACGCCCCCCCAGGGGTATGGGACGACAGGCTGGGGCCCCATAGGGGTGGGGGCCGCCGCAGTTTCCTCCCAGCTTTGCCTGGACAGCTGGGAAGAAAGGGTTTTGGACCCCTGGGTGCTGGCTACAGTGTCCACAGGGTACAGGATCCAGTTTCAGCAGCGACCCCCCCCCCTTTCTCCGGGGTCCGTATGACCACGGTCAGGGACCCAGTCCAGGAGAAAATTTTAGCAGGGGAAATTTTGACCCTTCTACAGAAGGATGCAATTATGACAGTAGAGCCAAGCGAACAGCCCCGCTGGCTTTTACTCTCTGTACTTCCTCATGTCAAAAAAAGATGGAGGCCTACGCCCCATCTTGGACCTCAGACGCTTAAATGCCTTCAAGATGCTGACCACGAGTCAGATCTTGGAGGCTGTGGAAAAGGGGGATATGCCTATCTGCCCAGACCACAGACCTGTTCTCCGCTTTGCCTTCCAGGGACGGGCCTACCAGTTCAAGGTCCTCCCATTTGGCCTTTCCCTCTCACCAAGGGTCTTTACCAGGGTGATTGGAGCAGCTTTGCGCCCTCTCCAGCTGTCGGGTATGAAAATCCTCCCGTATCTGGATGGCTGGCTGATCTGTGCCCCGTTCTGCGACCAACCCCTAGGGATACGGGTTTGGTTTTCTCCCACATCCAGTCCCTGGGGCTTAAAGTGAACTGGACGAAAACCAACCTGGAGCCAGGTCAGCAGGCGGTCTTTGTCGGGCTGCGCCTGGACTCTGTCGCAATGTCCGTGTCACTCACCTCTCAGAGGGTGGGGAACATCCTGCTCTTCTGTCTCATTTTCGCCTCGGCAAGCGGCTAGAGTTGGTCCGGTTCCAGAAGCTGTTGGGGCATGATCTCAGCTGCAGTGGCCGTTGTTCCTCTTGGTCTCCTCAGGGCTTGGCCCTTGCAGAGATGGTTCAATGCTCTCGGCCTCCACCCGATATTGCACAGACGTGCAAAGGTTCAGGTGACATGCATGTTTCTCCGGGCTTTGCGCCCATGGAGGGACACGAGGCTCCTTCTCCAGGGTGTTCCCCTTGGGAATATTCCTTCGAGAAGGACGGTGGTAACCACGGATGCCTCCCTGACAGAGTGGGGGGCAGTGTGGGAACACAGGATGGTGCGTGGTGTCTGGGAACCCCCTTGGGGGGAGGAGCACATCAACGTCTTGGAACTGAGGGCAGTTTTCCTGGCATTGAAGGCTCTCCTCCCTTCCATCCAGGGCAGGCATATCCTGGTACGCACAGATAGTTCCTCCACGGTGTTCCATGTGAACCACCAGGGGGGCACCAGGTCACTGCGTTGCCTCCAGGTGGCGCAGACACTTCTGTTTTGGGCGGCTCAATATCTAGCTTCACTCAGGGCAGTCTACATTCCCGGCGTTGCGAATTGGGCGGCAGATCTCCTGTCTAGGATGGGCCCTCTCCCAGGAGGGTGGAGGCTTCACCCAGAGGTGGTGGCCCTCCTGTGGGCTCAGTTTGGCATGGCCTGCGCTGACCTGTTCGCCTCTGCGGAGACAACACACTGCAGGATGTGGTTCTCCCTAATGGGCAGGGGGGACCCTCTGGGTCTGGATGCTCTGTCTCACGAGTGGCCGGACGGGTTGTTGTACGCTTTCCCCCACTCCTGTTGATTTCCCAGTTGCTCCACAGGGTCACTATGGGCCATTACAAGGTGCTGGTAGCCCCTCTGTGGCAGAAGAACCACTGGTTCCCCAGGCTCCTTCGCCTTGTCCACGGTCAACCCTGGGCCCTACCGGGCAGGGTGGACCTCCTCTCACAGGCGGGGGGCCAGATCTGGCATCCCAGACATGCTCTTCCGTAGCTCTGGGCATGGCCGTTCCTCAGTCCCGGCCTCAGAGATTAGATGAAGCTGTTCTGAGGACTTTAGGGCATGCCCGAGCTCCCTCCACCCGTGCCAATCATAGCCAGAAGTGGAGTGTGTTCTTGACATGGTGTCAATGCGCACAGGTTGACCCATCTACGTGCCCCATTGAACTGATCCTCCGTTTTCTCCAGTCTCTCTTGGACTCAGGCAGGGCCGCTAGCACCATTAAAGTATACACTGCTGCTATCTCTTTCTTTCGTGAGGCAGTGGGTGGGGTTACCGTAGGCAGGCACCCTTTGGTGTCGCAGTTCGTTAAAGGGGCCTGTCGCCTGCGTCCGACCAGGTCCCCCAGAGCTCCATCGTGGGACCTCCCATTGGTGCTGAGGTCCTAGACTCAACCCCTGTATGAGCCCCTTGATCAGTCCACCCTCAGGTTCCTGTCCCACAAAACAGCTTTCCTCTTGGCTATCTAAACGAGTGGGCGAATTACACGCTCTGTCTGCGAGTGGGGATTTTTTGAGGTGGAAGGCAGATGACACTGGCATGTCTCTTTGGCCGAACCCTGCATTTCTGCCTAAGGTCGTAAACCCTCAGACAGTGAATCAGGTTATTGAGGTCAGTGCTTTTCGACCTGACCCTAATTTGTGCCCTGTGCGGGCACTCAGCACTTACATTGCACGTACTCAATCTCTGAGGAGCTCGCATTCGCAGTTGTTTGTGTGTTTCCGTGGTGACAAGCTGGGCCTCCCTGTGTCGAAACAATGTCTGTCCCGCTGGGTTGCCAATACTATCTCCAAGGCGTACTCTATGCAGGGCCTCCCGGTTCTGGGAAACGTGGTTGCCCACTCCACCAGGAGTGTAGCCACCTCCTGGGCTGCTCTGCGGGGGGTCCCCTTTTCTGACATCTGTGCAGCAGCTTCTTGGAGTGCTCCCTGTACCTTTGCCAGATTTTATAGGGTCAACGTGGCGTCACCCTCTCCACTGGACTCCGCCGTGCTCTCAGCTGCTGGATGAGGAGGGGTGGAGTCCTCGGTTCCTTGCGACGCTGATGGTACTAGTCATCAAAGGTGAAGACCGTGGTGATGGTCTCAGTGAGGTCGAAATAGATCGTAAGTTATGACTGTAACTATGGATCTATGAGACCAAACGATGACCGTCACCATCTCTTGTCGCTCAGAACGGGCTGAGGCGTTCCAGGCAAGAGGGAGAGGCATGCTCACCTGGATGCTTTTGTAGGCGGCGAGTCAAGCCTCCTTAAGGTCAGTCACATGACTTTGTTGTTATATGGTCTCGAGGATAGGGAGATGATGGTATCATTCAAGGTGAAGACCGGTCATCGTTCGGTCTCATAGATCCATAGTTATAGTCATAACTTACGTTCTCCCCAGACCAGTCTCTCCCGTGGAACCCACGGAGAAGAGAAGATTAGCCTCACCCTCACGTATTGGAGCTGTCTTCTTTTTCGCTGCTTGGAGTATCATATCCCTGTCTGTGAACCGCAGGAAGCGGATCAGAATTGGTCTCGGTGGTTTCCCCGGTTCTGGACGAGGTTGTAGTAAGCGATGTGTGCGTTCAATCTCAAGTGGTTGATCCATTTGCATATTCAGCCATTCCGGTATCTTCTGTTGGATGAACTCGAGAAGGTGATGGTATTGAGATTGTTCAGGAAGTCCCAACAATACCAAATTCTTCCTCCTTCCTCTGTTTTCTAAGTCATCCGTCTTAGCTTCGAGGGTTTTAATCAGCTTTTGGGCTCGGTGCAAGTCTCTGTTGGTAGTTTGCAGAGATTCCTCAAGATCTGAGACCCTTTGTTCGGCTGCGTCCAGGTGCTGATGTTGTTTATTATGTGCCTCATTTATTTGAGATAGTGCGCCCTTCATTGTTGTCACTTCCATATTAACATTTTCCAGACTACTTTCAATACCGTCCAGGCGGCTTACAATATCCCGGCGCTGGGTTTTCAATTCAGCCATAATGTCAGCTAGGTCGCCTCCGGGGTCGTCTCTGTCTTGTTTGTTCTCTGATTTACCTCTCCTGGGATCTCTTTTACTTTTCCCTTTGTCCGGCATGGTTCTTGCAGTTTCAAGTAGCAGTGTAGCAAGAATAAGCTCTAATAAACTGCTGGGTGAAAGTATAAAACTTAAATTAGGCACTGAGGAAATGTGGAGCTCTGAGCTCAAGCGGCCATCTTCCTTCCTTGCCCCCGGCAATTGAGGACATTTGACGCCAATCATTTTAATATTATTTTATCTCCTAAACAACTCCACAACTGCTCCCTGGCTTGCTGGCGACCATGACTTGCTTGTCAGAAAGACGTCGTTGGTGCAGACACTTGTCACTCAAACATGTCTATGTTTAATATCGGTATGGAGTTGAAAATTTTAGTATCGTGACAACCCTAATAAGTAGTCCATAATTCATATACTGCTGAACTTAGTACTTCCTAGACTACGTGCACGCATAATATGAAGTACTTTTACTGTGTGCTTTTGAAGTAACCCTGTGTCAAAATCCTGACCAGATAACAAAATTAAGGATATTTCACCCAACTTTGATGTGGAATAAAACACTTATTTTCCATAAGTAGTCCGTGATTCATATACTACTGAACTTAGTACCAGTGTTGTGCCTGAACGCGTTCAATGTATGATCGTTCATGAACTCGTTCATATTTTGGGCGAACGTGAACTGAACGTACTGTATTCTGCCTAATGAACGTTATTGTGAACGTGTTCATTCTGGCGTTTGTGAACGGCGCGTTCTTTCAGTTTAACTTCGTTCAAGACAGCGCCAGATTCCCATCGAGCCTTAAAGGACAGACAGAAACAGCTGCATACCAAAGACGCAGTGAGGCATTACCAAACGAACACAGATTAATTCGTCCTGAACAGACATAATGGTTTTAAAACCAAGAAACAGCTGATCACAGCAGTCAGTCCATCAATTCATCCGCGGACATTAAGATGAACAACTGGGCAGCCGCTGAGATCCAGGAGATGCAGCGTCTCCTCTGTCTCTGCAGCTGTTTGGTTGTGTTAGCTTGATGTTGTGTCGGCAGGCAAGGACGGTCGCTACTTTCAAATTAAAAGCCCCCCGCTAAGAACCCAGTTCTAAACTCCAATGGGGTGCAATGTAAAGCTCTTATTTGAAGTCAAATTCTATGTCACTGTTCGCAGCCCAACTTCGAGCTTCACGTCACGTCACATGTTTACGCCTACCTCAGAGGCGGCTTTTGGAAAAGGAGGAATATTACGCCTCGGTTTTAGAAAGACAGGCCGGCACATTGCCGCCCTTACCTTGGAGCAAATGTGGTGCCTTTTCTATCTACAAAGGGTTACTGGCAACACCACCCACCACAGAGTCGCACCGCTGCATGCGTCATCAATGTGCGAAGCATGGAGACAAAAACAAATGAAGGCTTCAAATCTGTTTATTGTGATATATCTGAAAAGGTTTTGGAGTGTTGTTGAATCTCATTTTTTGATGCTGCTAACTCTGTCCATTCTCTTACCCTGAAACATGTTATTTGCTACTATATTTAACCTAGAAGATAATGCTCTTGAACACATGATGAACTTTGTTATCCTATGCAAAATGTTCTATTCTCAAACAAAAATTTGCAAAATCACTACCTAAATTTGCTCCTTTTCTCCTGGAACCGAGCTCTTTGCTTAAATCTCTGATTTTGTTAAATAACAAAAAAAAAGTAATACCTTACTAAGTGTAGGAACCAGCCATTGTCTTGCCCTTCTCTCACCACAGAAGGTGAGAGTTACATATATGTGTCCATCTCACCTCTCACCTACTCCCTGCCATGTTGGAGTGGTCTGGGATTTTTCCTCCCCCTCCCCTCCTACTTCTTGACACTTTACTATTGACAAAGCAGCATGTGATATAGCAATAAACATGTTTGCCTGCGAGAAGAACGGTCTGCTGAGCTCTCGAGAAGAGCCAACAGATAACCTCCTGATTTCTCCTCCGCGGGGGGAGGCCTGGCCCTTATGTCACCCCTCCCCATCCTCTGACCTTAATAGAGCCTGTTGTAAAGACTCTGGACAATAAGGCTTGGAGAGGTCTCCTTCAACATCTGGATACATCAGTACCTGCCTTTTCTTCACACGGACTGCTTACAATTCAAAGTCAATTCAGTCACTGGACAACATCAGGTTTATTGTTTGTTTTAACCAGCTTGTCACCAAATTGTTGGGCCCACTCTTTGAATGTATCATTAAGATGTCATCCCATATGTTAGAACACTCAACCCAGCAGTGTGCCTCCTTCCCCCTTCTATTAACTCTCAAACCCGTGACTTTCAATCACCTCTTACATTACAACTAGGGGGCTTTTGAACAAAGGCCTATCTGTGGACTAAATATGTTTTTACCGGACTTCCTGTCAGGCGATAAGAGCTATGTATTAAGGATAACTATCAGCGTATGACTTCCCCCCTGGTACTGTGAAATCAGAGGCCATAAAGGAGGATGTAAATATTTCTATACCAACAGGAGTGTGGAGAGAGAGTCCTGATTTTGTCCTAACCCGAAAACATGCTAAGATTTAGCCTCACTCTTTTTTCCATAATATATTCTTCATCAGCAGGAACACACCTACACTTTGATATGTTTCTTATTTTCTAGATGTGATTCTAACTCTAACCCCAATTGTTAATTTTTAATGTCTGAGTTCCTGATGGAGCCACAGTGCCACTTCCTGGTAAGTTTTGGTACAATCTTCAAAGATTAAAGTCCAATACTAACGGAATGTGAACTATTCTAAGTATTTAGACTTTCTTTTTACCTTAATACAGGCCTTTGTGATATAAGTTGTCAATGTATGAAATATGTTTAAGCCATCAGTGCATCTGAAACGCTTGTGCCTGTGTTTGTGTTGTAGTATAACCAATCATTTCTCTTTTGCATATTAGACAATTTCAATTGTGTTTCTGTATATTGTACATTCATAATGAATGTTAATGTGAGACCATGGTGGATTTCAGCATATAGTCAAGCCGATTTCGAACACTTACCAAACCCTTAGTTTGATTTAACAAGTAAGAAGTCGGTAACATGAGCTGTGACGTCACCGGAGGAAGTGACATGACTGACGGTTCCGCCCTCGGTTTAAACATCTTAAAAGGCTCATGCAGCCCGCTGCTCACTCTCTTAGTTCTCTTAAGTCTTCGTTGTGTTTTTTCTTCTTCTTTTTAATCTTCGTTTTTTTTCATTTTTGCGCGTAACTTCTTTATTTTTCCATTTACTTTTGTACTTTGCTAGATTTTTGAGGCTCCGAGACTTAGAAATCTCCAGAGATCTGAGACACTTAAAGACTGCTCTTCAAGTGAGACGCGCTTTTATTTTGAAAAGATCTTCTTTTGAAATCTAAGCAAGAACGAAATTTATTCTTTTTGTATTATTTTATATCGTTAATGTATCGTATTCAAGCCAAATAAGTCATTTTGTTTTCTTGTACTTAGTAATAGGTAAAGTTCGTCCGGCCGGCGTTTCTTTCCCAGTTATTGTGCGCAAGAAGTCAAGTTAATATATATTCGGAGTGACCTCATCACCAATTCAGCCGAGACTCTGATAAGTGCTTAACCACTACAAAGTCGGTTCAGTTTAGCTGCTCAAGATACCGTGAAGAAAGATAACCTGCCGCCGAAAGAATTGTCAGCCAACTTCGCCCGTACCGCCTCCAACGATCTCAAGCGAGACACTTCGCTGGGCATAGAACGCTCGACCTGAGACGGCATCGAATTCCGGCGGTTCTTAAGCCGACAGGCCCGGAGCCTTCAGACGGAATCCCCGCTGTGCCGGTAAAACGACATCATCGGGAAAGCCGCCTTGTCATCATCCAGTGGCTACCCTGCCTCTACATCTACATCAGAGCTGAGACGGAGCTGACTGATAAAATCCAAGTTGGAGAAAATCTACTCTTCAACAAAGTAGGCTGAAAACTCCACACACTACAAGAGTCACACATGAGTGCAATCAGAGTTGGTGTTTTGTGAAAGCTTCAAATATATATAACGCGAATTCAAAGACATCTCGCATATAACCTCGTTATAAATTAATCCCGTAGCGAATTGAACGGTCCGCACGTTAAAATCCACCATTGTCAGGAATCCATCTATTCAATAATTCACTCACAATCTTCATTTTTTCTGTTACTTTGTCACCTGTTTTAATCATTATCTCATGTCATTTAATCTGCATTTATTTAGTTAATAAACATATTGATTCTTATGTCGTTGTTTGTGCACGTTTAATTTGAAGTGGGAAATCGATGGGATCGTGGAAAGAATTCACTGCTTCAGAACAGGAGATCAAATATAAATTTGAAATTTAACAGACTGATTAAATTGATATTCCAACCGTATGATTGGTTCTGAATAATGTCCTTCCCATTATCCAGATAAAATCAATAGGAGGGTGGTGCCCCGTATAACATATAAAGTGTAAAGTATAATTAATTACCAGTCATTAATTATAACATTACTATCAAGGTATTGTCTTGTACACATATATATGGTGCCCTGTGTGAGGCCCATATGATATATATATATATATATATATATTTCCCTACATAAGTCATTATGAAATGTTTTTTCCCTGAAGCCACTGTACGAACTAACTATTCATTTATTATTTTTTAAAATTATTTATTATTTATGTACTTATTTATGTATTTTTTTTTTTTTATTTTTAATTTGTACTCTATCCTGTACCACAAACCTGAAACGGCACATTGTACTAAAGCACCCGGCGAGCCTTTCAAGGTCTGTGCAAGTGAATAAAAAATCAAACGGCGAGCCAAAACAGATCCTCTACCACCCAGATCACATTAACAGTGTACAGTAGCGGCTCCGCTGTCTTCATCATCCAGCCGCAGTTGGACAGCCTGGTGTTGCAGTATATTGTGGGAGAGCTGCAGTTTCAGTGTTAAAACTGATATAATGATTGCTGTCTGTGGTTCTATATGGGCTGTGGCAACCATTTAGAAAAATAATAGCTCGCATCAACATATTGAAAAAAAAAGAACTATGAACTACTTCATTTTTGGAACTGTGAACTTATTTCAAAATTTTGAATTATGAACTATGAACTGAACTAGTTCATTTTAAAATTTGTGAAGTGAACTTTGAACTAGTTCATGTAGAAAGTGAACTTTCCCAACACTGCTTAGTACTTACAAGACTCCTTGCATGCATGATATGAAGTACTTTTACTGTGGACTTTTTAAGTAAACCTCTGTCAAAATCCTTAACAGAGATATAGAATAAGTCTTTTCGCCCAAATTTGATGTAGAAATTTACTTGTAACCAAGTATTATTAGACTTTGGTATTGCTCCCTTTTTGTTAAGTAAAAGATCGGAGTATTTCCTCCAACACTGTGCAAATCTGAAACTTGGATTCATGAGTAGGTCTTTTTCCAGTCATACCGACACCCAAAGCGTATAACTCCTGGTACGAGAAGTACCAGGAGTTATATACTTGTGGATAATAAGTGGACTTATCTTAATCTTGTCCTCTGTTAATGATTTTGACACAGGATTACTTCAAAAGTACACAGTAAAAGTACTTCATATTATGTGTGCACGTAGTCTAGGAAGTACTAGGTTCAGCGGTATATGAATTATGGACTACTTATGGAAAATAAGCTTTTTATTCCACATCAAAGTTGGGTGAAATATCCTTATGTTTTTCTTTCGTCCTTTACTTTGAAATCTGGACGCATACCTTCGTGATACCTTCAGTTTATTACTGGGAATAATTACTGTAAAAGTACCATATCGTCGCTGTCGGGCGGAATCCTCGCATCTCCAAAACCATTATTTTTCAGGAAATTAAAAAAACTGCATATTTTTTGAGTTATTAAACATTGCATCGTTAAAGTTCGTATTATACCTTATATTGCTATCATATACTGTTGTGTATCAACATTAACACAACATCTCCCCCAAATCATGTTCAATCGGAGATACGAGGTTTATGACTTGGGCGCAGGGAGATAGGAGGTTACGCTGTCATTGATATGAATGGTGCGGACACAGACTTCGCTGCTGCCAGCGGTGTTCATCGAAGTCTGCGGTCGCGTTGGGCCTTTTAACAAGAGAGGGGGCTTTAAGAGCTAATTAAAGCTAATTATTGTAGTTACATACATCTTCCTAATCGCTATTTTAAAGGTTTAAGTGCTATGAGTGATGCACAACCACAATAAAACGATACGCTGACTAGGCTGTTTAATAGGCGGAAATTAATATGTACGCAAACTAAGTCGGCGATCGCGTTGGCCCTTATGACAACAGAAAGGGCTTTCATAGTTAACTAAAGCTAACGACTGTGGTTACATACATCTTCCTAAACGCTATTTTAAAGGTTTAAGAGCTATGAGTAATGCAATACAAAAAACGATGAGCTAACCAGCCTGTTTGATAGGCGGAAATGAATCTGCACGCAATCTTACCCTCGTGGCTCACGGGCTTCCTTCTGCACCGAAGCATTACAGCTATCAATTTTTAACAAAACAGACCTACTCAAATGCATCTTACCTAACTATTTTCACTCGCTATTGTCTGAAAAACAGAGTTATCCAAAGTAGACAGTAGATGGCGCCAGTAGACAGCCCTTTTTTCTCCCATAAATAAAAACCTTGCTACTTGCTAGAGAGGCATAGTCTAGAAGTAGATCTACCAGCTGAACTTTGACACAGTAAAACAATAATAAATACAATTTAATGGTGGTACCCAAAACATTCAATTCAAGCATTATATTAGATACATTTTAAAACTTCAAAGAACATGTATAATAATAAAAATAGTAATTTTAATTTTAATAAACCTACTAATAGAACCAGCAGATATTTAAAATGCATCAATAACTGATAACTGATATAACTGATCATAGTTTAACAATAATAATGGTAATAATAAACCTACTAATAGTAACAGCAGATATTTAATATACATCAATAACTGGTAACTGATATAACTGATCATAGTTGAACAATAATAATGGTAATAATAAACCTACTAATAGAAACAGCAGATATTTAAAATGCATCAATAACTGATATAACTGATCATAGTTTAACAATGATAACTAATAATAAGCCTAATAGTAACAGCAGATATTTAAAATACATCAATAACTGATATAACTGATCATAGTGTAACAATAATAACAGTAATAATAAGCCTACTAATAGTAACAGCAGATATTTAAAATACATCAATAACTGGTAACTGATACAACTGATCACAGATTAAATCATTATCATCCTACATTAAGCTAGTGAAGCAAATTGTCATAGAAGCTGTGAAAATCCTTTGGGATGACTTCCTTCAGGTCTTGGAGGTGTTTGAATTTCAGCTCTCTGATCTTCAGGCGGTCTGAATAGAGCGGGGTGACTGTGTGGCTGTCTGAGGTTGTGTTTCGGAGTTGGTGACTTGGATGTGGATGCCAGTCATCAGAGTGGTTGATTTTGAAGTCCATCATTCCATTGCTGTTGAACCTAATAGCAACAAATATAACACAACAACATAATCACTGTAAGATTTCATAAAACAATAAGCAACATAATAATTTCATGCCTACAGTATTTGGTAAGACATAAGATTTACATTGGTAATTACCTGATGGCTCTGATATCATGGACAGTTGGGTCACCAGGCCTTACTCCAGGGCGCAAAGACTTGCAGAGCCTCAGGTTGGTGAAGTCCTGGAAGAAGGTGTGGTCGATGTACTTGACCTCATAGGGATGAGGCTTCATCAGGTTGACACACTCCGCTGGGAGATACACATCCTGGTCCCTCAGACGCCTCTCGATGACGCTGTGAACGGAGTCAAATTCCATCTGAGTATGCCCCTTCTCGAGGTACTTCTGAATGACGACTTTGTTTTTCTTCATGGAGAACAGAAGAAGTGCATTGCTGAGAACTGCATTCCGGTTCTGATACCCGCAGCCGTCACTCCACAGAATGAATGTATCAGGCTCAGTGTGGGCAGAGAGGTAGTCAACAACGCATGAAGCAAACTCACTGGCAGACAGGGATCCCTCGCCTTCATGCCAGACATAACATTGGGCACTGTGTGTCAGCATGTTGTACAGGGTAAAATTGTGAACGGCAAGCTTTGTTTTGTAATATAAGGCTGAAGATTTTAGCTTTGGGCACAAAAGGAGGGCTTGTAAGTCCATACATACGACCATGATGTTGTTGCTGGCCTTGCTTTTGTCGGATATTTTTTCGGCACGGGCCTCTTCTTTTCGAAGGAGGTGGTGCTGCCACTTGTCATCTGGAAGGTTGCCGGTCTTGAAAGCACAACAGATGTCGCACTGGTCCTTTTTGGGGTGGTAAAGTCCAAGGTTGAGACGCTTGAACTCTTCTGTGAAAACTTGCCTTGACAAAGGTGTTACATTCTTCTCTGCTGCAGCGCGACAATACACTGCATACAGATTAGCCATGGACTGAAACACAGGTTCCAGATACTGCTTGGATGTTGTGGATCTGCAGTAGTGTGAGGGTACCTTTGGGAGGTCCTGCAAAAAGCTATGAATGAATTCATGGCCTGCCACTGAACGACGTGCATTGCTGTGTGTTTGTCCCTCCGTGTCTGCTTGTGTGTGTCCCTCCTTTGCCCAGTTAAGGGCAGACCACTCGCCTATGCCTAGGGTAGACAAAAACATACCTTTGCAGACACGTCTTCTCTGCCCACTGACCCGTAAAAAAAACAACAGGGAATTTGATCTTCGGGAATTTTCAGCCCCCCTTCTCCTATGCACGGGGACCACATCAATTAGACCACGCACATACATCCTCTTCTCCTCCCAGGTCAGATGTTGCCAAAAGTCCTTGAAAATGTTGTTCCTCTCGGGCTCACCAATTGCACTGCAGTGATGTTTCGCTGACTTGACACAGGCTGCTGATGAACATCTAGGCCCCAAAGCCCGTGGCTCCCTCATTATGTCCTTCTGCTTCTGTTTTCCAGTGTATGACTTGCCAACCATTCTTCTTTTCTTGTTGATAACTTTCTTCCAGGTCTTTTCGTCTTTCAGCCTTTTGCTTGGAGGTGCGTCTTCCTCAGCATCTGAGCATGGACTCTCTGCATCTGAGTCCTCTACGCTTTTACCATGGACAACTTCAAAATACACACACAAATCAAACATGCATGAATGAGTTACATCTTTATAAATTGTCAACAGTGAGAGCTACTGTATAGCTGAAGTAACTTATCCAATTTAATGAGAAATTGTAGAAAATCATCTAACCTACCTGTATCAAACTGCACCTGCTCTGGATCCAGCAGTGAGCCCTCCTCTCCCTCCAGACCACCAGAGAAATCTTTTCAAACACAGTGTACAGTTAGTGTGAATAATTATTTTAACAAATGTCTATTGCTGTGAAATCCATCTGCATAAAACTCATCCATTTTGGCAAGTGAAATCATGATTATCTCTCAGAAATTCACTCTACCAGCATGCACCACTGTAATGTGTTTCATATTTATAAACTGTCAGCAGTGAGAGCTACTGTATAGCTGAAGTAACTTATCCAATTTAATGAGAAATTGTAGAAAATCATCTAACCTACCTGTATCAAACTGCACCTGCTCTGGATCCAGCAGTGAGCCCTCCTCTCCCTCCAGACCACCAGAGAAATCTTTTCAAACACAGTGTACAGTTAGTGTGAATAATTATTTTAACAAATGTCTATTGCTGTGAAATCCATCTGCATAAAACTCATCCATTTTGGCATGTGAAATCATGATTCTCTCTCAGAAATTCACTATACCATCATGCACCACTGCAGCCTCCACCACTGTTGCTTCCTCTCTCTCTACACTCTCTCAATCGGAGCTCTCACTCTCTATTAGGGCCCTTGCCTGGTCATATGGCACATTGGCCATCTGACAGAGTTCCTTTAAGGACACAGACATGGTTGCTGCAAAAAATAAAATGAATGAATGTCAAATGATCGTTTCCCTAAGTTATATGGCATGTTTACGTATGATAACGAGGCAGGAAGCCATAGCTTCCGTAATGGACAATAGAGACAAAAGCAGCAGCAAACCCCGCGAAAAATGCAACAATGAAACCCCGCGAAAGGATGTGTGTCTGGCAGGATCCGCTTTTGGCCGAAATAGGTCAATGATGAACTAGATGGCATGCCTTGACATCGTAAACTACAATCCTGACATAGTACATTAAATTATCATATTGTTTTTGACAAATGGTGTCATATCTGTACGGTGTTGAGGATGCAGACATTCTTCCTCCGCTGTCCCTGGTACATAGTCAGAGTCGCATCATTTCAGCACCTGTTTCACGGAGGAGGGAGAGCTCCCGTTGTTATTAGCCCCTGGGTGCCAACCAGGCTACATAATACAACTACAGAATAATTAATTTACAAGTTAATTCGCAAAGAAGCACGGCTGGAGACCGCTAACAAAGTTAGAGACGTTAGAGACAAACCCCGCGAAAAATGCAACAATGAAACCCCACGAAAGGATGTGTGTCTGGCAGGATCCGCTTTTGGCCGAAATAGGTCAAATATTATCATATTTTCTTTGTCTTTTGTGTAATCTATATAAAAACTACTCTAAATTAAAATACAGACACTTTTAGAAAAAGTCATGTAACAGCAGTACTGCATTTTTTTCATTCAGCAAAGTTATTACACATATAAATTTGAAAACGGTCAAAATGACCGTCTTGGCCATTCTAGTGTTTTGCCCCACGAAAATAACGTTAGCTATCTCACCAAACATGACGGCAAAACCTAGTGGCTAATGAAGTCAACGGCAGGCATTTTGTGTGCTTAGATTCATCATCCTTGTCAGAAACAAAACCATGGGAAGATTTCAATCAACAAGTTAGCTACCGTCCAATGCTGGACTTAGCAGAAGGAAACGTCTAGCATCCTCAGAAACGATACATTGCACCTCGCCATTGCTTCAAGATCGAGATAAAACTCTTTGGCATATAACTGATACACATACTTGAATCATGAATAACCAGTGTTTAGAGGACATTTACCTTAAAGGACGTGTTGCTCGCAGAGGATCTCCTGGTCGTTGCGACTTTCCATCTTGAGTACATAAGCCTTAATGCCGCGAAGCTCTCACGGAGTGGTGGAAGAGTAGAGGAAGAGGTGGGTGGAGTTACGAGACTTCTCCGACAGTTGAAGTGTCCAATGGAGTTAAGAGATTTGCTCTCAAGCTATTTTCAACGCTTTAGATTGGTTAATAATTTGTAAAAAATAACAGACCCACGTGGGAATGACCAATAGTATCGTTTTGTGAAAAAAAATGAAATTGACCAAATGTGGACATAGGAGGTTTCCGCCCGACAGCGACGATATGTTTCATGGGTCTGATGTGAGACTGCCGTCTGCTCCACAGTCACTACCAGAACCTCTTCAGAGCGGTTTTAATTAGGATTACTGTAAATGTTAGTAGCGCTACAAAACAACGTGCGGCTGATTTGACCAAGCAAACACGAACCACGGCTGGCTTGACCGCAGTAATAGACGTAATCCTGTGGGCTATGTGAGAAGATAGACTCAGGCTGTGCATGACCTGTTGCTGCTAAACAGGCAGCGCTGCGGGCAACAATTGGCCTGTGGACTGTTGTTTGACCACCAATGACGTTACTTATTATAACATAACATAGCACTAGCACATAGCAAGCCTCGGTACTTAAGTGAAATAAACAATTCATTCAGTGTGCAGGACCATTCACTTCATTCAACAAAAAAAATCACTTCAAATCGCAAAAAAATATTTTCAATAAAAAACAACAACACTTCAAATGATTTTTATTTTTGCATTTGAGTTTTTTCTTTGATTGAAAATATTTTTTTTGATTGAAGCAACTTTTTTGGGATTGAATAATTAAGACACAAATGTCCTATGGGCCAAACCCAAAAAAGATTACTTTAATCAAAGAAAACATTTTCAATAAAAAAAAAGTGTTCAAATGCAATTTTTTGAGTCTCAAATATTTTTTTGCATTCAAAGACTTTTTTTCTATGATTGAAAACGTTTTTTTTGATTGAAGTGATATTTTTGATTGAAAATATTTTTTTTTGTTTGAAGCAACTTCTTTTTTGATTGAATTATAAAGACACAAATGTCCTACCCATAATATGTCCCAAACACAAAACAACATTACTTCAATCAAAAAAGTTGCTTCAAACAAAAAAACCTTCACTTCTATCAAAGAAAACATTTTCAATCAAAGAAAAACAGTGTTCAAATGCATTTTTTGAGTCTCAACTATATTTTTGCATTCAAACACTTTTTTTCTTTGATTGAAAGTTTTTTTTTTATTGAAGTGAAGGTTTTTTTAATTGAAAATATATATTTTGATTGACGCAACCTTTTTTTGATTGAATAATAAAGACACAAATCTGCCTTCATAGACATGAGACCAAAGTCACCATGCCAAAAACAGATAAGCTGAAATATCAAATATCTTAGTCAGTTCTGTAACATTCTGAGGAATCAGTGGCTGAGGAAATATCTGAAATAACTTCAGCCTCTGGAAATGAAGTATAGTAGTCTAACACAGTTAGTATGTACTGGTTTTGGATAGGACCGACCAGATCAATACCTATCTAGTCCATGGTCTCGGTGGTAGTTCTAGTGGTTGAAGGGGTTGGTTGATATTCGTGTAGTGGCTGGTTGAGCACACAGACAGAGCAGTTTCTGATCAATCTCTCCACATCTAGGTCCATGTTGGGCCAGTAGAGTTTGCTCCTGAGATATTGTTTTGTACGGATCACTCCTTGGTGAGTCTCGTGTCCAATCCTCAGTGCTTGTTTCACCATTGCTTTTGGTAGCACAATCCTGTGTCCTCTCAGCAAGTCCATCATAGGTGCATAACTCTCCTGCACATCTGTTGTAAGGCTGCAATTCCTCCGGAATCGGATGTGGCCATTTTCCTGTCTCCCTGATTGTCTTTAGTTGCTTCAGTGTGTGATCCTCTGTCATTTTCTGTTTTATATCCTCAAGGCTCATGGCCTGTACCTCATGCATCGTCACTGACAAAACTCTGTTTACATACGTTTCCACATACTCGTTATTCTGTCTCCAGTAAAAGAAGTCGTGAAAGTGAGTCCGCCACGTTGGACTTTCCGACAATGTGTTCTATCTTGTAGTCATATGGTTGCAGTCTCAAGCCAAGTATCTGTATTCGTGGTGGTGACAGTGTTGCTTTCTCTGGGTTGAACATGTAAATCAGGGGTTTGTGATCTGTTTGCAGAGTAAGCTTCCCTCCCCACAAGTAGGTACTAAAATGTTCTACAGCCCATACACATCCTAAAGCCTCACGTTCTATCTGAGAATAGCGGTGTTCTGTTGGAGTCAATGAACTGCTTGCATAGGCTATTGGCTTGTTCTGTCCATCCGACTGGGTCTGTAGCAAAACTGCACCTAGTCCTACTGGGCTTGCATCACTAATGACTACTGTGGGTGCACCTAGTTTAAAGTAGGCCAGGCATGGCTCACTCACCAATGCTTCTTTCATTGCTTGGAATGATCTCTCTGTTTCACTTGTCAACTCCCACACTTGTTTTTTTCTAGTCAGCTTCCGTAGTGGTTCTGACAAGTTTGCGTAGATTGGTATGAATTTCATCAAAAATCCACAGGTGCCCAGGAATGAGCGTAGTAGCTGGACGTTCTCAGGTCTGGGTGCTTTGCAGACGGCCTCGACCTTTCTTGGATCTGGTCTGATTCCTTCAGCAGTGAATGATTACATGTCCAAGTATCTCGATCTGTTGTAGTCCAAAGATACACTTGACTGTTAGACCTCTGTCCTTGAATCTCTGGAAGACTTGTCTCAGTCTCTGTTCAAGTTGCTCTTCGTTCTCTCCGAATACCACCACATCATCCATGTAGCAAACAGTACCGGGCATGCCACATAACATAGATTCCATAGCCTTCTGGTAGGCTTCCGGTGCACTTGATAATCCAAAGGGATCTTTTCTGAAGTGGTAGCACTCTCTGTGTGGGATGAACGTCGTTAGTGGTCTGGATTCTGGGGCTAAGTCACACTGCCAAAACCCTTTTCGTGCATCTAGCTTAGCAAACACTTTTGCTCCCTGCACTACCTGTAAGATGCTATCTACGGTTGGTACTGGATGTCTTTCCCTGATCACTGCTCTGTTGACGTCTCTCAGGTCTACACATAGCCTCACTTCTTTTGTGTCTTTCTTGGGTACAATCAGGATATTAGAAACCCATTCTGATCCTTCATTTACTTCCTCTATTATGCCTCGTTCCAGCATCTTGTCTAGCTCCTGGTTTACAGCTTCTAACATGGGATAAGGGACTCTCCTTAAACCCTGTGCTACAGGCGGGACTTTTTCATCGACTGTAACCTTATGGCTGTAACCTTTAATCTGACCTAGTCCTTTAAAACCTAGTGGGTACTCTTTAACAAGCGCGCTGAACCTCTCTGTCTGTCCTATTGTGTTCACTTTTTCTCCTGCGTTAAGTATTTTTAACTCAAAAGTTGTTTTTCTGCCAAGCAGTGCTTCTACATGTCCTTTTATCACATATATGTTGTCTGTGACTATGTTGTCTTTCCATCTCATTTCTGCCTCAAAATAACCTACACATTTAAGTGGAATTGTCATATAGGCATAAAATCTCTTTTTGGTTGGTTTCAGTTTTGTTCTATTTGACATTGTTCTCTTATACAGGTCTTCTCCTATGAAGTTTCTACCACTTCCTGTATCTATGACCATTTTCAGCCATTGTCCATTTACCATAACTGTCTCAGTACCTTCAGGATCTACAGCATGGATAAACTCGTCTGAATCTGAGTCAGAAGCATCCTGTACTGCTGCTCTCACTGGTTTACCTGGTTTTGTCTTTTCTTTCTCTTTATTCCTGTCCTTACTTGTGTCACTGTTATTTTCTGCTTGTGCTTTCTTTTTCTTCTTGAAACACATGCATGCATAATGTCCCATTTTCTGACAGAAAAGACACGTCGCTGTCTTGGCACCGCATTCATCTGCTGTGAGAGTGTTCATTCCGCATCTGTAACACTGGGCGTCGCTGCCGGCTTGCTCGTGGCTGCCTTTTCCTCCTCGCGCCGTCCCGGCATTCCATCCGTAATCTGCACGTGTACTCTTCTTAGTGAAGTGAACGTGGTTATCCCTCGCTCTGTGACCAGCACTCTCCGTGAAAAGTTTAGATTCTGCCTGTGCTGCTTCATAAGCTCTCACAGTTGACAGTGCTTTGTCTAAACTCAGTCCATCTTCCTGCAACAACTTGTCGGGCAGCTTTTCATGGCACATTTTTCTACTATCTGATCTCGTATCATGTTGTTCTCCAGTGCGCCAAAAACACATGATTTTGCCAGTTCTCTCAAAGCATTCACAAAAGCGTCTTCTGTTTCATCTGGGCACTGAGCTCTTTGCCTAAACTTGTGTCTCTCCAGGACGACATTTCTCTGTGGAGTGAAACATGCATCCAGAGCAGCAACAGTTTGTGCATATGTACCTTTATTTCCCAGTAGATTTTATGAAAATCCTCTGTGTAGGCGCTCCTATACAATGCAATAGAGTGGCTCTCCTCACCGAATATTGTGCATTGATAGTCCCACTGGCAACTTCGAAAAAGCTGTAAGAGTCCTTCCACAGGTTATACTCCGTGTATAAATCAGATGCTCCGAGGTTCGGCGGAACCGGCGGGGCTAGTTGAGGGTAGCTGGGTCCTGGTGCAGCGAGTGTGGCTCCTTGCTGCTGCCCGTCAGTCGACATAACTCTGCTGTTTTCATCTCACTTTTCCGCATGGACGTAAAATCTGAGTCGTCCTTCTTTGTCTCCGGGTCCTTGGTAAAACCGTCTCCTCGTCCCCAAATGTTGTGTTGTTTAAAATAAGCAGGCCTTTCGTTCAGTTTTATGTTTACTTTATTAACACGTTTCTGTTCAGCGGCCATATTCGTTTTCCTTCCGTTCTTTGTATTCTCGTTCTGGCTGCTCTCGCGATATCTCAGTATTAACTATACTAAAGAGTCCTTTAATATTTAGTATCTGCCGATACCGAGTCCCGATCGGATACTTACCCCCAATTTCCACTGGATACGTCTCACTTTAGTCTATGTGTCAATCTCCACCAGGTACGCTGCGCTGCGTATCTGCTCCGGCACAGATACACAGGACTTGTATTTCTGGCGGATGCCGGAGCACAACGCAGCAATTCAGCTGAATTTAGCACGGCGCAGACAGGAAGTCAAGTGCCAAAATAACAAACAACGTCTGGTTACTTTTGAAAATAAAAAACTCCATGGTGACACCAGCACACAAATCTCAAAAAAAAGACAAACACAAGCTCCTCTGCTGATCGTTCGGTCGGGAACACTTCCTGTTTGTTTTTAATAACACAGACCTATAACTGCGGTCGGGAGTGATTATGTGATTATCGCGGGAACTCCTCGTCCTCGTGACACCAGCTGTCTACCGTACTGAGCCGTGGCGTACTCAAACTGCAACCGGTGGAGATTGGCGGACGGCGGAGCAAAACCGGATTGGAGCCGCAACGCAGCGGACTCGTATCCAGTGGAAATTGGGGGTTAGTCTTAACTAATATTGTCCTTGATAATACTCTGCATTAAGAAAAAAGGACCTGCATCCAAGCTGTTCCTTTATAGTTTTTTATTTTGTTGAAACAAAGTAAATACTTATGGCTCTTTCTTATTCTGCATGCTATTCCAACATTGGCCTCCACCTTCCTTGTGTTAGCAGGTGAGTCTGTGACGCTGCACTGTAACAGCAGCTCGTGTACAGCAGCTGAAGTGTGTGAGAAGCAGCCCATGCTTGGTTCCTCCATATCATCCACTGCTTTTACATATTCCTTACGTTGTCATGTAAAATGACGTGGACGTGTTGCATGTCTATTTCACAGCGTTCAGCATCTCCTCGATTGCCTGTTTTACACGCTCTGCTGGATGAGACCCACGAAACTAGTGCGCATACCGGCACGCTGTACACTCGACAGTGGAGTAAATAATGTAATGCTGAGATGGATGAACTGATTTCCTTGAATGCCTTTAAATCCAAGCTGAGAGCATTTGAGACAACCTCCTTTACTTGTAACTGTTTTTTATAATTTTAATTTACTTGTAACCGTTTTTATAACCCTAATTGCTGTCTGTATGTTGTGTATGCTGAGTGTGACTGTGTAATTTTTGCTGCCTCTTGGCCAGGACTCCCTTAAAAAAGAGGTTTTTAATCTCAGTGGGACTTTCCTGGATAAATAGAGGTTAAATAAAAAAAATAAAAAATGGTAGGGCACACCAGGGATTCAAAAACTCCAGATGACGAAGAAAACCCGGATCCTCTACCACGGAGATGAGCTGGTTATCCAGAGTGATTCATTTAATTACCTTCTCTGTAATATTTGTGGTCATGTCGCTGTCTCGAGGATATTTCTCTTTCCTTTTGAAAGTATCCGCGAGTATTTGCTGCTTTGGTGTACTTGCCTGTTCTGCTCGAGTGAACACGTTGTTTTCTTTGAGTATTAGTTTTTTATATGCCGTATCAAATGATTACCGATAGTATTAAGTGCAGCTTCGCGAAACAGGCGTATTGCAGATGTTACTTGTCGCCCTTGGACTGCTTTCGCTTCTAATATAAGTTATTTCCACGCTGCAGACATTTTATCCACAAGTTTGCCAGAGTAACGCTACACGCACATCTGAGTTCTGCCACAAATTGTGCTCTGACATAAAAAAAAAAAAAAAAAAAAATCGGGCTTGGGTCCACTTGGGTTCAAAATTGCCGATTCCGATCAGCAAAAAAATGCCCAGATCGGATCGGGACATCCCTATCTCTAATAGTGGAAAAAGGTATGGATCAAGCCAAAAGAAGGAGCATCCAGGGGTGTGGAAACCCCTAAACCAAAATTGTATGTAAGGAGGAGGGTCAGAGAGAGAACTCATCTCATCCCGGCAGAGCTCACTGCATGTATCCTGCTGTGTGAAATAAATGCCTTTGACCTGAAGACCAGCTGTCTCATCCTTGATTTGAGACTCCATCTGTCTGTGTTTGTATAGTCAGTAAGTCTGCTAATTGTTAATTTAGATAAGTAGTTTTTGACACGACAAGCCTTCAGGTGCACAGTTTGGAAAATGGAGAGAAGAGGAGGAAAAGAAATCCCACTATAGAGGTAAATAAATCATCTCAACGTCAAGCCTCTGAACTTCTTTGGCTAACTGTTGCTGCTGTTCAGTGTTCCTTCTCCAACCTAGAGTGTTAGACATTGTGCTGGCCTTAAAAGGAACCCCGGCTATGAAGACTTGTAGGCCCTAATTAGCCACAATTGTTCTCTTGTACTAAAATATGTTAGAAACACATAAAATATTGCCATTGATTTAAAAATCTGTAATATTTAGTACATATTTTGACCTACGTAGGACGCCATGTTTTCCGTGCGCAATGCACTCTGGGGGCGATGACGTAAAATGGTTGCACTTGGTAGAATAGCTATTGATGCTAGTGTTTGTTTACGTGCACACAAGTAATTATAAAGTAAAATGCCACATTGTGCTGCTTTTGGATGCAATGTCAAGTCAAACTGACAAGAAGAGGAGAAAGGAGTGGGAAGATGCCTGTGGACGGACACAACTTCCCAAAGATCCGCGGCTGTGTTGAGGCTTTTAGTTGACCACAACTGCTGAAAGAGCTCACCGGAGCGGCTGGGTATAAACGAAGACTAAAACCAAAAACTTTTCCGACAATTTTCCCACATAAGGAGCCTAAACGCCCTCGGGGAGCGAGTGAAATGCACTTAAAAAAGCGCCATAGACAAGAGACGCTGGATGCTCTCCTGAGCAGACAACCCGCCCCTGCAGTTGCCACTTCTGTAACGTTAGGCGAACCATCGGACACGCCACTGGTCACAGAGGAAGCTGATAATTCACCTCTTCAGTCAGTTAAGCAATCAGTAAGTGTAACGTTACAGTGTCGTGGAGGCTGAAGAGGGCAGCCCGTAAGACATCTCGGTTGAGGCAGACTGCATCAAAGTTTTCGTGTGCTGTGATACGCGGGATATCTGCAAAAATGATCAAAGTCGTGTGTTTCACTGTATATCCTAATTATCTATAAAGCACACGACAGATCTGTATGATAATAATCTCCAAAATTATTGATATTGGAATAAGTTTGATCGCACAATAGCTTACCGTGAACATCTGCGGACAAAAATTGGAGCTCTTGACAACAAACACTCTCCCTCTCGGTAACCATGGAGACGCAGTTGCCGCACGTACACCACCGCTTTTGTCCCAATCTCGCCTCATCCTGTCTTTCTTGCTCTTCATTTTGAGGCTCGTTTTGTGAAACATTGTCAGTGTTGTCCTCCTCATTAATGTTTCGCTTGGGTTCAAATTGAAAAGGCTGAACAGATGACATGCTTATGTCGCTGAACAGTCACAACAGGGTCCCGAAGCCCGCCAGTGCAACCATTTGACGACACAACCCAGAGTGCATTGCAACGTTAACAACAATGGCGACCTACGAGTTAAACTATTTTTACAAATTTTATAAAAACGAAGACATCAAGAAGGTTTTTTATATCACTTTATTATAACTGATACTAACATTTATCTTTTATAAACTACAAGTCTTCACAGCCGGGGTTCCTTTTAAAGCTAGGGTCTACAATCCTGGAGAGCTAGCAAGAGAGCTAGCAAGATTTGAAAGTGGCACCTCCTCTAAGTTCCACCCCCCGTCAGTGCTCCGTCCAAAGCCACTCCCCCACAAACTTGAACGCGCATCTGTTAGTGGGACTCAGCAGGGAGAAAGGGATGCCAGAGCAAGACGCAGCAATTCAGCTGAATTTAGCACGGAGCAGACAGGAAGTCAAGTGCCGAAATAACAAACTACATCCGGTTACTTTTCAAAATAAAACACCCCGTGTTGACACCAGCACACATCGTGAGGCCAGCTGTCTACCGCACTGCGCCGAGGCGGACTCAAACTGCAACCGGTGGGGATTGCCAGAAGGCGGAGCAAAACCGGATCGGAGCCGTAACACAGCGGACCCCTATCCAGTGTAAATTGGGCCGACTCATTAGCCATTGTCATGGCTAAAAACAACACACAAAGAAGCTAACGTTAGCATTGGGCTAATACGAGCTACAAACGTAGCCAAGTTGGCAAACCTCACATATTTTATGAAAATAACAAATCCCCCTGAAACAAAACAAATAATAGCTGCTGCGCCACGATGGGTCGGGTCCGGGCTATTTTTGGCAAATTTGGCAATTCTGAGCAACAAACAGGAGAATAGGAAGACAAGACAGTTGACAACAATGTTCATTTTGGACCACTTGAGGCTTGAATTCACAACTTCTGGAACCAAAGACTGTCATCTATCGCTCTGAGCTAATTGGAAAGTGGCAATACAACAGTGGCTTCACAAATTGAGTAAGCCATTCACTGTGGTGCAGGCAGATTTGAAACCACTGTAAAAAATTCAGTTATCAAGACAAAAATCTGCATAGAGATGTTGGTAATTTGTTTTTAAAAATGATTGATTTGCTCCATAAGTGAATAACTGATGTTTAAAATGCTGCTTGCATTGACTGCAATTATTCACATGAGAGCAGAATTCAAAATGTTCACAAAAATTCAGTTTTTTAGGTAAAATTCTGATATTTGTCAAACATCATCTACAATGACTCTTAAAAATGTTTAATTTTTTCATGAACATTGAAGATTTATTTATCAATTTGCAGGTATATGTTTACAGTAGTGTTCACAGTCAAACATGTTCATGCACTGTAGGCAAAAATTGTGGGAGGAGATAGGTTTTTATAAGTTTTACAGTTTAAAAAAAACAGAGTGATGGACTTCATAATTTTTAATAGGTTTAAATGTACAAAAGTTTCTTTAGTATTGGGGCTACAGTTTGATGAAAGTGTGAAGTTCTAGCGGGTTGATTTGTTATGAATTTTCAATGTTTTGAACTTTAGATGCTTGCTGTAGCGCCACCATCAGAACTATTGGCTTGGGTTTACAGCCGAGGTAATCTGGCATGAGACTGGGCCTTTATGCAAAATTAGTTAGCTTTCACCCATGGTCCACATTACTTGTTTTTATTTAGAGGCTTGTTGTGATGCCACCATCAGGACAATTGTCTTGTGTTTCATGTTGAGGACATCTGACATTTTGATCTGTCATCATCATCATCATCATCATCCTTGCTGGGTCTTGAACCCACAACCCCTGACACCAAGATCCAGCTCCTAACTCACGGAGCTAATTGGCTGGAAGTGAGACCTGCTGTGTAGCTTCATTTGGCGACTCAGAGAGTCACTGTCCGGGCAGCTGTTGTCAAGGCAGAAATTCTGTTACTTGAACAAAAATCTGATAATGCATAAATTGCATCTTGACAGCATGGAAATGTTGGTGATTTATTTTTAACTCTAAGTGTTTTGCTTCATAAGAGAAAATCTGATGTTTAAAAATTGACTCCAGTTGTTCCCATGAGAGCAGAATTCAAAATGTTCTCAAAAATTCAGTTTTTGAGATAAAATTCTGATATTTGCCAAACTTCATCAACCATGACACCAAAATATTTTTGTAAGTTTTACAGGTTTTGAAAAAGTGATGGACTTCATAATTTGTGATGAGTTTAAGTAGATTAAAGTTTCAGCAGTATTGGGGCTACAGTTTGGTAAAAGTTTCAAAACTGTAGCATGTACTGTTGATTTTGTAGGTATTTTTAAAGTTTTCAAAATTTAGACGCTTATTGTGCCCCCCCCCCAGGAGGAATATTGACATGTCCTTGGAATTGAGTAAATCTGGCATGGGGCCGGACATTTCTGTAAAGTTTGGTGAGTGTTCGCCCATGGGAAGTATGACTTCCTCGGAAGAAAGTAGAAAGAATTCCTAGGAATACAATAGTGTATAATTACAATAGTGTATAATGTAATAGTGTAATAATTACCTGTCCAACAGAAAGAGAGCAACCTCTGCATCACTTTTCAAGCCCTTCACATGCCCCGGTTGTATCCACCGCTCAAACGCTGCACCGATGTTGACTCGGTCCAACTTCTTTGTTTGTCCAGAGCCTTTTTCGTGGCACCCTTTTCTGCCTCAGGCTTTCTTTTCCTTGCCTTTTTAGCGGGGTGAGCTGTTACAAGTAACGCTGGCTTCATTTTCTCTGCCATTGTAACCAAATGAACGTCTTCTCCTGCAACTCCGTATTTCTGCAGAGGAGTGTGCTGAATATTTCCGGCATCAGTGAAACCAATCAGTGAGACCAACCCGTGCTATCAGGGCCGGATAGGGCTTTTTCTCAGTCCTGCAGCTGCCACAGAGGTCCGATTATTTTCGTTCCTTTTTTAGAATACATAATATATTGACTACTCTCAGGATAACAGGATCATTTCACCCAGTATAACACAATGTGTTTCTGAACAACATTACAGATCCTAGCTTTAAAGGCAGTCGCCCAGAGCGCCACACACTGACCAGTAAGGAAAATTATATCCCATATTGTTGGACATGTGTAACTATTTAATTGTAGTGCAACCTTGTTTATTTTACTAATGCGTCATCACAAGTAGGTAATATTGTGTTATGCTGAACCAAGTAGCCGTGTGCAGCCTGCAGCAGTTGCTTTACATTCTCTGCCTGCTGCAGATACATGCTTTTGCTCGTACAGTAATAATCATACTAATCTAATCTGTAACTGTCCAGATGCACTCAGGACGCAGAAGCCTCCAACAGCTGCTGGAGAAAGGCCTTCTAATCTAATCTACTCCACTCTCTGAAGCATGTTCGTTCAGAAAATGATTTGCGGTCTCTGACACAACGGCTGCATTGTTATTATATGTATTGTTCTTGTTGTTGCTTTTATTATTACTGAATGTTACAGTTAAACCTTGTTCGTAATTAAATTCAGGTCAAATGTTTGTACAGTGCCTACTTTATTTGAAGTAGAAAGACACAACAGATTTAACGCAGTAGTGTAACAGTATGGATTTACTGTATGTTTGAATACAGCTGCGGGTCAGACAACAAGCAGCAGCACGCCACCGACCACCAGCAGACGCAGCCTGATCAACTTTGTAATGGAAGAAAGGTTATGTTATGTTATGTTTCAATCAGTCCACTTCCCCGTTCTTCAACCAACTGTTTCCACTTGTGGGCAAACCCATCAGCTGTTTCATATCCTTAAACAAACGGCAGATGGTCAGATGTGTGGTTGCTAGGTGCCCTGATCACACACTTCTCCTGTCACAAGATTGTTACAGGGCCTTAAAATTATTTAACTTTTAAGATGATAAGTAAAAAAAAATCAGTAATAGTTTAAACAATGACTGGATTACTTTTAACTTCTCTCAACTTTTTTCTAAATACAGCAGAGACATGTAGTAAATCAACAGAGATGTAATGCTTAAGTAAACATGACTACACATATTTTAGTTCTGGAAGTCGTGTGGTTACATGTGTCAGGAAAGTTGAGATCCAGGTCAGACTTAGCTCTCCCCTGGTTGGTGCACAGGCTGCCCCACCTGCACTCTGGCAATACCATCCCTCCGCCCCCCTCTCCTCTCCTCTCCTGTCCTCCTGCTCATCCTGCACTTGTTTGAGACTCCCTAAGTCTCACCTCGGTGTTTCTGTGCAAAGCAAGTTTGTTATCTGTAACCTTGGCCTGTCCACCGTGAATGCAGCTGTGCTCTCTCTCATACCCTGGCTTTTCTCTCCAATGTATTAACCCCTCATAAAAAAGGATTAATGCTTGCAACCTATCTCATTTATCAACAGGATATGTACAGTTTTTTAAATAATACAGTTTATTGGTGCATAGCAATTAAATCACAGTGTCTTGGACTCAAATCAGGCAGGTGAATAAAAGTGCATAGTAATTCGTCACAGCGGTCAGGCAATAATCAGACAGGTGAATTAAAATGAATAAATCTTAACAGCACACAGACACAAACATGACTTCAATAGACAGAATTATTAGCTGGGCTGTGATTACAGTAAAATAATGTGTCATGTGTAATGTAACTATGATTGAAATGCATGCATTGAAGTTTAGAAACTTAATAAAGGAAATGTAGAAATCAGTAGAGAAGCTGTGGTGAGCAGAGGTCAAGAGGAAAGTGTTGCAAGACTGTTGGGTTGTCAAGAGGATAAGAGGAAGTGTGACACCTCAGGCACTGCCTCATGACGGTTAGATCGTTACGAAATCCAAACCGTCGTCAAAAGACCGTCAGCCACCGTCCGATGTCAGAGAGGATATAAAGCAGAAGCACGGACTAAAGAGCGTCCTTCTACTTGCTCCAGCCTGGAAACAACACCTGAGACGGAGTACATGAGCGGCCTGAACATCGCAGAGAGGATTACTACAACTCTTCAGCAGCAACAGACCGAGGAAATAAGAGCGCAATGGATTAACTTGTTTTTCTTCTTGTTTTACCAACAAGCTGCGGATTACAATTTGGATATTGGAGTATGTTTGTTCACTCTGCTTGGCAGGAACTTTCGACTTTGAGGGAATTTACGAGACCTCAGACGTTGTTGGGATTTACCTCAAGCAGGAAGGAAGTGAACGGCGAGCCACGGTGCAACCCGCCCCTCTCCATCCCACCCACATCCAAGTAATTTAACCGGCCTCAGCTCTTTTAGATTGATTCATTATTTACCTTGTTTAGATTTTAGAAATAATTTCTGATGATGATTGATAGTAAATGAAATAAATATTGAGTTGTATGATTTCCCTTGCTAAAGTCTATGCAATAAATCCAACATAATGTATTTAATGTTAAAGTTGTGGACATTGATTGTATGTCTCTTTGATGGAAGTAAAACGTTAGGTGTTAAGTGTGCAAAAACAAACTTTAACACACGCTGATTTAATAGATCAGCATGTGTAGATGTAATAGATGTAATAGATGTATGTAATGCATGTAATAGATTAATCTGCAGGCCCTGAAGATTCATTATAACACAGTTTCAGATCTGTGAAACCTTCATTCTATTTGTGAAAATGCAATAAAGCCACATTTCACTGTTTTCTCAGCATATAGACCACATTAGACCAGGTCCTGATCAAAAACCACTATGCCTAGACTTCTCAAATCTGGATTAGATTATCCTAAAGAGGCTAAATATTCATTATAACACAGTTTCTGATCTTTGAAACCTTTATTTTATTTGTGAAAATGCAATAAAGGCAGATTTCACCTTTTTTTTTTAGCATATAGACCACATTAGACCTGGTCCAGATCAAAAACCACTGTACCCAGACTTCTCAAATCTGGCCTAGATTATCCTAAAGAGGCTAAATATTCATTATAACACAGTTTCTGATCTGTGAAACCTTTATTCTATTTGTGAATATGCTTTAACGGCAGATTTCACTGTTTTCTCACCACATAGACCACATTAGACCAGGTTCTGATCAAAAACCACTATGCCTATGCCTGACCGTGCACCACTATACTACAAATTTCTGGGGAGAACCCTGTGGAGGGATAAAACAACAAAGCTTATGGAAAAAAGCTTAATTTAATTTTATTTCATCTATTGCTCTTGACAGGGTATGTAATGTTTACACAAATAAAACGTTGATTATGGTACATAAAGATGTTGATTGTATTTATTACTTATTTTAGTACAAATGGTTTTACCACTTTAAGTGGTGCACAAGGCTAGATTGTAAATACAGGACATTGAGGATTATTGTTATTCTCCCATCCATTCTGTGATCGGTGATCGGATTGGCCCCCAAAAATGCTGATCGGAGCATCCCTAATATATATATATATATATATATATATATATATATATATATATATATATATATATAGTTGTCAGTCCTGTGTTTTGCTTCCTCTCTAAATGGCCCACATTCATTTTATGAACAAGGCGCAATAAATATTAGTTGTCTGTATTAACGTTTGACTAACAATCAGCCTGCAAAATATAAAACAACCCAAAAACATGTTGGAAGTCGGATGTGAGGATTCAGAAGTGAACCCATGACAATATAAATATGTAACAGATCAGTAAACTACTGTCTTCCTTTTGCGTTTAACTTTTAAGGTATACCATGATGTATTAATGTAGTCTGAGGGGGAGAGGGTTTTATGTGCTGTGGTGTCATAATTAACAACGGCTTGATGACTGTGTACAGACTGATCCGTGAGTCTGATAACGTTTAAATTAATCGGAATGTGATCGAACAGGATCAGTGTTTCTGTGGGGCTGATGGAAAACTGCTCCACCTGCTCTCAGCTCTCCGGCTCTGCTGCCCCCTGCAGCTGCTGCTGCTGCGTCGTCCTATCCAGCCGAGGCGCGGTTCATCAGAGAGGTTGGGGTTCATCTGGACGGATACACACACCCCTTCCAAAGACCCGACCAATCAGATCTCTCGTTTAATGTATAACAGTTCCCAGCCCCCACTGGTCCTCTGTACTTAGAGTAGATGGTTTACCTTCTGCTCATATCGGATAACTGTTATGGAGGGTTATCCTCAGCATCGGACATGGACGTGTACCGATAACAATCATACCAGCGTGATTACCTTCCGATCTTACTCGTCCGGAGCGGAGTTTTACAGCGGCAAAAGATCTTTTAAAACGGTTTTGAAGAAGCTTTGGCGGTGTGGAGAGATACATTAAAAAGTGCGGAAATACGGTAAGCTAGGCTCACAGTTAGTGGACAGTTCACGTGTTCACTTGCAATGTTTAATTGTATGAACTTTTGTTTGAATGTGTTGAACTGTTGAAACGCGCCAGTGCAGCCTGCTAGTTGCTGCACTCACGTCTCTCTGTGACGCACTTTCTGCTTGCATTTCCAACCTTATACGGTTGGCTGAGCGTGTTGAAGCCGGGTGTCCCCTGATGTCCAGGTGTTGACACCGGTCTCGTTAGCTTAACGTCATTAACGTGTTTGATACGCTGTCGATTTCAGTGCAGCGAAAGCTATGTTACTTTTACGTGAGGGTTGTTGTAGTCGCTTGTCTCGTCGTGCCTGTGAACTCATCACTGAGACATGAGCCGGAAGTTGACCCAACATGAATATAGTGGATGTGTGTGACTGAAGAAGCTAAGTATGCTCGTTCAGTACAGGAAGTCACAGAAACGCTCTGATGATTTCCGATTGATTTAAATTAGGGATGCTCCGATCGATCGGCCGCCAATCGTCATCGGCCGATATGGACCCTAAACAGGTTAATCGGTGGGCTCTCAAAGTGCAGATCAGAAAAGCTGATCGCATATAAATATGTTTATGTTATTTTTTTTTTTTACCCGGGACGGCATTTGAGAACGCGCCACACAACAGAATACGGCGAGTATGAGAAACAAGCCGGGGCAAAACAAATCCCAAAGACACTCGTTCACTATGATGCTGAAGTTAGCCTCCGATTCGTCAGCTTCCGATTCGGCACTTAAGGGGAAAGTTAAGGGGAAATTATACAACAAGTAGTTCCGACCACGCAATCTGATTGGTCAACAAGACATTTTGACCGTGCTCAAATCAGCATGACAGCACGCCTGACTCATTACTTAAAATATTACTCCGCCAAGTCTGTGTTTATCCATCTCCATGGCAACGTAGTAACGGTCAGAGCTGGAGCAAAAAAATAAAAAAGTACGGCTTGAAATTCAAACTTTCTGCCGTAAAATATGTAGAGGAAAACTCGGGAGAAGCAGCCGCTAGACATTTCTCTGTCGACCCCAAGAGAGTGAGAGATTGGCAAAAAAATAAAACGGAGCTGTCCGAGGAGGACAGGACCAGGCTGCCTGGTGGAGGGAGGGAGAAGGCTAGTGAGGAGCCTGAGATAAACATGCGGGGATAAGTTATCAGCAAACGGGCACGACACGAGAGAGTGTCCCGCAAAATGATCAGGGCGATGGAGAAACAAATGTCCGCCACCGTGAGTGACAGCAGAGATGAGGAGCTTGCAGCGAGTGCTGGTCGCTAAATCGTTTCCTCCGCTGTAACAACTTCACTTAGACAACTATTGCCCAGAAGGATGCCAGAGAATTCGCCGAGAAGCTGGCAAAGTTTGTGACATTTTCATCCCGGATTTTTGAGAGGAAGGAATTAAATGCTTGTAACAAATTGCCGCCTGGTCTGTTAAGTGACTTAAACAAATAAACACCCCAGCTATTATTTAGTATTTTACGGTGTTCGGGAAATTCCGAGACCACGATAAAACATTCACGTCAGCTCAGAGTTCACTCATCTGGGACTAGAAAATCCTTTCTGTTGCTAGGTCGTTACTAAGGTTTGGATTATTTGCTGGAGTGGTAAACTACGTTCCATTACACATATGAGTCTACTGACGTGACTGATTTTGTTTCAGGTATTAGTCAGACCCCATGTGTTTCCATGGAAACGCGACGCACACTCGCAAAAACCTTTAAAATTTGAGAGCAAAATGTCAATCAACATGGATATACTTTGATTATACATTTTATTTGTGTTGGTATTAGTTGTATAATCGTGCTGCTTGCGGACCGCATCACTGTCGTGCTCAAATGACGTTAAAGCACACCCTCTCGGGTAATATTGCTTAATTAACGTAACGTGCAGTGCGACTGTTTGTACATTGATTGTTTGTTTTTTGTGACACTTTTTGATGTAAAAACATTTTAGACATCGTAGGTGAGACATTAACTTTGCCTGACACCCGCTGTTGTATATGTGAAACATTTATTTTATTTGTGAAAATGCTAAAGGGGAGATTTCACCGTTTTTGTTTTATTCCTGCAGACCTCATTAGACCAGGTCCAGATCAAAAACCACTCTACGAAGACTTCTCAAATCTGGACTAGATTAATCTGCATGCCCTGAAGATTCATTCAGACACAGTTTCTGATCTGTGAAACCTTTATTCTATTTGTGAACTTGCAATAAAGGCAGATTTCACTGTTTTCTCAGCATGTACACCACATTAGACCAGGTCCTGATCAAAAACCACTGTACCCAGACTTCTCAAATCTGGAGCGGAATATCCTACAGAGGCTAAACATTCATTATAACACAGTTTCTGATCTGTGAAACCTTCATTCTATTTGTGAAAATGCAATAAAGCCACATTTCACTGTTTTCTCAGCATATAGACCACAATAGACCAGGTCCTGATCAAAAACCATTGTATCCAGACTTTTCAAATCTGAACTAGATTAATCTGCAGGCCCTGAAGATTCATTCAGACACAGTTTCTGATCTGTGAAATCTTCATTCTATTTGTGAAAATGCAATAAAGGCAGATTTCACCATTTTTTTTTTCTTTAGCATATAGACCTCATTAGACCTGGTCCAGGTCAAAAACCACTGTATCCAGACTTCTCAAATCTGGCCTAGATAATCCTAAAGAGGCTAAACATTTATTATTATTTTTAGAAAACGGTGAAATCAGCCTTTATTGCATTTTCACAAATAGAATAAAAGTTTCAAAGATCAGAAACTGTGTTATAATGAATGTTTAGCCTCTGTAGGATAATCTAGTCCAGATCTGAGAAGTCTGGGTACAGTGGTTTTTGATCTGGACCTGGTCTAATGTGGTCTATATGCTGAGAAAACAGTGAAATGTGGCTTTATTGCATTTTCACAAATAGAATAAAAGTTTCAAAGATCAGAAACTGTGTTATAATGAATGTTTAGCCTCTGTAGGATAATCTAGTCCAGATCTGAGAAGTCTTGGTAGAGTGGTTTTTGATCAGGACCTGGTCTAATGAGATCTGCAGGTGTCAAATAAAAACGGTGAAATCTCCCCTTTAGCATTTTCACAAATAAAATAAATGTTTCACATATACAACAGCGGGTGTCAGGCAAAGTTAATGTCTCACCTAAAATGTCTAAAATGTTTTTACATCAAGAAGTGTCACAAAAAACAGACAATCAGTGTACAAACAGTCGCACTGCACGCTACATTAATTTCCCCTTAACTTTCCCCTTAAGTGCCGAATCGGAAGCTGGCGAATCGGAGGCTAACTTCATATACATGACTTGGGGCGATGAGCAGAATGTTTTTCCTGGTTAGCGGACATGGCTGAGGACCCCTCTCTCTCCAGACGGGATTCTCAAACGACACCGCCAGCACACCTGGGACCCTCGCAAGTCACAATGAAAGCCAGTCAAATTCATCACTAAACCAGAGCTACATGAACAAATGTCAACAACTGCAGCTAACAGTTAGCTGAGCGGGCTTGCTGGTAGCCAGCAACATTCCTGTACAGTGTACAGGAATCAGCGCAGCCAGTAAGGCAGAAGTAGTAGACCCTCATCGAGCACACTTCTGTAACCAATCATGCTCTTGACTGAGGATAGGACCTCCTACCTCCTCATTTACATATGGACACAGAAATACAGAAATAAATAATGTAGGTGACAGAAATACAGAAATAAATAATGTAGGTGACAGAAATACAGAAATAAATAAATGTAGGTGAACAGAAATACAGAAATAAATAAAAAGCATTTATTCTTTTATTTATTTATTTATTTATACATTTATTTCAGCATTTATTTATGGATTTATTTATTTATGCATTTATTTATTTATTTATATTGTTGTTATTATTATTATTATTATTATTATTATTATTATTATTATTATTATTATTTTATTTTACGTTAATTTCCCCTTAACTTTCCCCTTAAGTGCCGAATCGGAAGCTGGCGAATCGGAGGCTAACTTTAGCGTCGTCCCTTCACTCAACTCACTGTAAGTGAAATGTTTAGACGTCCGGAGCCCTACAGCAGGGACAGTAAAAGGTGGATCAGGGTTCTCCCCAGACGGTGGAATAGCGGCGCAGCGGCTAATGTTAGCTGCTAGGGCTGCACAAAAAATCGTTAAAAAATCGCGATCTCGATTCACACAGCGATTCTGAAGCATGTTATATCTCGAGCTGAATCACAAGCAAATGCTCCTATTTTCCTCCCGGATTTTGTGAAGCGCCCCAAACGCAGCACTGCCGCTGCCTCCTCCCTCAACCTGTGGTAAAGCGTCTTTACAACACGTGATTCAGTGGAGGAAGCCCGCCTGCAGTAGAGTGTTTAAAAGGAGTGAGAAGCCGTTGTTAGACGGGCCAGCAAGCCGCTAATTTCCCCATTCTTTTGGCAGCTAGGTCCGCCGTTTTAGACAGAGGGCAGCAACTTGGGGGTCTGTTTTGATCCGCCGATTTGCTGCCTCGGAGGGTACACTTTTTCCGCCTCGCCTGCTAGATGAACAACTGGACAGCCGCTGAGCCCGGGAGATGCTAGCGTCTCCTGGATCTCTAGCTGTATGGTTGTGTTAGCTTGTTGTTGTAGCCACAAGCTAGGAACGGTCACTACTTTCAAATTAAAAGCCCCCCGTTAAGAACCCAGTTCTAAACTCCAATGCGGTGCAATGTAAAGCTCTTATTTTGAAGACACATTCATTGTTAACTGTTCACAGCCCAACTTCGGGCTTCACGTCACGTCACATGTTTACGCATACCCCAGAGGCGGCTTTTGAAAAAGGAGGAATATTATGCCTCCGTTTTAGAAAGCCGATCACGGCAGCTATCACATTACACCTAGCCAAAGATACGACCCCAATAAACACTGTACAACACGAGGTATTAAAGGATGCCCTCTCATCTTGGAGACTAATTTTTTTTTTTTACTTTTGTAAAAATCATTTCTCATCCAATGATAGAACTTGAACAAAACAAAAAAAACATTGGGCAGAGGCATAGTAGTAGTATGCCTCTGCCATACTACAATGTTCTTTTTTTTGTTTTGTTCAAGTTTATCAGTGCAATAAACATTTTGTGAAAAAAATCGTGCCAGAGAATCGTGATCTCAATTCTAAGCAAAAAAATCGTGATTCACATTTTGTCCAGAATCGTGCAGCCCTATTAGCTGCATTATAGCTGGTGTTTGTGTTTGTGCCGCGGTCTTCTCGTAGTGAACAACAAGTGTCCGACGAGGTCCGACGCCACAAAACCAAGCTACTAACGAGACAGTGCCGTTTTATGAACTACAGGAGCCCATGAGGAGCGATCACCCCGCTGAGCGATCTCTCTACACCCCCCCCGTGCTGACCGTGCACCACTACACTACGAATTTCTGGGGAGAACCCTGTGGAGGGATATGACAACAAAGCTTATAGAAAAAAGCTTAATTTAATTTTATTTCATCTATTGCTCTTGACAGGGTATGTAATGTTTACACAAATAAAAAGTTGATTATGGTACATAAAGATCTTGATTGTATTTATTATTTATTTTAGTACAAATGGTTTTACCACTTTAAGTGGTGCACAAGGCTAGATTGTAAATACAGGACATTGAGGATTATTATTATTATTATTATTATTATTATTATTATTATTATTATTATTATTATTATTATCCCATCCATTCTGTGATCGGTGATCGGTATCGGCAGATTTATGATTCTTGTCATCGGTGATCAGATCGGCCCCCAAAAATGCTGAACGTTCTTTTGTTCCTTGTTCATTTTTCAATGTTGTTACCAGCGACTCACTCCATGTGCAGGGACTAGTCTGCTTCGGCACACTGATTAAGAACTAATGTGATTGGTGGATCGCTGCGCATGCAAAGTCTGCATGCACAGTGTGCGTCAGGTTCCTTTGAAATTGGATGAATTCATTTGCGTCCTACATCGCAGGCTCTGCGATGTGACTATTGCACAAACATACATCGCGATGGCGATGCGCAAACGATATATTGCACAGCTCTACTTTAAAAGTCAGAATTCTGAGAATTCTGATTCTGTGTTATTCTCAGAGATTAAAGTCCGAATTCTGACTTTATTCTCAGAATTTTAACAGAATGAGAATTCTCAGAATTTTGACTTTAATCTCAGAATAAAGTCAGAATTCTGACTTTAGAGTCAGAATCAGAATTCTCAAAAAAAAAATTGTGGCCCTAATCCTCTTCCGTAGTGATGTGATGGGCTGTCAGAGTTACGTAGCTCTCGTTTGCTCTGGATGTCAATCCATCAGTTGTTAGTGCTACTGCACATGCCTTTGATAAGTCTTGGACAACAGTGAGTGGGTACTTCATACCGAGGCTCAATCACCTTTTAGCATGTGTTGTCCATGATAGATGTCAGCTTGGCTAACATCCCCCTCTCACCCACCTTCTCAATGGAGTCCAGAGGACAGTCCAAGACTGAGCCGGCCCTTTTCACCAGCTTGTTCAGTCTCTTTCTGTCCCTCTGAGCTTCCACAGCCCCAGCAGACCACAGCGTAGAAGATCGCTGATGCAACCACAGAATCATAAAAAGTTTTTAACAGTGACCTGCACACTCCAATAGTTGTAGCTGGAGTCTGATGTGTAGAGTGTGAAGAGGAAAGGAGAGAGCACTGTACCCTGTGGAGCTCCCGTGCTGCAGACTACCACATCAGACACGCAGTCGCGGAGCCTCACATACTGTGGTCTGTTTGTGAGGTAGTCGGTGGTCCATGCAGCCAGGTGGCAGTCGACTCCCGCTCCTTCCAGCTTCCCCCTGAGCGTTGATGGCTGGATTGTGTTGAAAGTAGGGGTGCACCGATCCGATATTAAGATCGGATATCGGCCCCGATATTGACAAAACGGCTGGATCGGTAAAATGAAACAGATCCACGGGCCGATTCAGTTGTTTTGGGGTTTTTTTCCCGCCGTCGCAGCACATGCTACGTCATTCACCAGCGTCAGTGTGTCGCATGCTGGAAGAGCGCAAGTTGTTGTTTGACCAACACTTTATTAGTTTATTCTCAGTTTCAGCTGCTATGTTTTATTTTGTATTCCTGTTTGCAGGACGTTACACTTACTCACGTCACATTTCTCACTGATTAGCTAGTAGCCCTGCCATCAGCTGTTAGCCTCACCGATCAGCTCTTAGCCTAGCAACGCTAATTTTCAAATCGACGTACTCAGTACTATGTTGGCTGTCTATAGTTGCTCCGTTGGTCCTCCCTCTACCACAACCTCAGGGTTATTCACCGCCGGGCTGCTTTGTCTCCTCCTCTGCTGCTGCGGTCTCCCCGGCTTGCAGCGACGCTGGATGGTCGCCCCCGCTGTGTGCACGGAGCCTCCAGACGCTAGTTTGTTTACAGACGGTGCTACTGACTTCAGTGCTAGTGGTCCCTCCGTGCTGACTGACAGACGCTACATTCATTCTTTGTTACGTGTGTCCTTGGGTACCCTGACAGGCGCTATATAAATTAAATGTATTATTATTATTATTATTGTTATTATTGTTATTATTATTATTATTATTATTATCATTATTAATGTTACACATGTTTACAATGTTCGGTAACTGTTTGATTATTTTGTCTTAGTTAGGAAAGTCTGGTGCCTTTAGTTCCTTTCACATGGTGGAAGGTATACAGTTTATTATTAATTCAACAACGGTATCGGATCGGTATCGGGTATCGGCCGATATGCTCAGTCCAGGTATCGGTATCGGGATTGGATCGGAAAAAACTGGATCGGTGCATCTCTAGTTGAAAGCACTGGAGAAGTCAAAAAACATGACTCTCACCGTGCTCCCGGTGCTCTCCAGGTGCAAAAGTGACCTGTGCAGCAGGTAGATGACAGCATCATCCACACCAATGCCACGTCGATACGCAAACTGCAGAGGGTCCATCTAGCTGTTCACCAGGTGTCGAAGGTGGTTGAGAACGATCCTCTCCACGGTCTTCATCAGGTGAGAGGTCAAAGCCACTGGCCTGAAGTGGTTGGGCTCCCTGGGGTGTGCAGTCTTTGGGACAGGAACCACGCACAATGTTTTCCACAGCAGTGGAACTCTGTCCAGACTGAGGCTCAGATTGAAGATGTGCAGGAGTACTCCACAGAGCTGGCCATCAGGGCCAGTAGCCTTCCCCGCCTTGGTCCTCCTCAGCTCCCTCCTCACCTGATCAGCTGTTATGTAGAGGCTGGGGGTGTTGGTGGGACCATGGAGTGACTCGTGTTGAGAGAGGTCGGGGGTGGGGTGAGTGGATTGATCAGGCAGGGAGTGGAGGGGGGTGGTGAGGTGTGGGGGTGACAGAGGTGAACTGGGGGGAGAGGCGGGGTGGTGGTGTGACAGCACAGTAAGGTCTGAGCTCTGGTGGGTGGGGGAGGGAGCTGTGGCACAGTCAAATCTGTTAAAAAACGGATTCAACTTGTTGGCCCAGTCCTGGTCTCCAGATTCAGGGCCCCTCCCACTGTCCTTAGTGTGGCCGGAGATGTTTTTCAGGCCTCTCCAGACCTCTCTGGCGTTGTTCCCTGTGAGGCGCTTCTCCAGCTTCCTCCTCTAACTGTCTTTGACTCTCCTTATACCCCCTTTCAGCTCTTTCTGCACCCTCCTCAGTTCCTCCTTGTCCCCAGATTTGAAAACCCTCTTCTTCTCCTTAAGCAGGGCTTTTAGCTCTGGGGTCACCCAGGGTTTATTGTTGGGGAAACACTGTACCTTCCTGGTAGGCACAGTGTTTTCCACGTAGAAATTGATGTAGTCTGTGATGCAGGTTGTCAGACTGTCGATGTCATCCCTGTGAGGTTCACACAACACATCCAAGTCTGTGGTGTCAAAACAGTCCCTCAGTGCAATACTGGTCTCCTCAGACCAGCTCCTCACATACTTTTTGGTGGGTGGTTGTTTGTTCACCATAGGTATGTATGCAGGGGACAGATGAACCAGGTTGTAGTCAGAACGGCCGAGTGGGGGGAGGGGTGAAGAGGTGTATGCGTCCTTGATGTTCACATACATGAGATCCAAAGTTCTATTATCTCTGGTGTGGCATTTCACGTACTGTGTGACGGTGGGGAGAGTGGAGGACAGGGAAGCATGATTAAAGTCAGTGGAAAGGAGGAGAGACTGGGGGTGCGATGTCTGAAGCTGTGATACAACAGTGTGTAAAGTCTCACAGGCTGCAGCTGCATCGGCCGATGGGGGAATGTACCAATTATCGCAATAACATGCGAGAATTCCCTCGGGAGGTAATATGGCCGAATGCTAACCGCTAGCAGTTCAATGTCTCTGCTACAGTACTGTTCCTTCACCCTGATGTGTCCCGGGTTACACCATCTGTTGTTTACAAACATCGCTATGCCCCCTCCTTTCCTCTTACCGCTCTTCTTTGCTTTCCTGTCCACTCTCACAAGTTGAAATCCTTCTAAAGTGGCATGTGAGTCCGGTGAGCGTTCATTCGGCCAAGTCTCTGTGAAGCACATGAGGCTACACTCCTGGTACTCCCTCTGCAGCCTGGTTAGCTCCTCCATTTTATTAGGGAGAGATCTTACGTTCCCCATAATAACAGATGGTATACAAGGTTTATACGTCTTCTCTTCTCCCGGCGCTTCGTTCCAGCACTGCATCCCCGCCGCCTTCTCCTTAATTCCTCGGGATTTCCGGTCTTTCCACAGGGAGTACCTTCGTGTTGCACAGTGCTAGAGCTGCTCCCGGGTGTAAACAATGGAGCCATGGCTGAAAGGGTCCGCTGATGCCAAATTAAACGGCCGTAGAAAGAAAAATAAACAAATGCACAGTCTCAGGAGTTGTACATCCATAGGTGCACACTTCCGACTGAGACTCGCAGAGAAAAAGACACAAAGAACGTACAAAAACACACTAAACCACACAAAAACACACAGAGCTACTGTGACTGGCTGCCACTTGGGCGGCGCCATCTTGTACTTATTTTAGTAACTTAAGAAAACAACTGAAGGTAAATATAAAAAGTCTCCAGAAGCACTAAGATCTTTTGACGGGGTGGGAGTTAATGCTTTTAGCTTAACAGCATTTACATTTACAGCATTTATAAGATGCTTTTGTCCAAAGTGACTTACAGTAATTCATACATTCATACACTGATGGCGGTGGCTGCCATGCAAGGTGCCGAGCAGCACATCAGGAGCAGTTTTGGGGTTCAGTATCTTGCATAAGGACATGACATGCAGACTAGGGGAATTGAAGCGGCGACCTTAACAAGACGATGGCTTTACCCACAGCTACCCTCTAGCCACAGCCACATCCTTTTTAAAAAAAGATGTAAATAACATCTTTTTGTGATCATTTTTCTTGATGTTTTCTTGATTGTTTTTTTAAGTTTTTAAAAAAGGAAAGCCCTAGTCAGTTGCTGATGAAAATGCTGCGGTGTTGTTTTACTATGAAGCTCAACAAATGTTTTGTGGATTACGACACTTAGCCCAGACATTCCATCTGAATGGGTATGAGCAGATATTGACTGAATTTTAAATTTTGGGCGAACTCATCCTTTAAGTCCTGAACCCTCACAAACTTACCGATAGGAATAGATACATGAATATAGATATAGCTTGATAAATGCATTAAAATGCCATTTAATGCCCCAAAAATAATGTTGAAGATAAAGGTAGTGATGTGCATACAGTGTCCAACATAACATTTTTTTCTTACTGGCCCGCTTGGCCAGTAAATTCGAGTTTTACTGGCCCCATGTGTAATTTTAGTGGTTCAGCCACGAAAAAATGAAAATAACACTTTTTAAAAAAAAATGTTTGTTTATTTATTGAAATTGTTCCTATTTAATTGTTTACAGAACAGTGAGAACAAAAAAGGTTTGTGTCTGTGAGAGTCTGTCTGTGAGTCCTTCTTTGTGTGAGTCTGTGCGTGAGTCTGTGAGAGTCTGTGTGAGTCTGTGAGAGTTTTGACTTTGTAAAACAAAAAAAGATAACACAGCAATACAAATAATATACTAAATTACATGTTTTACCAGTATTTATTGCAGCATAGTGCCCAGGTGCAGTGGCATGCTGGAGCTCCTCTACTCCAATGAAGACATTTTTGGGCCTTCCACTGCACAGGATCCTGACATAGACCCATTAAAGATCTCTGCCACTTATATCTGTTGCAGTGTCTGCCAACACACTTATACATTTGCTGCACAGCCCTCCCACAGCTCATATCACATCTCCAAATCTCTCTCTCTCTCTCACTCTCTCACTCTCTCTCACTCTCACTCTCTCTCTCTCTCAATCAGTATAACAGAATTTACAATAGGTCTGATTGTAAACTCACCTTCGACACGCCACATCGGAGATGTACTGGGAGCCCACATCCACCCCGTTCTTCTTGAGAAGAGCGACTGTCTTTTCAAATGCCACGAAGGGTTGCTCCGACTTGATTATGTGATATGCAGCATTAATTAGTTTCAGGATCCACTGTTTTTGTTCTCTGTCTCCACGTCTTGCCCAGATGTTAAGCGGGCCTGATGAAGGGTTTGTCCACCGCACGCTTAGCGAGCAGACATTGCAGATGATGTTTGCTTTTCTCATGGGCGTCCAATGTATGTTTTCGGTAGTTGTCGGTGGCTTTAAAAAATGATCCACCGCGGTCAGCCTTCGCCGGAAACTGCCGACATACTTCACAATACATTACACAGTCGCGGTGGTTCAGCCAGGTATGCTGATCCCTCCACTTCGGGAGAAGTCCCCTTTTCCTTCTCTCGGACTCGTAGCACTCTTTCGCCGACATTTTTCCAAATCACTTTCCCGCCGTCACTCTAAGCATTTCAATTTTCCAATCACGATTGTCTACGGGCAGTGACTGGCCAATCAGTGTAATCATCGTAATCAGCGATTGCACCTACTTTTACTGGCCCCCCTGCCCTGTATGAATATTTTTTCTTATTATCATTTTCTCTTTCTCTTCAAGTAACAAAGAGTCAGGCAGCGCTTTGGTCCACTTGTAGGCTTACTGCAAAGTACAAGGAGAGTACAATAAACCTAGTCTGGAAAGCAACTGAAGTATGAAACTTCTGTACAATCTTAAAACGGGTCCTAAGACTGCCTTATATGTGTCACTGATCCTCTGTACTCAAGCTCCCTGTAACGGCACCAAGCTTTGAAGGCAAAGTTCATACTGGCCAAATATGTAACCATATAATTCACTGGAAAGAACTAGAGACAAACGATGCATGTAAAGTTCCCTCTGTTAAAAAAAACAAAAAAACATGTATGGTATATTGAATAAGAAACTAGCCAACCAATGATTTTTCTTTTTGTTTCCTAGATCTGACGAGTACTCAACTGAAGCCTTCACTCGAAAGACTGCCCCACATGCAATGCGATCTGGATGTCCATACAGTCAAAGAGGGGCCTATCCTGTGTTCCAACACCAGAGTAACGTTTGTTTGTTTACATCGCCTCAGAACAACAATGTCTCACCTGTACAAGTGGTTTACCCAGCAGATGGAGTACAATACAACATGGTAGCCACTCCATATCTTGGCGAATTCAGCGTGGCTCAGAGTCCAACTCAGTGGCAGCAAGGCACTGTGAGACAATCTGTTCATAACAGTGGACAACAAAGACATTGGAACATGCAAAAAGAGTCAAATTTGAACAATGACACAGGACTGCAGCATAGACAAAATCTAAATTTTGCCTTCTCAGTTGATTCCACTTCTGCAGCACTTCGGGGAAATGGCCTTGGAATTGCAGCACAGACATGTCATTCACTGACTCAGTGTTCTTCTCTGCCTGGGAGCAAAAATCAGAGAACTTACCCACTGCTGTCTTCATTACTAAAAGTAAAACCTCCGGATTACAAAGAGTTTGTGACCACTCCTCCTTCTTTGTCAGGCAAAACTAATGCCAAGATTGTACCGAATACTATTACTCATTTTTCAGATGACTTGGATCATTCAGGAGTAACTAATTCATCCCCCTGCCAGCAGCAGGCCTCCTCTCCTTCCCTCTCCAGTCAGTCATGCACAGGGAAGGTCTTGACATTTGGAGAAATGTTACCACCTACACCACCTACAGATGATGACATACAGGCATTTATTTTAAGAAGTGTTGTAGATTTTACAACTCAGAGTAACCGAAATGATGGACATGCACATTCTTACTCCACATGCCTGTCTGGCTGCATGCCAAATACCAACAGTAAAGCCCATCACTCAAAAAGCTCTGTCTCGGACAAAGATGATATGGATTTGCAAATTCTCAACTATGCTGCGAGCGTACTGCCCTCTTTAGACGCTTGTCCAGCTGAACTGGGGCACTGGTCAAAGGGCAGCAGATTAAGTACTGACTTTATTCCAAGGTCTAAAGAGAGGAGGGATTGTGCTACATCTGCATCAAAGAAACATTCAACAGGTACACCAGCCTCTGCTATAGGAAACTGTAGACATGCCCCCAAAGCTGAATCTGTTGAGAGTACACCCATAGACTTTGCAATGGCAAACTTGTTTCATCAGGAGATTGTGAAGATAAAACATTTGCCGGTTGTAATGATGCAAGTTTCCATGTACTATATGGCTTGACAAGTACTTAGAGAATTAATCAATTGCGCTGAAGGAGCCACTTGGTAGTCTGAAGTATGTAGAGAATATAGAGATGGGTAACTGTTCTAAAATCATACTACAACAATATTGGAATAGGGATATTGATAACACTCATCTCTTTGCGTCCACAGAATATCCACAAATTATTGGGAAAGTTGCTGCCTCTTGCACAAAGAATGAAGATGAGAGTCCAGTAGTAATCGTCGCAGTGCCTTCATTGACCTTGGATGAACTCACTGAGAAGCACCCCAGTTCGTCACTCCGCTGCAGCTCATCGCAGGAACAACATAAGTCTCTTGGGGAAAATATTAACAAGAATTTGGATGACACAGAACAAATACCTGGTGTTTCTTGGGCTCTCAAGCACATGAAATACAGGGATAAAGGAGCTACAGGCCTGAAACCAGTGGATGCAGTTTGGTCGGACAATGTGCAAGGTGTGACTGATGTCTTGGAAGATCGTAAAACTAAGTCAAGTTCAGTGCCATCTGAAAACAGAATATCTGAACACACATCATTTACTGAAAATCAAGAGGGAAAAAATCACATTGCACATAGCAAGCTGAATTCACCAACTGTTATACAGATTCACAATGTTATATCGATTACTACTAATCAAATCGGTCAGGTGTGCAACCAAACAAGCTATGAAGTTGCGAGGGAGGATCTGTGTTCTGTGTATCCACAAACTGATGTAAGAAAAGCACTTTCTGAAAACAATGTGAAAGAGCAGGCTTCTCTATATGAAAGAGAGGGTATGGAAGGAAGCTATGTGAGATTTCTCAAAGATCCCCAATATGAAGACATTTCGGATAACGAAGACATGCCTCAGCTAGATACAAAGCTCCCAGTCCCAGAGCTTGGGGATTTAAGCGTCCCAATACGTTTTGAAGACTTGCAGTATGAAGATATAAGTGAAAATGAAAATTCACAAACTGGCAATATGACTCTGGAGAGGCCTTTGCTTACTCAAGCACCTGAATCAGAGAAATATGTACATGTGCCGTGTCAGGTTTTGGAAGATGAAGATGAGACTGATGATGAGATGAGTGATGACTGGATTGTCATCCCTATAGAGATATCTGGCCTTAGGTTTGAACCAGAAGAAGTATACTGCAAAAGCCAAGAAAAAGTGGTGCCAGTTGATGGTGCAAGTGGAGACAAAACGCAGCTTGACACAGGTTTAACACACCGTGACTGTAATTGGCCAGCTCCACCTTTATCATCCCAGATCGAGGTCTTTGACACACGTGAGAGCTTTCTTAAAGCTCAAGGTGTACAATTTCCTAGTATATGTGAGGTGGCATTAGGCTGCCACTCAACAGAATGTGAGGTGAATGCTTTGGGTGAACCAAAGAACAAGAGAGATTTGGGCTCTGATGCTGAAGAAAGCTCTCAAACTGAGGACAGTCATGATTACTCATCTGGATCAGAACTCAACTTTATGACACCTTCCAGGAAGTCATGGAACAAGGGATTAGCAGCAGATGAAAAAAAGGTTGAAGGTGATGAAGTAGAGCAAAAGCTTGAACGATTGATCCAAGCCGAAGCTGCCTCCAAGCCTGTTCAGCAAAATACCCATGGACAAAAGACTTCAAAAATAACTACAATAATCATTGATTCTGACACAGAGGATGAAAGTGATCAGAACTGCAAGAAAAAGGCAGAAAGCAAAGGATGGTTCTCAGATTCAGACAGCGATGAACATTCCCATTACAGTCAACAAAAGAGACATTCACCTGGAATTGTGGGCAGCAGGTCTGGAACTGTTAAAAAGAAGTTTAGAAAAAAACAACTGCACTGTACAGAAAAGAATGGACAGCTGATTAAAAACAAAGGTGCCTCTGATCATGTCCAACATAATGTACAAAAGGGTTCAAAAAATGAAAGGTATGATATTGTAATCCTTGACTCTGACAGTGACGGTGACCAAAACTGCAATGAGGTCAACGGGAGGAGATTGTTCTCTTCAGGGTCAGCAGAAGGTGTTGATGCCCTATGTGTTCAACAAAGGACACATTCAGCTGAAACAGTGGACGGCAGAACTGCCAAAGAAAAGCTCAGAGAAGCCCAACTATCTTCTGCAGGTTCATCACTGCCACCGCACAAATCTAAACTTCGCTATTCATGCATTAAAAAAGCGACACAGGATGCATGCTCGGACCTGTCACGTGGTACAGAAAAGAATAGGCAGCTGGTTGAAGCTAAAAGTGACTCTGGGCATGTTCAACAGAAGACCAACCGACCAAGGATACCAGAACAAAGAGGAAATACAAAGAGAAGACTATCATCAAGATCAGAGGACCATGACGATGCCTTATTTGCTATAAAAAACAGACATTCAGCTGAAACTGTGGACAGTCTTCGTCAAACTACAAACAAAAAACCTAAAACAACAAGACTGTCATCAGAAGAAGTTCAGAAGAAGCAGCCCCAGTCTGTGGAGAAGGAGGCAAACTCCACTTTGGGTCTTAATCCTTTGATTCCTCGCTTTGTTAATCAGCAGTCTTCTCAACCCATGGAATGCTTGAAACTGTTAAAATGTACAGTTTGCATGGAGGGTGATGATAAAACCCAGGTCCCAAAGACCACCACCGAAACCAGCAGGAAAACTGCAGGAACTGCACTGCATTCATACAGAAATAAGAAAGTACGATTTGAAGAACCTGCAAATGATGGAAACCATTCTACAAAGAATATGGTTCAGGCTATCGTTGAGAAATCCAAGCGTTCATTCCCTAGCCAGGAAAGCCCAGCTCCTTTCAATAGCTCATCAAATCAAGATTCCTTCAGGGAAGCTAGACCAGGTCCTAGTCACTATGACAGGGCACCCAGACAGAGGCACAACTCTCCGAGAGTCTGCAACCCCACTGAAACTAGGTATGTTCTTATGATGTCTTTTAAAATGTGTTTTTAATTGTCTTTAAAATTAATATAGTAGTCTAGTTAAGTTATTTTGAATGCATGTGCCCAAACATCATTCTTTGTACATCATTAACTCTGAGTGAAGGTTACAAGTGGTAAGGGAATCCAAATGTGGCTCAGCCAGCAAAAGGTGATCATCACTTGCATCATCACTTTGCTTGGCTCGACCAACATGATTTAAAAACCTGTGTCTACTACAGAGTCAGTTGACCAAGGTGTTTGCTGAGTGAATACTTTCCCATTGCACACAGAAGCCTGATCTTGGCGGGTTTAAGTGGGATGTTTGACCAGTGGAAAAAAGGATATTAGAGCCAACTGATAATTATGCAATTTGGTCAGGTTTTCCTCATGTCATGGATTTAGGTGTAATTCTCTTTTCTCCTGTTCTGACATTTTTTATTGTAGGTCCCAACAGGTGAGAAGGGGAGAAGTGCTGAACCTCTCCAGGACCCCATCTGAGAAGGGAAAAGTAGCCAAAAATTCACACTCTTGGACAAATGGTTGATGAACGAAAGCAGCAGTTAATGTTGGTTGTAGCTGCATTTGTGAATAGTACAATGACTGAACACATTGTACCTATACCATAAAAAATAATATTTTTTATTTTAATTATTAACTGTGGGTATGCACACATATCAGCTGTTTGTGGTTGATGTCACTTTTTTATTTTTTATGTTTTGGTGTCAAATGGAAACTAGCTGAATACCCCTTATTTTTACCAGCTACCTCAAAATGTCTTGTGCCAGAAAACTTACATTCCAAATATTTTAATCCTTTTTTTAAAAAAAATCACATTTCTTTTCCCTTTTTAAGTTGAGTATTTCTGAACTTTGAAAACTCAGCAATAATTACACCATTTACTCCAGACTATGTTATATTTGTTTTTCGAAGGTCTATGTCAAAATTCATAAAGTCTGAAATGGATCCATTGCTCTCTGACTTGTGTGTAAACTACTCTTTCACCTTTAGAGGGAGACATTGCGATATATATTGCATTTACATTTCAACCTTAACCATCTTGTTAGAATGCAATGTTCTGCTAGATAACTTTGGGTTGTGGCATCCATGTGAATGTGACCTCACACACACACCACCCTACCAGGACAGCGCGCCCTCACAACATCACACTGTTGAGGAAGGCTCAACAAAGTGCCCGAGGCTGGGGACGGGGCCTCGAAATTCCCAGACCCAAAGTATCCACTCCAGAGGTCTTGTCCATTCCTTGACAAGTGAGAGCTCTTTTGGCTACACAAGGGGATCCCCCATAATATTAAGTAGGTTGTTTTAATGGGATCCAAGTAGGAAAAGTAATGTCTGTAGCTACTGTATTGCCACTCTTCCCTGTGGTTTTGTGATAAATTGGCAGCTGGAACAGCAAAAACAGGGTTTGGATTCATTTGTACATCATTGGCATTATTCCACTTTTGAAAGCGAGCAATGCACATTAAGCGACAGCTTCTTTTTTTTTTTTTTAAGTACTCTACATCATTCATATATTCGTGCCATTTTGCAAACTTGGAAATCCTTAAAAATATGTAAAATCCATTTACTTGAATGAGGAAAAATGTCCAGAAATTGCAGAATATTTCTGAAAGTATAATAATGTAAATGAGAAAAGTCATAATAGCATGTAAGGTCCTAATTGAGATCAATTTTTTGATGTTTGAATGTGAATGGACTTAATGTTAAGTGTGGAAGGAGTTGGAGGACAGAAAAACATGATGGAAGAATATTGACAGAATTCTGTGCATATGTCTATGAATGCTTTAAGCTGTGTTTCAGCAGGGGCAGTTCAGGGAATTTTTGACAAGGGTGGCAAAAGAATTGTCTACAGGGGCCCACAATATGTTGTCAATGATCGCACACACACAAAATTTTGAATGCTTGTTAATTTGCTATTAATAGTCTAAAACATAAAATTGATATATGCATACACGTGTTGTTGGTCAGCCTTCTATTTTGTAGAACCTTTATATAGGCCAATATTAAGAATGACACAAGAATAACCTTTTTTTCTCATTAAGAAACTCTAAGACCATTATGTAGTCAAGTGCGCCGAATTGAATTAACTGAATGATGCTGAAGTGTTATTGGTGTGTTCTACACTCAGTATACATTTAATATGGAATTAAATGTTATCCAGCCGCAACAGATCAGAACTTTAAAGGATAAGTTCACGCAAAAATGAAAATGCAGTAACTATCTAGTCCACCCATGCCGATGGAAAGTCGGGCGAAGTTTATGTAGTTTTGTAAAATATTTCTGGAGCTTGACAGCAAAATAGCGTTGCAGCATTCTCCTGAAATAAGTGAAGTAGATAAGGACCAATTTTAAAACATGAAAAAAACATTAAATGGCTCTATACATTTTGTCTGGCATAATCCAAGACTTGAGATGGCCAGAGAACCCTAAATTGACTGGAAAATGCGTAATTTACACCCTCAACATGCGACCAAACTCCTTAAATGGGGTGTGTGCTAGTACTTTCTGCTAAGGACACAGCTACAGATTTCTGCACAGAAAAATGTGTAAAAGTAACTTAGTTTCAAATCAGTTTGGGACCTTGAGGCCTCAGGCCACTTGGATTATGCCAGAGGAACTGTAGCCATTTTATATCCTCTTTGTTGTTTTTTTAACAATATAAAACAAGTTCCTATCTACTCCACTTGTTCAGGAGATTGCATCAACAGTTTTTTTTGCTGCAAGGCTTCAGAAATGTTTTGTGGACTACAAAACCTTACCATCGGCACTGTCACTTTCCATCACCATGGAGATGAATAATAGATAATAACTGATTTTTGGGTTCATGTTTGTCATAACTTTCATTTCAGACATAGCGTTACACCCAGGAATACACTCAGTTGGTACGCTCTGGGATGGATTACTGCTGAAGAGTGTACGTGCCAAGTTTCATGCAGATCGGACAAAATCCCAAAGTCATTCAGCTCCATTCAGGGAATGTGGGGATACAAGGCAAAAACGCATTGGCCTAGGTTATAGCGCCCCCTGCAGGCGGATATATGTAGTTTTTTGTGTCTGAGATATTTGCAGGAGTCTGGACTAACCCTCCAAATTGCAGCGCCCTCCCTTGCACAGTTTAGCCTGCAGCACCACTTTTAGCAGGAGAAAAATAAAAAAACTTGAAAAATTTTATTTCCTGCGAAAATACAGTGTGAATGCTGAAGGATGAAGCAAAATCTGCTGAATGTACTGCCGAAAAGCTGAAAAAGTTGGAAAGATCAAGGCCGAAAGAGTTTAAAAAGTTGAACATGTTGATAGCTGAACAGTTTCTGTAGCTGAACATGAAGCTGAATGTATAAAGAAGCTCAAAAGGCAGAAAGATGAATATTTTTAAAAGATGAAACGACAGAAAAGCTGAAGCGGGCTGAAAGACTTGAAAAAGTTGAACATTTTAATTGCTGAACATCAAGTTGAATGTTTGAAGGAGTTGAAAAGGCAGAAAGATGAATATCTGAAAAGGCTAAAAAGCTGTAGACTAAGAGGGCTGAAAGAGGTTAAAAAGGTGAAAAAAGACTGAAAAGGCCAAACAGTTGTGGAATAACAGGGTTGAAAGAGCTTAAAAAGGTGAAAAAAGATGGAAAAGGCAGAAAAGTTGGAGAGTAAGAGTACAGAAAGAGCTTAAAAAGGTGAAAGAAGACTGAAGAGGTGGAAAGTTAAAGGCAGAAAGAGCTTAAAAAAGCGAAAAAAGACTGAAAAGGTGGAAAGTGAAAGGCAGAAAGAGCTTAAAAAGGTAAAAAAAAAAAAAAAAGACTGAAAAGGCCGAAAAGTTGTGGAGTTACAGAGTTGAAAAGGCTTAAAAAGGTGAAAAAAGACTGAAAAGGTGGAAAGTTAAAGGCAGAAAGAGCTTAAAATGGCTGCATCGTCTATGTAAAGTACAAGATGTGGGATCCAAATCCAGCTGAAGAAAAGTCTTTCTCCAGATTTTCCAGCTGCACCCCACTCGAAAGATGATGTCATGCACTCGAGCTCAGGCACTGGAGAGCCAGAGATGAAGCGGTCCCCATAAGAATGAATGGGATAACGCCTCCCAAACCCCTGCGATTTTTGAAAATACTGTAATGGTTATGGCAAAAATATTTACATAATGAGTGAGAGGAGACATGGCTGAACTCGCTCATGTCGTTTTTATTTCTGTCGAGTGAGAAATGAGGGCACAGGAGCGAGAGACAAGTCAGGTACCGTCTGCTCTCGGCCAGAAATTTAGCCTCAAAATTAACATTGCGGCTTATGGGGCTATATTTCGACTTCTTGTCGCTATTGGGCTGCTCAATCCAAAACCGTAAGTGCTACATCTGAAATGAGACCATCAGCTGAAAGCCAACAGGATTTCCTACATTTCTATGCATATATTGTCTATGTCAAGTAAATGATTTGGGACCAAAATCAAGCTGAAGAGAATTTTCATTCCTATCTTCGAAAGCCGCTCTCCACTCTGGCGATGATGTCACCCACTCTAGCCGACGCAATACACACCCATTATAAGATCAGAAGAGGAGCTAAAAGTTCCTAAAACTAAAACTGCGATATTTTTAAAAAACTTACTAAATTTTTTAAAAACTGAATACATCGGCAATAGTTCAAGGTCTTGAGACTGGTTTAAAGTTTGAATTGTGTCTCTCGCTTAACTTATGAGGAAGAAAAAGAGGTTGAAAGTTGAAGAATTTTGAAGACGATTTGAAGATTTTCCCATTCGCGTCAATGTTGAATTTTCTTTTTTATAAAGCTGAATTGCTGAAAAAGCTGAAGAGTTGAAAAGCTGAACATTTAAATAGTTGAACGGTTTCAATAGCTGAATGTATGCTGAAGTTATAGCAGAATGAAATTTGAAAAATTCCCCATAAGGATGAATGGGGAAAATTTTGCAGATAAAGTTGAATATTTCTGAAAGTATGAAAGGTAGAAAAGCCAAAAGTAATAGCAAGAATGTCCTTAAAAAGCTGAACATTTTGATGGTTGAGTGGTTTCAATCGCTCAAAATTTGTAGGAGGAGATAGGTGCAGAAAAACGTACGGAAGAAGACTTAGATTAAATTCCAGAAGAACAGTAGTGTGAATGCTGTGTCAGCATTTACACTAATAAATTCCAGAAGAACAATAGTGTGAATGCTGAGTCAGCATGAGGGCAGGTACCGTCAGCTCTTTTCCAGAAAATTCGGCTCAAAATTAACATTGCGGCTTATGGGAGCGCAGGTCGAGTTGTTGTCGCCTTCGGGCTTCTAAATCCAAAACCGTAAGTCCCACATCTGAAATAAGACCATCAGCTGAAAGCCAACATGATTTCCTACATTTCTATGCATATATTGTCTATGTTGAGTATAAGGTTTGGGATCCAAATCAAGCTGAAGAGAATTTTTTTCACTTTTTCGGTGCTGCCCTGCACTCTGGGGTGCGGCAGTTGGTGATGTCACGCACTCTAGCCAACGTAATACACACCCATTATAAACTCAGAAGACGGGCTAAAAATCCCTCAAACTAAAACTGCGATTATTTCAAAACCCTACAAGATTTTTAAAAACTGAATACAGATCCAATAGTTCAAGATCTGCTGAGTGTTTTAAAGTTTGAATGGTGTCTCTCGCTCAACGTATGAGGAACAAGTAGAGGTTCAAAGGCGATGAGTTTTGAAGAGGATTTGAAGATTTTCCCATTTGCACAATGTTAAAAATTTTTTTGAAAGCTGAATTTCTGAAAAAGTTGAAAAAAGTTGAAAAGCATTACAAGGCTGAAAGAGCTGAAAAAGCTGAACATTTTAATAGTTGAACGGTTTCACTAGCTGAAGGTATGCTGAAGTTATAGCAGAATGAAATTTGAAAAATTCCCCATAAGGATGAATGGGCAAAATTTTGCAGACAAAGCTTAATATTTCCAAAAGTATAAACGATAGAAACGAGAAAAATACACACCATCACGTCCTTAAAAAGCTGAACATTGTGATATTTGAATGGTTTGAATAGCTCAAGATTTGGAGGAGGAGAAGAGTGCTGAAAAACGTACAGAATCATGAATAATAATAACTTTAATAAATTCCAGAAGAACAATAGTGTGAATGCTGACTCAGCATTCACACTTATTATGAGATACTAAGTCATAATTATGAGATTACTAAGTCATAGTTATGAGATAGCTAAGTCATAATTATGAGATACTAAGTCAAAATTATGAGATAGTTAAATCATAATTATGAGCTACTAACTCAAAATTATGAGATAGTTAAATCATAATTATGAGATACCAAGTCGAAATTATGAGATACTAAGTCAGAATTATGAGATAGCTAAGTCATAATAATGAGATACTAAGTCAAAATTATGAGATAGCCTACTAATCAGGAAACGAAACCGTAGCTACGCTAAGTCTAGTCTAAAACGCAAATGGATCTCATCATTGAAGACTACTTCAGACGTGGGTTTACAAATCGTGAGATTTTAATCTTATTGGAAGAAGTACATGACATTAAGTTAAGCCTTCTGACGTTGGAGAGAAAGTTTCAGAGGAACCAGCTTTGGTGGAGACGAAATAAAACAGATGAAGCAGAGGTGGCCTCCTTCATATCCCAACAGCTGCAAACATCTGGCCAACAGCACGGATGCACCAGAAATGTTGGATGGCCGGACTCATCGCAGACAGGGAAACTGTGCGCCAATTGATGACTCTACTGGACAGAAATAGGGTCGATCTCCGTGCGCACAACCGTTTGCAACGGCGCATTTATGTCAGCCGTGGTCCAAATTATGTTTGGCATGTGGACGGGTACGACAAGTTGAAGCCTTACGGCATATGTGTTAGTGGGTTCCTCTTCAGCTTTCTCTCCAACGTCCGAAGGCTTAACTTAATGTCATGTACTTCTTCCAATAAGATTAAAATCTCACGATTTGTAAACCCACGTCTGAAGTAGTCTTCAATGATGAGATCCCATTTGCGTTTTAGACTAGACTTAGCGTAGCTACGGTTTCGTTTCCTGATTAGTAGGCTATCTCATAATTTTGACTTAGTATCTCATAATTATGACTTAGCTAAGTCAAAATTATGAGATACTAAATCAAAATTATGAGATACTAAGTCGAAATTATGAGATAGCTAAGTCAAAATTATGAGATAGCTAAGTCAAAATTATGAGATAGCTAAGTCAAAATTATGACTTAGTATCTCATAATTTTTCTTCAAAAGTGGCGGAAATGGGCTTCCATAGATAACCGTGGCGTTTTTATACCGCCGTTTTTTGACAACAGGAATTTATTTATTCATTAAAAAAAACCACACACACACACACAAAAAGGGCACTTTTTAATACGAGGCAAAAAGGGCAGGGCTCAAGCACCCCTTGGGCCTTTTGTGTGCACGTGCCTGACTAGGATACATTTAGCAAGGAATAGTTTAGAGCTGCTTAATTTGGGGAGTAGTACTGGGTGACTTGTGTGATTTGGCAGTAAACAAATATTGATTGATTGGTTTGTTGATTGGTTGATTGATTGATGGGTGGTGCTGTTTTGCTCATTTCATTTGGATGGTCCCCAGCCTAATTTCTGAATACATTTTACCATATTTTAGAAAGAAATGGTTTCATTTCAAAGATTTGTATATTCAACACATTTGAGCCCACAAATTGTCTGTTAATGTATTTTGGGCAGCTCCATTGATATATATATCATGTAGCTATAGTGCTGGATATACAGTATATGATCCAGCACTATAGCTACATGATGACGTGTGTCAGCTCATTAATATGTATGAGGCAGTGAACGCAAGTCAGTGTGTCAGACAGAGCGGAGAGCGGACGCAGGCAGATGGTGATTTTTTTTTTTAGTCATATAATTAAAAAACAGATTCGAATGCGGGCCTTTGTGTCAGCGGACAGACTGGACTGGACTGAATGGAGGACTAGATTTGAATATCCCGCCCTCTGCGAAGAAACTCCTTCGAGCTCCACCGAGGCGGAGATTTCCAGCGACCTATCCAGCGCAGTCAGCAGTGTGTCGGGGAGCTCTGCCAGCACAGCACACCGAGCACCAGCCACCACCGGGACAGCGTTGAAAAAGAAAACTTCGCAGTATCACGGAGCTTTTATCTACGGCTAGGAACCTACAGAGAAGTATTTCTCCGGAGTCGAGCATTTTATCCACGTTTCTCCCCCTTTTTTCCCCCTGGAGATGTATCGCCTTGAGAACTAGGAGCGGACAGCGCCGCACACCGAAGCCGGGATGAGTGGCGGCTCCGCGGGCTCCGGCGTGGCGCCCTGCCGCTTCGCCCATTACTTTGTTATTTGCGGGATAGACACAGAAACGGGACTAGAACCGGACCGGTTAGCAGGTATGAGCTTTCACTTGTATCCTGCCTCGTTGGGTTTTTGAAAATGATGACATGATTTGACAATAATGAATCTCAAAGAACACATGCAGTTCAATACACTGACTCTGGTGCTTTGGACTGAAGACGGTCCACCACTATGTACATATTCTATTTAGTGATCCATTGTGATAGAAAGCACGCTACATAATAATGCAAACTGACGACGTCTTTACTAATTATCATAAGTGACCTTTACACACTAAAACCCCACTGAACGGCACATGGTTTCCTTTAATGAGACTGTCTAATCACCATTAAAATATACGGCAGAAATGGTTAAAGCTGCATTGAGGTCAGTTGTCAGCGGGGTCTGTAGACTTTTGTGGAGACTCAGCAGCATCTCTGCCCGATGAACCGGTGTCATTCAAGGACCTGCTGAGTGTGAGCAGGGACACATCACCAGTATCTTTTCTTAAAATGTTATCATCTGATTTGAGCTTCCTGCGCTCCGCTTTATGGCTCTGCACCTGTCAAAGTGAAACCAATGTTGGTAACTGTACTCCTGTTTTCACTCAGTGTGTTTTCCCAAAAGAAGTCTGTTGTCAGGTTATCTTTGATGGCATGTACAAAACACAGCCTCAGCATAATAAACCCCGCACATGAGATGACTGGTCCGAGATGGCACCAGTACAGCTGTGGTGTTGCATCATGCTGGCTCTGTCACCTGATACATTCACTCAGCCCATCCATTCATTCATTCAGTCCCAATGTGTGGTTCTACCAGCATACAGGGCTGCATGTTGCAGTTGCTGAGGTGTTGCATCACAGCCGGTACTTCTGTCTGTGTAACTGGTCTCCCGGCCAAAGTTCAGAATAGATACACTTGAAAAGAACATGCAGGCTTGAGCGCAGTCCACATGTTCTCTGTGGGGGTTGAAAAACCTAAAGTCTAGCCTTATAGATCCATTCAGTTACCACTTTTGAATTGTGTTGGGATTATTGTCCTGTTGTGAACACCCAACTGCACCCAAGAGCCAATCTTCTGTCTGATGATTTTAGAGTTTCCTGAAGAATTTGGAGATAATCCTCCTTCTTTGTTATTCCATTTAATGTGTATTCCATTTACTGTTTACTTTTTCTGTCTTTAGAGCAGCAGATCCACCGGCAGCAAAACAGCCCCACAGCACAATACTACCAGCACCATGCTGGACAGTAGCTTTGGTGTTCTTATGGTTAAAGGCCTCACCTTCTATCCTCTAACATCTTGCTGCTCATTGTGGCCAAACAACTCAGTGTTAGTTTCATCTGACCACTTAGTTCTTTGTCCATGTGATCAGCAGCAAACTTCATTCGAACTTTAAGGTGCTTCTGGATAGGGTTGTCACGATACTAAAATTTTCAACTCGATACCGATACTCAGGAAAATATTCGATACTCGATACCATTTTCGATACCACAAGGATAAAAAAAAGACCCCAAAATTTAAAAGAAATATTTTTATTAACAAGAAAAATGCAAAAAATAACCTCTGGGGGGTGGTATCGATACTTTTGAAAATGAGTATCGTATCCGGATACAACATTTTATTATCGATGCTTTTTTGAGTTTCGATACTTTTGACAACCCTACTTCTGGAGCAAGGGGCTTCTTTCTTGCACGGTAGCCTCTCGACTCATGTTGATGTAACACACACTTGGCTGTGGACTCCTACACCTGTCTTCCAGCTGCTTCTAATTCATTGCAGACTTGCTTTTTGGTGGACCATTCTGACCAGTTTTCTCTCAGCAGCAGGTGATAGTTTGTGTTTTCTGATGGTGTCAGTGAAACAACTGTGATATGCACTTTATACTTATAAACAGCTGTTTGTACAGTTGATCTCGAGGCCTGTAACCTTTTTGAAATGGCTCCAAGTGATTTTCTTGACTTCTTCAAATCTATAAACCATTCTTTCAGATCAATGTTGAGCTCCTTAGACTTCCTCATTGTAGTGTCTGTGGCTGAGTCTAATGGCTGTATCAAACATGTCCTATTAACATGGGCCCAGAAAAATCAGCAGCTGTTATCAGTCAGAATCACTCAGAGGAAGTTAAGAGGCCATGATACGAAGAACATTTGACACAACTTTCTATGATCACCTAATTGGCTTGTTCTAGTTAGGTATTTTTTACACAGCAAATTTGGTCACATTTTTAGAAGACCTATGATAAATGAATCATTGAACCAAAATTCATGTATATGTAGTGTTCTGTACCTGTTACATTTTGACCAGAACTGTATGTGTCAAGTGAGCTGTAATGTTTGGCCCGATATCAAGTGAACTTGGACCAGTTGCAAAATAATCAGACGTTACTTGGCGAAAATTTTTTCCCGACTTCTTGAGGGTTTTTGAGATTTTTTTTTTGTGTTCTGTTAGTTTGCATGGAAGATGCCTGCTGTGTGCTCTGCTTAAACCAATCACCCCAACTTGCTGAGCATCTGCTGTGTATCTGGTTAAACTATGTCACAAGTCAGTGCCAATTTTCATGAGTAATTGCTTTGTCTATAAAATGTAAAAAAAAAATTTTTTTTTTAAGTCACAATTATCCAGAGGTGACATCTTTTAATTGTGCAACCAGCAGTAGTTTGGAAGCCAATCCTGGTCCATTATTCAGCATTCACAAGTGTGATGTTGAAACTTGAAGCGGCCAGTGCATATACACTTAGAATGGACCTCACATTAAAGGAGGCAAATTGTGCCCCGCAGTGGCATATTCTGTAGTTTCTAACAAGGGAGAAGGAATGGGGGAACATTGAAGGATTTGAATGTGTTATTTATATGTTTGTTTCCTTCCTTCTTAATGCATGTGTGATGGGGATCTTTAGTGACCCTGTTTCTAAAAAAAATAACTAAACTAAAAACATGTCATCACTAGTGTAAACTTTTATTATGACACGACAGGAGGGGAAAAGTCTCCAAGTTTAACCATGAAAATTTATCACAGCTATTGAATATCAAGTAAACCATCTTTGCCCACTAAATATTGGCCTTTCTTACACTGAAGTGTTCCACTATCTAAAAAAGCATTAAATGTTGGTTTCTGTTAGTTGTTATTTTGTTGGCATTGGCCATGACAGTCAGGTAATTATTGGTTATCATATTGGCTGAAAAAAAAATTTGTATGGTGCATCCATGGCCAATGCAGTTATATAACTATGATTGTTTATAGATCATTGAAGTTCATCATAATTTATGCGTTTAAATAAGTACTGTGCAGCTCTCAATGTAAATATGGTGTCTGCTATATTTTTCATATAAACTTAAAACATTAGTTAATTCCAATTCACGTGTTAAAACAAGATGTAACATGGAGAAGCAGAGTGTATATTTCTGTAAGTAGTCTTTGATTTTGCAATACATTGTAATATACTTTTGTATTCATGTGATGCCTGATGCCGCCAAGAGGTCGGCACTTTTTTTTTCGTGCTGATGTATCATAGCATATTACTTTCCTGTTGTCAGTGCAGCAGAGCAGCTTGTATGTCTGGTATGTGCTCCGAACTTTAACTGACTCGCCACCGGTGTGTGTTGCACTTGAGGGAAACCAAAGTGCCTTCATGACGACAGCAATAGCACAGCATTATGTCCCCCTCCCCTTTGTTCATTCCTAAGGCTGCCCACCCCCATTTCTTTATCATCTCCCCCAGTTTGCCTCCACCCTTCTTCACTTAATTGGAGATCATTTACAATTCTGAGCAGGCCTGTTGCTGGCTCCCCCGTGACACCCCACCATCTAGACAACACTAATGCTACAATGAGTGATATCAGCATGTTGCCTCTGGTATTCCATGAACCTCCTTTTTTTTTGTAAAGCATATGGCTACATTTCAGCACTTCAACATATTCATATACCCTGAGTTGGAGGCAGCCACAATTGCAGTGACCCACATTAGGCAGGGTTCTATGCCTTTGCTTATTTCAGGCAGCAGTTCCCCTCCTCCTTGCTCTTTGTGTGGCAGTATGGCCTTATTCCCCTCAGCCCATTGTTGTAGTCAGAGGGCCAGACTTCCTGTTGTCCTGCCTCAGGCTCTGTCGTTGTTTTACAGTGCCTACTCTCTGTCTACGTGTGAGTTCACTCTTACAAGATCATTCAGTATTTAAGGGAGCCGTTCAGTTTGCCCTCATACCAAAGGAAAGCTGAGTAAAATTTCATAGTCCACAAAACATTTCACATAAACCGGCTCCATGCAGCCTGTCCGGTTTGATACAAGGCTCCAGCAGCTCAGAGATCCCAAATGATTTAAAAAGACGTTTACATCCTTTAAAAAAAAATGAAAAAATAAATGAAAAAACGGCTTCAGCTGAAGAGATATTGCTTTTAAGAACGCATCAAGGTATGCACGAGGGCTGGCTTACATATCCTGCATCGTATCAGTCTTGCACGTCCACAGAAATTAGCACTTTGCTTCCGCAAGATACTATATGCACTTGAACGATAGGTACACCAGTATGGGGGTGTGACTGGATCAGGAGTCAGTAAGCATGGCAGCAGCAGCAGCAGGGACAAACAAGCTAACCTGTGCCGTCTAGTACTATCCTCCAGTAACTCACGTAGTATATAGGCAAGTATGTGGACACCTACGTTCATGGTGCAGCCAGTGGTTTGAAAGCAAGTACATCTCTGGCCTTGGAGAGATGATAGAAAAACGGATGAGAGGAGTGCTGGGAAAGTCAGATGAGACGGGCAGGTGACATACAGCAAAGGGCCACAGGCAAGATTTGAACATCGGGCTGCTGTGGCGAGGACACAGCCTCTGCATAGGGGTTGCATGCTCTACCAACTGAGCCATCAGGGTGGCCCATTTACATCATCTCAAAGTCACTTTGACAGTGTGTTGAGGGTGTAAACGGCGTCCTCTAAAATTATTTGCGATATCAGTTCTTCGCGAGACTTGGATTATTCTGGATGAGCTGGATGAAGCCTTTTTTTTCTTTCAGTTGTTTTTTATGTTTTAAAAGTCCCCATCTATGTCAGTTGTTAAGGAGAATGCTTGCAACACTACTTGCTATAAAGCTCCAGAAATGTTTTCTTGACTTGGCTTAACTAAATATTTTTGTGTGAACTCTTCCTTCAACTCCTTTATTTATTTATTTTAAATTAAGCTAATGCTCTGATGTATCATGAGCTCTGTGGTCCCAAGCTTGAATGCTAATTAGCTGGTTTATTTGCTCCCATAAATAGCCATTTTGTCAGCCCAGACACCCACCCCATACCATGCCATTGAGCTTCAGTGGTATAAATACACACCGGCTGGCACAAAAAGCCTGAAATAGACCCTACATTCTATCACCAGGCGCAGTAAGAGCCAAGCTGCATTGTGGAGTTGAAAAGTGAGAGGAGTGAAGGGCTTATGTGGGGAGGGAGATGTTTGGCTTGCCAGTTGTAAATACAGATATGATGTCAATGCTGCTATATAGAACGGTGTGGACCAATTGGCTGTCTTCTACCCCTGCTGGGGAAGAGGTGAGCACACCAGTTAGCTTACCAGACAGAAGTCAACCAGGCATTATTATGATTGCCTCTACTTACTGCTACTGCCAAGACAATTCTTACTCTGCCTCTGATTGGCTGCCTTTACTGTCAGGGTTTGTAAGGTTTAGGCATGAGGAGTAAGAACAGTTGGGGTTAGAGCACGAAGATCAGGGTGTGCCAATCAGAGGCAGAAGAGACGATCAGAAGAAGATTATCAGAGGAATTCAGAGTCAGAGCAGGATGGGTCTTGGCAAGAAGAAACAGCTTTGTTATCATAATGGTGGTCGCATGTTTGTTGCAGTCCAACAGCAAGCCTGAAGCTAGCGAGTGACTGACATTTTTAGCAGTTAAAAAAAGGTCAACCGAAATAATTTGCATTTAATTTTCTGTCGTTTGGTTCAGTTAATCAATCGGTAATAATCACTGATTAGTACCAGAGAAGGTTTGTGTTCCACAGGTGTGGGTAGCTTATTACTGCTAATGCTCTTGATAGAGAGGTAGACGTCTTGTACTCGGGCTGGGCGATATGGCTGAAAAATGTATCACGATATAAGTGTTTCATATCAGTAGATATCGATAATTATTGATTTTTTTTTTTACCCATTTAAATAAGAAAAATTTGATAAATAACCCTTTAAATGGTGACTACAGGTGAGATTTTTGGAAAAAAAAATCATTTTCAAGAATTCAGAATCAGAATCTAAGACATGAGACGCTCATCTTTGTACTGCAGTGAACGGAGTCCAGATGCAAAGCGAATTTTAACCACCTAAAACGAGGCCCACCTAAAAAAAATCTATATTATTGCAAGTGTACGTTGTATAGAGAAAATTCACACCGCTTTACATCGCCGTCAGACCGCCCTTTCTTTTGGCACTACATTTTCTCAACCGTAGAACCTCCATATCCCTACGCATTAATGCAACTGGGCCATTGCGCTAATGCATAGGGGTACAGGGGTTCTACGGTCTGTGTCTGTGTCTGAAGTTAAGTTTCGTTTTGATCGAAAGTAAACAGAGTTGCGTGCATAAACCTCTCGTCCAGCAACTGGGCCTCGCACTGTATTTCGCCGCTCGCAGATCACCTGTTTCTAACGGAGCTCATTTAAATTATCGAACGTTATTTCGAACGTATTTTCTATTGATATTGATCACGTGTCTATCGCGATAGATATCGTTATTGTTATATCGCCCAGCCCTATCTTGTACACACATCATCACATCATAAAACGTATGACTTTACAGCATCATACAGTATATACCTACACCCACACAAATAACAGATGCTCTGTTTCAGTTCTCAGTTTCAGTTTCAGCTCTTCAGTTCTTCTTCCTCCACCTTCATATACTCCCTCTCTCCTTTCATGTCCTCTTTGTCTCCATCTTTCATGCCTCCAACTCGCAGCAGCACTTCACCCACTACTCTCTCACAGCATTGATCTCCTGCTTTAGTCACTCTAAATTAGACAGGCTGTTTTCAGTATTTTATCACAGGTTGGTCATTGGCCATTACCCAGATGTAAATTGGTTATCGTCACCTCAGGTAGAATTGCCCTCTTGTAGCACAGGGACTCACAATCACCATCCAGTTTCTAGCCAACAGCCGTCTTCTACTTTCAACATGTGTGTTTCAAAATGAATGTCTTCTGTGCACTGCTTGACTTTAACTTAAACTTTAAACTTTGAACTTGGATTTTAGAATTTGATCAAATATTCAGTATTGCTTGAAGTTTGAATTTGGGATTACACTGACATGATCTTGACAGCTGAAGCACACAACACAGAGCAAATCACAATAGCATCTGTTTCTCTCCAAGAGGGTGATTGTCATTGTGAGTTTTTATGGTGGTACTTTTTCCTTGCTAATACTAGCAGGATGTCTGCGAGGGCTTGGGAAAGCTTTTGAGTATGAATAGCTCTTTGAAGACATAGTACCTAACACTACTGACTTCAGATTCCTGTAAAGTAGTGGTTGTCATGATAGTGGACTTTTTAATGTTGATATACCTTTTGATAAATAGGATATTCAATATGATATTTGATCCGACAGGGAAAACTACATTGAGGGCATAATGTTTTAGATTTTTATTCAAAGATATGTTTATAACAAGGCTGGTGTACTTTGTGTTCAGCACTACAGCATTTAAGTTAATTTACACCTGGAGGAGGTGGGGGCTATGTGAGCACTACAGTGCTGTATGTGTCAATTTGCTGTCTTTCAAAATGTTTCCTTGCTGGGGATGGGAGCTTGGAATTGGCCAACCCATCTTCAAATATGACTGAAGCAAAGAGGTGTTTGGACCGGGCTGAGGTGGGAGCGTCCTACAGCAGTACACAAAGGGATTTGAGCAGCTAAAGCTCTCCTCTGGCTTTGACCATCTGTCCACGCATAGACCAATCTGGGAGTCAGTCAGCACAAAGGCTGCGCATTAACACTGCCCGCTGACAAAGGCCAATGATGACAAGGGCTGGTGACACTGATGCACGCCCCAGTTGACTTTTGCTAACTATAGTAGGCCTGGGTAATGAACAGATAATGGTATATGGCATGTACAATGCTAGTAGCTCAATAAAACAAAGATCAAACCTCTAGAAACTTGTTTTCTGGGGAAGAAGTACTTTGAATAGTTTCTGTTAATCTAATTATGTATTCATAATGACAATATGAGAAGACCTTTTTCTTTGTCACACATGGTTTTTGTTGTTGCTGTTGTTTTTCAAGATGAGGAATTCACTTTTTGCCATGTTTAGTTTTGCTACAATTTTTAGGGTCTTTCTTTCTGCTCTGTCTTTTATGGCTCATCAGTTCCTCTCTCCTCTCCTCCCCCTGTAATGATCCTATCCATCTATCTGAGATCGGTGCCCTGCTCATTGCCTCGTGCTCTGGTAGACCGGCTGGGCTGCTGTTAAGACTGTTAGAGTAATCCATTCAGACAGCTCCTCCAGGATGCACTGAACCCATTGCTGTAATGTAGCCACACACACACACACACACACACACACACACACACACACACACACACACACACACACACACACACACACACACACAGGCACACACACACGGCTCCACTCTCTCCATCCTGCAATGTTTGACCAGCGGCATCCTCCTGTCTTTCTACATAAAGCCTCTCTCTATGGGTCAGCCTGTTAATAGCTCTTGATGTTTCGGCCTCACTGGGCAATTAATGATTTTAGGATGAATTTTCTCAAAGAAAGAGCTTCCATTAAGTGTCTATGTGTATGTCACCAAATTTCAAAGTCAAACAGTCCCATTCACTTGAAAATAAATTAAATAAATGTTACAGTAATAACGATTATAATAAGTCCATGTTAACTTGAGTCGGTCTTGTATTTGACCGGTGGTCAGGGAAGCCGTCCGACTGAAGAAGGAGTCCTTTAGGGACATGTTGTCCTGGGGGACTCCTGAGGCAGTTTTGGGGTACCGACAGGCCCGAAGGGCAGCAGCCGCAGCTGTGGCAGAGGCAAAGCAGCGGGTGTGGGAGGAGTTCGGCGAGGCCATGGAGAAGGACTTTCGGGCGGCACCAAAGCGCTTTTGGAAAACCGTCCGCCACCTCGGAGGGGGAAACGGGGAACCATCCAAGCTGTGTACAGCAAGGATGGGACCTTGTTGACTTCAACTGAGGAGGTCATAGGGCGGTGGAAGCAGTACTTTGGTGACCTTCTGAATCCCACTCAGCCACCCTCTGTAATGGAGACAGAGCTGGAGGATGATGGGGTATCATCGCCGATTACCCTGGGTGAAGTCACTATGGTAGTCAAACAACTCCACAGTGGCAAAGCCCCAGGGATCGATGAGATACCACCAGAAATGCTGAAGGCTCTGTGTGTTGAGGGGCTGTCTTGGTTGACACGCCTCTTCAACATTGCGTGGGGGTCGGGGTCGGTGCCGAAGGATTGGCAAACAGGTGTGGTGGTCCCTCTCTTTAAGAAGGGGCACCAGAGGGTGTGTGCCAATTACAGAGGTATCACACTACTCAGCCTGCCTGGGAAAGTCTACTCCAAGGCGTTCAAGTACCTCGGGGTTTTGTTCACGAGTGAGGGGATGATGGGGCGTGAGATTGACCGGAGAGTTGGAGCAGCAGGTGCGGTGTTGCATGCGCTTCACCGCACGGTTGTGATGAAAAGGGAGCTGAGCCGGAAGGCAAAGCTCTCGATCTACTGATCAATCTTCGTCCCTACCCTCACCTATGGTCATAAGCAATGGGTCATGACCGAAAGAATGAGTTCGCGGGTACAAGCGTCCGAAATGGGTTTTCTCCACAGGGTGGCTGTGGTCAGCCATCCGGGAGGGACTCGGAGTAGAGCCGCTGCTCCTCTGCGTGGAAAGGAGCCAGTTGAGGTGGTTCGGGAATCTGATGAGGATGCCACCAGGGCGCCTTCCTAGGGAGGTGTTCCTGGCATGTCCAACTGGGAGGAGACCTAGGGGTAGACCCAGGACCAGGTGGAGGGATTATATCTCTTCTCTGGCCTGGGAGCGCCTGGGGATTCCCCAGGCAGAGTTAGCCGATGTGGCCGGGGAAAGGGAAGTCTGGGGCTCGCGACTGAAGCTGCTGCCCCCGCGACCCGATTTTGGATAAGCGGTTGACAATGGATGGATGGATGGATGGATGGATTGTATTTAATAGGGACGGAGAGTTTATAGCTACTGCTAATTTTCAACTCTTGTCCTTAGTTGGTCTTTTACATGCACAACATAAAACATACAGATTTCCCCCATACAGGGAATTGAAGTGAGACAGTAATGAAAAGCAGGAAATAAATGAAAAGAGAGCACTGAAGCTAAATATGCAGCAGGTAGTCTGTAGTTTTGGGACAGTCATTTGCCCAACTGTGTTAGATGTTGTCTAGTGCTGCCTCAAATGCATCCTGTAGGTTTAAGTTGAAGGTCCTGACTTATGAGATGTTGAGTGTCTCTGATGAGCTGTCTCAGCCTAGACCCATATAGTGTAGAAGAGGCTGCCATATGCTGGTAGTCAAAGTTCAAGGGTTGGGGGGCTGAGAGCAGGGGAGCGATGATGATGGATTTTCTGCCTTTGGGAGTCAGTGGGACCTGACAAAGTCAGAGGATGCTGCTCGCTGTTGCTGACTGGTCACATACCTTTTGCAAATGCCTCTATATCTCCAACATCCCCTCGCTTAGAGTGACCTCTGACCCTGAGCTCCATGTGTTCTTTCTCTAAGGGGCAGGAAGGAGACAAAGACTGCGTACTATTGATGCAAAGAAGGCTCGCCATTACGCCGCCCTTTGTTCACAATGAAACAAGCAGTGCCTGCGTCATTTCATACAGCATATGGAACCAAAAGAGGCATGACGGCACACATCGTGACGTCGACATCTGTGTTGTTTTTTAATGTGTGTCCCCTATTTTCCACCTGTTAATCAAAACACGCGACTGTTTCTAATCATACAGATGCTGTTGTTAGCGTTGTGGTTGAGATCCTGACCCGCCATGCATTGTGGACATTTACAACCGTAGCAAGTCAGACAACGAAACAACGTCAAAACATCCGGTTAATTTTCAGAATAAAACGCTCTGTGTTGACGCCACAAACATCCAAAAAAAGAGACAAATCCATACAAGTCCACCCTTGTTATAACCCTGTGGTTGGGAACACTAACCATTTGTCAGTTTGTTGCTGTGTTTAAAGCACACGTTATAGACTAGTTCAGTAAATAGTCTCTCTTTAAAGGCAAAACAAGACAGAATTAGTTGTTTAAAGAATGAAAAAATAAAAAAACAGAAAATATTTCCTCTCTGCCTTATAACGCATGCTTGGCTCATGTGTTAAACGTTTCCCGAAGTGTTCTACAGTCGTATCTAGGGCTGGGTACCGAACTTCGGTTCTTTTATGGCACTGACCGAAATGCTTAAGTAGCACCGAGTATCAAAATATGCCTCGTCTTTTGGTGCCAAGTTTCGGTGCCCAGAGGTTAATCACGTAATCAAGATCTGATAATGCTGCCGGTGATTGACTGTAATGTTACACGTGACTGCGGCATGCAGGAAAAAATACATACGTGGTTACCAGAGACGCTTTGAGGTTACGCACATAGACGGGGTTCACGTCTGATTTTTCTGAAGAAAAACTGCTAAGTGAAAAGGTCCTCAGTATTTTCTTTTTGTTAGATTTGATATTATGAAATTGGTATCGAAAAAAGTTTGGGATCGTTAAGGAACCGGTATCGAAGTGAAGGTATCGGTTCCGGTATCGAAAATTTTTGATTGATACCCAGCCCTAGTCGTATCGTAGCAGACTTTGCGATATTTGCAAATATCGCATCGTTGTCCAAAGAATCAATATAGTATTCTATCGTTATGAAACTTATGATTTACACCCCTAAGAGCAATGTTGTAGAAAACACAGTCACATTGTAGGACATGGCATTTGTTAAGTTGCGTTTGATTTCTGTTTATCTCCTTGCTGCCCCCTTCTAGCTTCTAGCCCATTAGTGCAAAGATCTTACTCGTGTTTCATTTGCTGCATGTTTACTCTGAGCAATCAATGTAGTGTGATGGTACACTCAGTACTCGTTTTGTAAGTGCTAGTGTGCACCCAGATCAAGCAGACACAGATATTATGAGTGTTGGAAGGAATGTGGACTTCCAGAGACGGAGTGGGAAGCAGGTAAAACAGAGGTGCAGGGAGGTTGTGACCTGGCTAAACAAGCTGGCCAGATTCTAACGGTGATTTAAACATCTGTGATGAATAAGCCCACATTAATTTTGATTGACTGTTGAATGTAGGGCTGCAACGATTACTCGAGTAACTCGAATAATTCTATTACAAAAAATGATCCAGGCAAAATATCTGCCTCGAGGCTTCGTTTAATTCCTATCACCCGCGTTATGTGGCCTGCTTAGCTCAGGGACCATGTTTCCACACGGACTGTTATTGCAGACACACACCGCTACATTCAGAATTGAGTTAGCGCGATGGCGGAGAGCCAAGAATCATTTCACACTTAAAAAAGAAGATAACAAAGTGCAGCGTGTCTACTGCAGAGCAGAACTGGCGTACCACAATACCACGTCAACAATGATTCAACATCTGAACCGAAAGCATCCAGTTAACACCAGCTCACCAAGCGTCGCCGACTTAAGCTAACGTAAACATTGATGTTAGCTAATTTAACGGAGCTTACCATCGCTAGTTAGAGCGTATGGTATTGGTGGAGGCTGTAGCCTGATGTCGGTATGAATAGATATCATGTTAAGATGTGGAAACTACTTTGTGTTAAATTGCAAGAGTAATAGACTACACCAAAAGACTCTCCCCCCCCCCACACACACACACACACACACTCATCTCGTCTGTCTCACTCTCCCTTACGCACGGGTGCACACATAAACACATGCCTTTACTCCCGGTGTTAGGAATAGTTGGAATGAATACCTGTATGTTTTTTCAGGAAGAAAAGCCAATAGCTTGGTCTATTTAACAGGCCTGTCATTTTCGCTACGCATTATTTGGTATTATTGTTTTAATAATGCAAAATTATTTTTATTAGATTACTCGATTTATCGATGGGATAATCGGTAGAATACTCGATTCTAAAAATATTCGATAGCTGCAGCCCTAGTTTAATGTAATGCCATAAAATGATACCACCGAGTGCCCACAGATGACATCAGCCCGAAGAAACCTCATAATTGTAACAGCGTGGAGTGCAGTGTTATGTCAGGCTGGCTGTAAATCTCCTTACATAACTCTGATAGACTGCACAGTGGTAACTAAGGCCCTTTATGACGGATCAGAGCTGCTGTGTTACAGGGGTCCTGCTGACCAATGACGAGCCAGCACCACACAGTGGACACTGGATTATACGATCTAAACACAGTCTGAGCATTCCAGTGCTGAAATGCATTTATTGATTATGAAATTGCTTTCTGGGCTAATAATAAGGAGCAATGTGTGATAAACAGAGATTGATTGTTGTTGAAATGCCTCACAAGCATGCAAGCTAAGCTGCCTCCTCTCATGCCTCTTTGACAAGCTTCATATAAGATCAACACATAATGCTTGTTTTTTCTGTGATGAAATATCACTTGAAGACTGACGACAAATCTATTGAGTTTGGAGGCATAGTTTGGCCAAACTGAATCTAGAACTTTACATGGCTCTGTTTCACAAATGATCAGAACCAGAGTCCAACACCTTGTTTTGAGCACCTACTAAGTCATAGAAATTCTCCTTCCACTTACTCTCTATTATGAATATATCTCGAAAAAGCTTTGTTTACCTGGACTCTAATATTCCATTGATAATTAGAACCCTTGTAAAATAAAAGTGCCATTTTCACCACTTCAGTTGAAAGATACTGATCTCATCTGGTCTGATGCAAATACATTTTTAATTGGATCAAGAGGGGTGGTGTAAACCCTTGATAATCCATTCAGTCAGAACATTTTGTGCCAAATAACCATGTAAACACTTAATCTGATCGTTCTCATCATGTTGGAAAATAAATCGATTCTTTTGCATATGTTCACCTCAAGTCAGGATAACGTTGTGTAACACTGATTCTGGGAGAGACAGGAACATGGTGGTAGCCAAACAGAACTGGTCTGTGGCCGAGACGACTTCTTCTCGAAGATCTTAAAAGATTAAAGATTGTTGAATGCTTGATGATGGAAAGACTTGAAACAATACTTATTACGGTGTGTGTGTGTGTGTGTGTGTGTGTGTGTGTGTGTGTGTGTGTGTGTGTGTTTGTGTGTGTGTGTGTGTGTGTGTGTGTGTGTGTGTTGCATGTTATTTGGACTTTGCTCTCTCACTGATTAAGTTCCAACTCATCCACTGAACTCTGGCCTGTATGATTTGGCTTTGTCAACACAGCATGACCGCTATCACAAAACTAACCCATGTCACATTCTCCCTCACTGTGACTCCCCAAACTTCTAGATAAGAGCAGGGATTGAAATATTTCCTTTTTGCCTGAGTCTTGCCCTCTTGTGTCTATCTCATTCCTTTATCCTCTGTTCCTCCTTTCTTTCCCCTTTCTACTACATCTTCCCCCCAGCAGTACATCCAGTTGAACACCCAGTACAACTACACAGGACTATAGAAGAAGTGAATATAGTGAATTTAACCAGCGATGTGTAAACGCCTAGCCTCCTAGTCCTTACTGCCCGCTGCTGCAGCAGAAATATCCAGACTGGAGGATCCCCAGGCTGACTTTGAATGTCTGCTGTAGGTGGCTCAGAGGAGGCTAACAGCTCCCCAGTGGCCTTTACACTTACACTTACACACACACACACACACACACACACACACACACACACACCATGACAGTGCAAAGTGTAATGCTGTAAGGGTGACTTATGTGAAGAAGAGATAATCAAATAGGGTCAAATGCTAGCGCTACATGGCAGAGGGTTTTCAAGGGTACACTTTAAATCAAGGGTAATGAGTAACCTCTCTTATTTCAGTGCATTATGATCATTTTCTTTATTACAAGCATAAGGTGATTGCTGCTAGTTTGCTGATGTCTCAGTTGCTAACTAGCCAACTTTGCCAATGTCACATTGTTATTTCTGGTTTGTGCATGAGTGTCCTGCATTTTCACGTACTTTTCACATTAACTGAAGTCCAGCAGCAAAGTTGCTGCGCTTGGTACCGCACCTCCAATATCAGTGCAGACATGCAGGGAAGAGCACGGGTTGCTATAGAGCACCGCTAGTGACCAGGTAATGAAGCAATGTTGTTTTTTTATTTGATAACTTGAGTGATTGTAAATAGCCAATAACTGTTCATTTTATATATATATATATATATATATATATATATATATAATATATATATATATATATATATATATATATATATATATATATATATATATATATATATATATATATAAAAATGAACAGTTATTGATAGGGGTAAAAACTGGAAATGGGATTCAGACTTAGACTCCTGTCGTTCATGGAATAATGTGACATCCATAGAGGTCTCTGTAGAGTAGTTGAATGGTAGACCTGCTTAAGTTAGGTTAGTTAATTGTTAGAAAAATTAATGCAAACTGGGTTAAATGTCAAACATTTGCTGGTCCTACCTTGCTAAATTTGAGGATTTGCTGCTTTTCATTGATGACAGTAAGAAGAGAGTTTTTGCATTGTTAGGAAAGTACCTAAAATCCCAGGCAAGAAAATACACCAAAAGAAACACATCTCATTAGGAGTGTTGTAAGAAAGTAGGTGGTCACTCCTTAAGATCTCCACAAGTACAAAACCAGAAGGCCTGAGAGCTGAGAGTTCAGTCTGGTCCAGGGATTGGCTCAAAGCTTTTTGAGGTTGCTGACTGGGAAAACCCAATAAACTATTGCAACAGATCCTGCTCATCTCCTGTGTTTTCCTCTGAGTATTTTTGTTACTTCAGTAGTTTAATAGGTGTTTTAGAAAAAGTGAATAGGGTCCAGATCTTTACTCCGGCCCAGACCTGGATTTCTGAGAACTAACAATCCCTGGTGCATTCTGGTTAGAGAAAGTAGTTAAGCTGTGTTCTTACAAGAAGGCATTGCATCAAATTGGAAATGACTAAATAATGAGTTACAGGTTAAATGTATTAGGATTACTAGCATGATTAGCAGGGGCTCAGGACAGCAAGGCATTGGCCCAGCACAATTATGTCACAGCACAGAGCTGCTACACGTAAATCCCTCAGAGTGTGTTTAAAAATCAGCCAAAATCTCCTCCAACAGAATATCGCCACAAATTAACTGACTCTGTTTTTTTTGCATGTGTGGTTGAACTTGGGTCACATTCACTCCCGCCCAGACGAAGCCTCCTCTCTCTCCTCTGCTGAAAACCACATCGAGTTATGTAATTGGTGAACTTGTTAGGGCAGATTAGAGAAACTCGGCAGCTATTTCTGAACCGGCGGCTCGGTTGTTTATCTGAGCAGAGTGAAGGGTAAAAACGTGACAGGACAGCAGAAAGCAGAAACCCGAGAGGTGCCCAGACTGACTGGAAGAGAAGAAAAGATATGTGATGGGCAGAGGGAGGAGTTGATGAGATATGATGTGCACATCAGCTCAAGGGAAGCTTAACAGTTTTTGTTTAAAGGAAATGGGACAGGACTATAGTGTGCTGTTTGATGGTGAGGTTGTACGAGCTGTATTGTATGGGATATTAAACAGCATAAATCAAGTCTTTAGACACTTTGGTTGGTTCGACGTAGTGATTCAAAGTCGTGCAACTAATCTTTCCAGAACTTTTCTGTCATCTTCAGCTTTAACTCACTCCTTTAAGTTACTGTTGAGTAATAGTGGCCATCCTCTGCTCCAACTGTGTCCACTATCCTTTTCATCTCTCTACTCAAATTATATCTGCCTGCCTAATTTCAAGCTGACGTATGGCTGTAGTAGCTTATGCAACTGTCCTAAATGTCCTGCTCATTCTCGGGGCCATTTGAACAAACATGTCACTATCTATCTATTTACTCTGTCTGTTTTTATCTCTGCTCCAAGCCTTTTTTTCATTTCCTTTCCAAGCTGGCTCCTTTTTAAACTCATGGTCCTGTGGGCTTTGTAGAAGCCAGACGGGAGCGCCCATAAGAAGACATCATTAGTTTTGCCCGTGAAAATGAAATCAGCCACCATACAGTCAGGTGTAGTGTTGAGCTGAGGGGCCTGCTCCGTGGCAATGTGATTAACATGTGCCTAGGTTCAAGACGCAACCTCCATTAACAGCGGCCCTCTACCCCTTTTTCTGTGTGCTACAGGGAGCACAGGGGGTTGCCATGGAGACAGGAGAGCATTTAAGCAAGACAAATGATTTCACAGACCGGGGTTGTTGAGCTAAAGAGAGCGCCCTGTATCTCTGAACCTCCTCCGCCGACTTACTCTCGTCCTTTCTCCTTCTGATTATATGCAGAATCTGGTGTTAACCGTCAGCCAGGATTTCCCACTGCTCTCCACTAAGTCACTCATTTTCGATAAAGCTCGCGAAATGAGATTCATGCTGCAGCTTTGTTCTAATTCTTAACCATTATTTCAATTAATGTTTTTTTTTCCTGATTATCAATACATGTCATCTTTAGCAATATTACACTGTTGATATTGTCTCATCAAAGAATATTATAAGCCTGTTGTCGCAAGGAGTAAAAGACAGGGACATTAGGGGCTTTACATTATTTCCTCTCACAAATTAGGTAATCAGTGTAGCGTGAAATAAAAAACTGAGCTAATAAAAAATGTTTTACATACTTACTCTTAAACAACAACTGGATCAAGTATTACAGGCAGAATTCATTACAAGGTAGCGTAAATGAAAACCAACATTTCCTATCCACAAGTTTCCTGGGGAGGTCAATGGGTAAACGATTATGGCTGATACTTTAGTTGCTCTGCAGTAAGAGCGCAAGTTACATAGTTCCATAATAACGGACACCCGACAACACAACTGGTATAGTGAGCACCCTACATTTAAGATGCGTAGATTCAGTTGTGTTGTCATGTCAACTCTTTAAAGAACAGCATTGTTTCTGCCCTGTGTTGGCTTGGCTCTCTCCACAGGTGTCCACTCTCTTTCACTTTCTCTCCCTCCCCCCTCCTCTCGTTCTGGCAATCGTGTTTGTAGTCCACACGTTGACTTCATCTCTCTCAGGCCCGTTGCTTCGTGTTTGCCACTCACAACTCACTGTCATACCTCTCCTTGTTTCTCGGCATCACTGCAAGGCTCGCCACATCTCGGATCTGTCTTTGTGTCTCTGTAGCCGTCCCTCGCTGTGGATTGCTACTTCTTATTGTGTGATCCCTGTTACACTCTGGCTTCATCTTTTCTATTCATTCAGACAACACAGGGGCCTAGTTGATGCTGCTTTTGTTATTTCTGCCAACAGAGATCACATTTTTCCCCAGTCTGTGTCTCTCTGTTAATAAGACATCTTGTATAGTTACTGCACTGTCCTCCGTATTTGTGCTGTATTTAACTTTACAGCCAGATAAACTGCTTCCTAACTTCAAAGACTGAAGAGTCTGTTGCTTTGTCCACAGGTTTATTGACGTTGCATGGACATTTTGAAACTGAAACGTACCAAAGGCATGTTTACACTATGCTCACTTTTAACATGTACAGCTATACACAATGTAAACATATTGACTCGGATATGAATGAAATATTCTTATTTTACTGTTATAGATTGTGTATTTTATCGATGCATTTTAGTTAAATAAAATGTAATACATGACAATGTATTATAATATGTCGGCTTATTAATATGTCTCTCAGTGAATTTCAAATGTTGTAACTAAAGTAGTAGATTTCCATCATCAAACTTCACAAAGTGTAAAATTGCTCTCAAAATAATGAACTGTAATATGTTGATGAAGGTTCTCAGTCATCCAGGTCATTCAGTTTTGAGAACTGAAGAAGCCTCTTGGATGAGAGGTGAAATGTCTTCAAGAAACTGAAATTAGTCCAGTTGCCTACGATACAGCACTTGGAATTAACTGTAATCTTACATAACCGTAGAAATAATTAGTACCTACCCACGATGCTACCAAAGGGTTAAGATGTTTGCAAATGCACTGTAAATAGGTTAACTACTATAGAGCGTCAGCTCCTCCCTGTTACACTCAAAGTGACCACAACTAAATACACGAAGAAAGAAATACTGGAATGGAAATGGAAATAATGCTTTTAACGTATTATCTTACTTATCTTACTTTTCAGCAAAAAAAAGAACAGTTACATTACATATTTAGTGTTTATTTTCAGCCTTAATTCAACATGCAACATTTATTTACAAATAAATACTCATCTGCCTCTGGCTTCTCTTTCAGACAAAACTACTGCTCGCATTTACTGATCTATTCCAAAAGCTTCTAATTAGCAGTGTTTGGATCAGTGTTTAGCAGCTGTCAATGAAACTAGTGTTACGAAAGTGTTATCAGTAGTAAAAATTTTGCACCAGTTAAAACACATTTGTGGATGCTGACGATCACTGTAGAACCGGCATGCTTAACTTACTGTAGCAGAGACATAACCACAGATCAGAATCAGGACAGGTTAGTAGCTGGGCGTGTTAATCAGTATGGTTAAATGGGAGCACAACAGACATTTCTCTATGAAGCTTAATGTTTCACTTGTGATCTCCTGGTTCGGTAGTGCCCCAGTTTAAAACACACAGTGTTTACTCTTTCTTTAATTGGCCTTTCTGCAAACTGATCATCAGGGGGTTCCCAACACGTCACACACATGGACCATGAAGTGACACTCCCAGATTGTTGCACAAGCCTGCAGCATTTTGCCGCACCCCCAGATTTCAACTGATTATACCCTAAAGAAAAAGGTGCTGATCAAAAAAGCTTTTAAAAATGTGATCACACCTACTAATAGAACAGGGAAACATTAAAGGAAAAGACTTATAAACATGTTTTAAATCTGGGGTAAATGATGTCCCCAAACCAGTATTTGAGAATTTACACTGTTGTCATTGAAAGGCTGGAGCATAGGGCAAACATTTAGTTTAAGTATTGTGGTTTGGTCCTCCGTGAGCATCTGGATGAACCTAAATTCACTTTCAGAAGTCATCATTGATGCAGTGAAGCCAGATGAGGCCTGAGCCTGACAGACACACCTGACTACCTTAAGAATGAACTCATATACCTCTTTTCTCTCAGCAAAAATTGACTCAGTCCCATGAGGCACACCATCATCACCACCTTGTTATAGCCCTATAGCTGTTATGAGAACAGCTGCCATGTGATGACACATGCGCAGACACAGATGGTAACATCCCGCCTGTTAGACATACTTATTATTCATAATAAAAAAGTATCTGTTCCTTGACTCCCAGAAGTCTGTTTTAGATAAAGCATAACCACTGTGGAATTGTAGAAATATTTTGACAAATAAAAATTGAAAAAAACTACCTCTAAATATCGCAACAAAGTTTCATGGTGAGGTGGGAAAGTTTGATTATAAAAACATAATGGAACAAAGTTAAATAGAAAAAGACTTAGCCAACAACTTATGACACAAAGCCTGTGACCTACATGTCAATCAAACTTCCATTGATGCAACAAATGGAGGCAAATCAACTTTTAATAAATGGAAAATAAGCAGAAATGATAAAGATTGATCCGTTTGATCCGAGCACCCTTCGCTTACTGAAATCCAACCCTGTGTGATGCTGCACTATTTATGATCAATATATTTTACATTATCTCATGTTCATGATGCACACGATGAATGAAATAGCTCAGTTTGATGGTTCAACAAGTTTAAAGTTGAGTTGTAATATGTCACTTAGTAAGCATAATTTTTTTATTGAAATGTTGGACAGGAAAGACAACTGTTGTGTACTCTATAAGTTTTATCTGTATTTATGGGGTAAATCAGGGCAACAGCTTAAAGGATGATTGTTGTTTTTTAGTTGGTGGAGCAGCCTGCATGCTGGCAGCCTGCTGCCACGGTTGTGTCATGAGTAAAGAATGCTTGGTTGATGCCAATCTGGCAACTGCAGCAAACAAACTTGTGAGGACATATTTTCCTTTTCAAAATCCCTCCGTGGACGGATGTTTCAATCATCCTGCATAAGTACATGCCTCATCGTGTCCATCATTGATTTCATTCATTGTACTGAGGGCTATCTTTGCAGCTTTCATCAGTTACTCATCGCAGAGCTCATAACAAGGTGTAGATATAAACCAGCTGGTAATCTGATAATGCAGTCAGGTGACCGTGAGTCACAAAAGCGTCCCGCAATGGACGGACCCGGGGGAGCAACCAGAGCATGTCACTGGATGAAAATTAGTTGTGTTTCTTCTCCCTCTTCTTCAGTGCCCCTCTCTTCTTGCCACCCTAAAGTGAACAAAAGAACAAAGCAGTGTGTGACAGCATGACAGGACGATGACATCACAACTCCAACAATACCAGTACAGCACTGAATAGAGCCGATAGATCCATCTTAGAAGAGTGCTGGAACACTGGACTACTGTAACGAACACACACACACTCTGCCCTCAGCCTCTGATCGCCATCATGTAAAGGCAATTCATAACAAACGAGAGATTAAAAGGTGTTTACCACGGCCTCACCCCTCACCAACATCCTAACAACAGCCCCCACCTTTAGTTGACCTGTAGACAAGGAGACAGATGGGCGCTGAGGTGTGGAAATTTCTCGATTAATAGATGCATCGCGATGTGGACGTCTTGTGGCAGGACGATAATCAAGAGTCTGTAGCTTATGTTGATTGTTTATTGTCTGGTCTCTGCTGGACAATAAAGTTATGTCGCGATGTTGCTTCCATGCTTTTAACTGCGGGCGGACATTAGGCTAACATTACTTACGTAGGAGGTATGTCGGAGGGAGGCAGAGATCATCTGCGAGTCAGCAGACAACACACATGCACATGCTGGATTTTATGAACTTGCTGTGAAGCACACTGGACGAGACTTCTGAATAATCACTGTTTTAGTAAGCCGGGATCAGCCACGATCTGAGGAGGTGCTGGCATGAGAGAGGTGTGTGCAGCAGATTCGATAAATGCCTTATCTTAAAGCTGCCATGTGAAAACAATATTACTGCAGATGATAATCTGATTATCGGAAGGGATATTTAAATGTGTGCAGTAATATAGATCATTGAAGATGCCATACAATGAGATGCATCGAGATGCATCAGGAACCATTTTGCATTTGTTGACAGCTGAATCGTGATTAAATCAAATTGTGAGGATTCACACATCTAGCTCCCACCCAGCCAGTGCCAGGTGTTGGCAGTTCACCAGTCAATCAACTGCTGCTGAATTATAGTGGGGCTACAGCCTGCTAATGGTAGTAGTAGCTCTTAAACTCTGCTTATATTATTCAAAGCCTTCTACTTTTTTTTTTTTTTTTTTTGCTGTCGATAAAACTCAGCACTTCTTTCCGATGTTTCTCTTTAAAAGAACAGTTTAGCCAGAAATTAGAATTCAGTTGGTATCTGCTCACCTTTATGCTTATGGAAATTTGGCTGAAGTTTTGAAATTCATAAAACATTTCAAATTTGGGCTCTTGGGGCTTCCAGAGACTACTGTGCCAGATGTAGTAGAGCCATTTTGTTTTGTTTTTCTTACAACGCTGCTTTGCTATAGTCGCTATAGAATAGTTGAACATTCTACCTGTTCAACTATTCCAACCAAACCTGAGTGTGATATCAAGTTTGTTTGTTTGAACTTAAATTGCCCTGCCATTTATTGTAGTGATTGTGTGCACTCGACGGACTCTTAGTGCCCAAAATGTTTTGTTGCTTTCACACGACTGGTTCTTTGAATTGAGGGGGATCCCTAACAAGACATAAAAGCCCCAAGGACTGTGAATGATGTTGAGCACAGCCCTGCTTTCAAAACCATGAATACACGCCACCTTGTATGTTTCTGCTGCAGGAGAACACTGACGGTGTCGACTCTGGTCTAGCAGGGCACCAGGCGCCACACACATTATGCATACAAAGTGGTCATGGTCGTTGTTTTCATGGTAAATACATCAACAGGGAAGCAAGTTTGATGGCAGAATTTTTTTCTTTATCTATTTCCAATACCAATGCAGCAAAAGCCAGTTTGCTTTACCATACACTAGCTGTAAGCTAATGTTGGCAAGCAAGGGTGTTTGTGTGTCCGTGCGGTTAAATTGAAGACAACTCTCTGTGAATTCAGTTGGCTACTCACCAAAGAAGCTGGTTCTCTTGTTCTTTTCCCCCTCCTACTCACTACAACAGGGTTATAGCTAATTGCCATGAAGTAGCACATGCCTGGCTTTTTACTTGGTGATATATAATTTGTCTCAGCTTTAAGTCATGGTGTCTTCACTCCTTGATTCCACTCGGCACGTCTCTGTTACCCAGCTTGTGCAACTCTGTTTTGTTCTGTCTTCTACACAACATCATATCAGAAGGAACATTGTTTCAGAAGGAAGCTTCATGCCTGCCTAATGTTGTCGACACTGCTCAGGTTATGTTTATTTCTGTGTACCTCTACTGTGGTTGAATAGGCAACGTAGATGATTAGTTTTGTTTTTTGGCTGTTTTAGGGTCTGTATCTACATAGTGTTTTTTTTGTTGTTTTTTTTCGTGGCTTGACCTGCTCAGTACAGATTGATGCAGCTGCAATGTTAGTGCCATTTAGATCTTAGTAGCTTTTAAGCAGCATCAACAATAAATCCATCACTTTTAAGGAGCAGCAGCATATGCAGACCTGTACCTAATGAGCTTAACACTGTAACCCATTGATCTCATTCCAATCCTCATCATTAAAATCATGGAAAACTGCTTCGTTAATGCCGTTGTGCAATCATGCAAGGATCTATGGATGTGAGTGTTTGTTCAACACCTCATTCGAAGGAGGAATATTGATTACATGATCCAGAGAATGTTCAAAATGTAGTTTTGCATCTTTTTACAGTGTGTGTCTCATATCTGAAATATGAGAATGAGACAGGGTAGATTAGTTCAATCTCAGCCACTGAAGCAATAACCTCTCTTGATGGAATATTTCCACATGAATGGGTCGATTATTTTCCTTTCTATAGCTATACATTCTTTGGAATGCTTACTTTGTCATAAAGGGATTAATCACCATACCAGTTGATTAGGTTGTAGTACCTTAACTAAAAAGCAGGTGTAACTTGTTGAAGCAGTTTCATCTTATGTTACTGAGACAGGTCCAGTTTGGGAATCTTACCCACTGTGCACCCACAGGTACCTGACCTGGTGCTGCAGTTTCAAGCAAGGACTAATTACACCACTGATACTGCTGATTTTCCTTCAATGTATTTAATCCGAGCTGAATCTTCAATGTCAAACAGTAAGCAGACATGGGCATTCTTATTAGGTTTATAAGATTTTGCTCACAGTGGACTAAAAAATCTCAAAGCTTGCAGTCTCCATGTGTCTAATTACAGGGGTGCCTCCTTGTAGTTGCACTTCACTGCCATCTGAAATGCAGACAAATAAGCTAATAATTAAGAGCTCCAACTATAGCTTGATAAATCGACTCAGTTTCAGTTGTATAATAAATTGCCACCTATTTTGATAATCTATTAATCAGTTTGAGTAAAATAAGTCAATATTCTCTCAATCCAGTTTCTTAAATGAATATTTTCTGGTTTCTTTCCTCCTCAAGGACTGTAAATTCAATATCTTTGTGGACAACGCAAGACATTTGGGTATGTCATCCTGGGCTTTGGGAAACACCGATCAACATTTTCACCATTTTCAGACATTTTATAGACCACACTACTGATCGATTGATGGAGAAAGTAATCAACGGATTAATTGACAAAGAAAATGATTATTAGATGCAGCCCTACACTAATTGTTTAATGTGTTGGATTAGATGTAAAGCCTCACATTTGGAATTTGAGCCTTATTCGTGAGCCTTGTCTTAGTCATTCTCGTTTCCTTTTCTGTGCGTTGTTATAAAAGTCCCTTTTTTTATATGCAGCATCATACAACCAGATGATTGTCAAAAAACTGTCGACTCTTCTTGCTCGTTAGAATAATTGTTCATTGTCAGAAAGGGGCGACGCTAGAAATTGTTGAAAAGGGCAGACACTGGCAGGTATTGGACGTAGGCATTGGACAGTGGATGGTATTTGTCTATTACTGTCACAAGGTTGATAACTTCAACCAATGAAATCAAACCAAAACCAAACTCTTACTGAAGCCAGTTGGGAGGGGAGTGAACAGATCTTTTCCGTCGATAAACACCTTCATATGTTCCACTTTTCTTAACTGATGCTAAATGTAAACCTATATAATCAAAATGACCTTTCAGGAAAAAACATACTGTGCTACTTGTTGCAATTGAAGGCAGAGAAACAAACGGCGGCTGCTGTAGAAATAGTGAGCTGATGGTTGAAACTGTCAGGAAGAGTGGAATGATGTAAGAGATGCACAGTGAGGAGGAAACTGCAGAGACAGCAGACTTATAAATGTTCTAGACTTACATAATACTGACAGAGGTGTGTGTCTTACATGAAGACCAGCTGTATGGAGTCCTGTCCCTGTAGTCGTGTGTGTGTGTGTGTGTGTGTGTGTGTGTGTGTGTGTGTGTGTGTGTGTGTGTGTGTGTGTGTGTGTGTGTGTGTGTGTGTGTGTGTGTGTGTGTGTGTGTGTGTGTAAGAGAGCGTAACACGCACACACCTGAACACCATAAAGAACTTGAAGTCCAAGCCCCTGCTGTGTGTGCATGCATGCCGATACTATCCATGTTCCTGTACTGTGAGGGTGCACATTATTGCACCATATGACCATTTATTCTTTTCGACATTAGAAACATGGCAGTGCATTATGGCCAACACTGCCAGGATTAGGGACTGTAAAGCTCCTAGCTTTTTCCTCCCAGACTTTTCTGTTTAAGAGTGAACCGATTAAGGCTTCTAATCTTCCGATCACCAGAGCAGAGATTCTCTCACAGGGATTAGCCTACTGCCTGTATGCTCACAGAGTACTTCTATCAACACGCAGATTAGCCTGTTTTTAAATTTTGTGTAATCTAGACATTTACAGTCGACGATGAAAACCAGTTTACACCAAATATGTTTAACATTGCAATGGGGAATGCATTTTACATACCGATATGTGTATAATCCTCCCAGGGAATGCTACTCACCATGTCAGAACAGTTGTGTAATGTTTTCTGCGGCTCTGCGGGAGCTTTGACAAACCCGAGACAACAGTCATCTTTGACTCAGAATTATCTTTTGATACTCAGGTGACTAAAGTGGTGCAGTCATGCTTTGCCCAACTGAGACAGCTAACAAAGATCAGGTCATTCTTGTCCTCTGCAGACTTAGAAAAGGTCATCCATGCTTTCATCTCCTCCAGACTGGACTAATGCACTTTACTCTGTCAGCAGGCGAAACATCCAAAGACTGCAGCTGATACAAAATGCTGCTGCTAGGTTTTTAACACGTACTAAGAGATGTGGCCACATTACATCAATCCTTGCTGCCCTTCACTGGTTACCTGTGAGTTTTAGAATTGACTGCTTGTTTTTAAAGCCTTGAATGGTCAGGCTCCTGCCTATATTTGTGATCTGCTGACTCCTTATGAGCCTGATCGCCTCCTGAGATCCTCCAGCAAGGCCCTCCTAATGGTTCCAAAATCTCGACTTGTCACTAAAGGTGACCGGGCCTTTGCTGTTCGTGCCCCTTGGCTATGGAACTCCCTGCCTAGAGATCTCAGGCAGGCTAACTCAGTATCCTCTTTTAAATCCCTTCTTAAAACTCACTTTTATCTTATAGCTTTTTCTTAATTGTTGGTATTGTTGTGACTGTTTAAATTATTTTATATGATTTATCTTAGTTTGGATTTTTAATTTATTATGTTATCTGTTTTTGCAAAGCACTTTGTAACTCGTTTTTCTAAAAGTGCTATGTAAATAAAGGTATTATTATTATTATTATTATTATAACAGTAATACTGGTGATGGTGTGAAAGTGTTATCTTGGTTATCTCAGCTTGACAGAAAGACTGCATTACAAACTGGGATATAGCGACGAAGAGACGACAGATGCTTTTGAGTTTCATTGTAGGGAATGTAGGTTTCAGTGTCGACCCATGCTAAGGACTAGAAGTTTCCAGTTGAATTTAGAATCTAGTTATGTGGATTTGAAAAAAAAAGTCTAACCGGACAGCGTGCGTTATAATGCCTGTGAGCCAGCGGGTCATTTTGTCAATTTAGCAGGCTCTATTTTGGATTTTGACTGAGATCTTAATATGTTGTACGTCTTTTTGTTTTCCATACAGTGTGCGTCACTGTGCAAATGCTGCTGCTTGGGTTGTCTCGAGAGTTTGCTGCTCACTAATATTCAAACGCAAGCTGCTACCTCACTCACAGCTCCATCGCTCAAGGCCGACACTGACATGCATCTCAACCATTTCATTGAATCTCTGTGATGGCAACTTTTTACTCCCTTAAAGACCAATTATTCATTAGAAAATCTCATGTGCCTGATACTTTGTAGTTGATGACTCAGAATACATACTGCATGTGTCTACATTTTGTGGCTTTTGCCTCCACATTATAAGGCTGTTTGATAAACTCCATAGTATCAATGGTTGTAGATGGTTCAGTGTCTGATTAAAAAATGACCTTGACAAGTAAAAAGTGCCGTGTCAGACTGCTGATACTAGATGCTCATGTGTGTTATGTCTTAAATGCCATGCTCTGTTGTGATGTTGATGTGTACGTATCATTCGTGCCAACTCATTATCATTCATTCATTGATTAATTTGCTTTTCTGTGTGCATTTGTTTTGACACTGGCCCCTTTTGTTCTTTGTTTTTTTTGCTTCATGTTTTTCTGCACGCAACTCGCCCGTAGCTTTGTACCAATGGCTAGAAGCAGACCGCCAAGGCAAGGATCCCGATACTGCAGCCACAGGTAAAACACCATCAACCTTTCTTCATGATAGAGAACCACACCCCACACTGTGTGCACGCATGCCTGCTTTTCGCCAGTCAGCTGCTTCCTTATACCATGTAAGTAGGGTTGTAATGATGTGAGATTGTCATGACAACCATCAAATATCCTGGTTTCATTGTCATTTACCTTTCTCTCGCTCATTTCCTTTCTTTGACGCACTCTGACTTGCTGGACTGGAGTTATGGAAGTTATATAAGAAAGTCTCTTCTCTTCTCTTCTCTTCTCTTCTCTTCTCTTCTCTTCTCTTCTCTTCTCTTCTCTTCTCTTTATCCTTTGCCTGTTACCTTCTGTTTGGCATGATTAAGGGCCTAGGGGTGGCTTCAGTCATGTTCCTTGTGCTGACAGAGAACACACAAAGTGAGCGAGAGTGCCTGAGAGAGACACACACACAGAGACTGACGCATAAAAACAAACAAACGTGCCGTTGGATGTACAAAATCAGACAAGACTTCTTAAAGAATTATGATGAATGAATCAACACCAGACCACAGCGGTGTTCTGAAATATTTTACACAGAAAGGAAGACTGAAACAAAACAAATAAAAGAGAGAAACAAGCCAACACAAAAACAAAAGAAAGAAAGAAACGGTAAAAAGAGAGAAATGAAAGAAAGAAAGGAAGAAAGAAAAAAACAAATGAAACAAACAAAAGAAACAGACAAACAAGCAGTTAGTGTGCTCATCCTCCTTTGTCCTTGTGCTTCTCTCCAGTCACTTCTTCACCTCGCTTTGATTATAAAACAGGCTTAAACTGTCTGTAGTCAATACAGCAGCACTCTCTCTTGCAGAACCTGATTAATTCTGTTAAATCAGTGTAGGTGTGTCTAAGCCTTGTAGCAGGACTGTTGGTGATCCGGTCACTGACGGACATGAAATGATGAGTGGTGAGATTTTGCAGCTCACAGAGTCATTACAGAGCTGTTTGAGTCTTCTGAGTCAGTATTATTTACCTGGTTTTAGCCCCCCTGTGCATTTTGTCTCTTTGTCTCTCCACATGTCTGTGGTTGAGGCAAAAAACTCCACTGTAGACAGCGTTGTTTGTAAGCCATCACGGCACTCATCATACATCTTAGGCAGGGCTGTCTTGGAAAAATACTTCCTCGAGGGCATGTTGTGTCTAGCATCCATTTTATGGATCATTTGCCTGAATCCTGCCTTCTCCACAGTTTGAAGTGGCAACATGTCTTTAGCCAGGCAAAACGCCACTGCCTCCATTAATTCTTTCCATCGTTTGGTTTGCTTATCATATGATATGGAATGAGCAAATGTGTCGCCAATTTTCGTCTGGCTAAGAGTTTTCTTACCAGAGGCTTTGGCTGAAGTTGACACTGTCGCTTTTGCTGCATCCGTGCGCATTTTCTGGCTTTCGTCATATTCTGGTTTGTGCTGGTGTTTGAGGTGGTGGAACAAATTGGTGGTGTTACCACCCTTTGCAATCACCGTTTTTTTACAAACTCTGCATACAACAGAGTTTTGCTCCATGTCAGACTTATCGTAACCAAACCAGTTGCAGATAATCGAGCTGGAGCCTCGTTTAGCAACGAGCTCCTCGCTCTCAGCTCCGCCTTCCGCCATGTATGTTTTGTGTTCTTCACGTGAGCCAAGAGATCAGGTCTGCAGGCAGGTGGCAGGTGCCTGTCACGTGAGTTGGGCTGCGAGTGTGTGGTCGCATACAACGTCATCAAACGAGAGTAAATCTGAATACATTAAAGTTGAAAAAAAACGTCATCAACCGGAATTTATCGTTAGTACCGCGAGATGACAAATTCTTACAGTAGGGAAATTTTTTTAAGGTATATCGCAAACGGTAAAATATCGCCCATTCCTACTGGTAACCATCTCTGCGGTACAGCCGTATATGTTTCAAATACACATTGGAAAAAAAAAATATTTATATAACGTCTGTTACATAGTGACGCACATAAGTTACGGAATTAAAGGCTCGGCTCCAAATCAGGTGTTTGAGGCAGTACAGGAGCAGTGTTTTCTGTGGGAGAGAGTAACTTCGTTTGGTGTGGACTCTGGGCCTTTTTCACTTTACAGAACTTTTGCATGCACAAAAATGCTACACAACACCATAAAGGACAACCAAAAACAAAAAAACATGATCTGACTTTAAATGAATTATGCTCACCATTCCTTGACTTTTCATTTGGAAATCGGGTCAAATTGAACATTTTCAGTTTTGTTTCCTTTCCTCTCAATTGTCACACCAACAATTCTGCAATCATACAATGTCTGAGTAACGTTAACACTCTCGAGTTCTCAACACGGGAAACCTTTGCATCCCTTCCATCGATGCCAAATGACATGAACACAGTGTAAACATTAGCTTGTTAGCACTGCTATTCTTAGCTTGTGATTGTACACTTCTTTTGTCCAGCCAGCAGTTAACCCTAACCCAAAGACTCTTCATTAACTATCAAAATGTCTGTCTGTCTGTCTGTCTAGTGAGAAGTGTTTTGATATAGGGGATGGGGGGAATGTAGAACTGTCCAGCTGCTGACAAAGAGGAATGTCACGCATGCAGTCACAGTGGCTGTCTGTGAAAAGCTCCATCCAGGGTGTCACACACTGTACATGAGGTCACCTCTCACTGCTGCTGTTCCTGTCCTCATACAAACTACGGGGCTTTCTTTAGTAGATTTTCTGTCCCTACACAACATACAGACACATAAGTACACTCGACATGTGTGAACCTGTTAATATGGGAAAGTTTGAATCTTCTTCATGTTATTTAAAAACAAATAACTAAATGTTTTTGTAGGATGTTTGACTTTGACAGGAAGCAGTCATGATGCTAAGCTGCTGTGTACACTGCTGCTTTATTGCCTTGTCTTCCCATCTGTCCAGGTGAAAACTTTGAGCAGAGCCCCCTGAAGAGGACGTTCAAGTCAAAAGTTCTAGCGCGTTACCCTGAGAACGTGGAATGGAACCCATTCGACCAGGATGCTGTCAACATGGTAGGTGGACTGTATCAGTAGTAGATGAGTAAGCTGATTGAATTCAGGGCGGGTATTCATTTGCTGAGGAGAAACCGAGGACACTGTGGATGATTTAAAGTAGCATTTTGGGGAAGAGATGCTTCCTTTAATAAAAGAAACTGCACATTTGAGCATCAAAACCATGGAGACACACAGTGCCTTCTCCGGGGATCCTGGGTAACGGAGTGCTAATATATCCCTCTGCATTTTGTCTATAATTTCCCAGAGAGCTTTGCATGGAATGCGCGATTGAAGCTATCCTTATACCAACAGTGTATGGAGCCTATAAATGACAGTAGAAAAACCATGTAAGCAGTTGAGATTCTCAGTAACTTGTGGTGCAGACCTTACTGACTGTGATCTGAACACAGATATTTGTTGCCTTATAACAATACAGATTGGAGTTTTGTGTCACATGCTCAGTGATAAGATGGCGTAAATGTGCAGTGTGTGTGTGTGATTGTGTTGTGTTTTGAGTGTCTCTCTCTCGTGATAGAAGGTCACAGCTTATTTTTCCACCTGCCCTTGCGTCAGCACTGCTGAATAATTCAGCCGCGGTGGTTCTCGCCTTACGTTGGCATGGAAATGGGCCTTTATGCAGCAGCGCTGCATCTGAAACCCGACACCCCTGGGTGACTGGGAGCTGTCGAGGATGACAGCTGAACAACATTCTTGAAGCAGCATAATTTATCTCACTCTTTCTATGTCTTATGGCCTCCACAGCCCCTCCTGTCATTTTCCTGCTCTATCGTACCTCCATCACTTCATCCCATCATCAACTCCTCCTCTTTAGAATGTCCCATCTCTGCTCCTCCTCCTTCTCCTGCTGTTTAGAGATGAAAAGGTTGAGAGATGAAAGGTTAGAGATGAAAAAGATGGGGGATGTTATCACACTTGTGATGATTTTTTTCAAATCGCCCAACCCCCAACTAACACACATATTTTTTATAGGGGTGGAACGCATGATGTATTGCTCACAATACAGAGGTTATGATACTTGATGCATTGCTAGACATTCATCTATGATCCATCACAATGTTGGTGTGAGTGAAGAAAAAATATAAATGCAAAAAAGCAGAAATTATTTCTTAATCCACTGCATTAGAGTGTCAGTTTCACAGGAGTGCCATCATTACAATGTAAAATCATCGTGAACTTCAAGAAAGCCGAACAGTTCTGGAATAAGAATGTTCAAAAGAAAGTTTATACCCAGAGGGGTTGTGAATGGTGACAGTGATCACTCAAATTGTAAAGGGAATTTCTTGAGAGTGCCTGAATGTTTGAATAAAGATATTGATATTTGGTACCAGTGGCATGCAGTACGATCTATTGCCGTATCTAGTTTTCAAAGACATGTAAAATACAACTGTAAAAAAATAAATAAACCGCTACATTTCAGGGACATTGATGTGACCAGTGAAAACTTTGGGCCCTGGAGCCCTGTGTTGGCTATAAACTATTTATAGAACAATGTAACTGAATAATTGTTGTGTCTGTGTGTGCTTGTTTAATTGTGGGTGCAATGTGAATAATGCTAATTTAGCTGTGCCTCTCACAAGCTCAGGCATCAGAAGCTTAAATGATCTGAGTTTACTTTGTGTTTTTTAAGACTTAAGGAACCTTATCTGACATCCCCACCAGGGCTGCACGGTATGGTAAAAAAAACAAACAAAGACAACAAACAAAGCATTTTGAGATTATTTGGCCAGATATGACGACTGTGTTATTATTTAAGATTAGTGTGAACGATCATTTTTGCATCACAATCTTCATTTTCACTGAAAAATCTATAGAAATCATGATGACATGACATCTCTGCAGCACTACAGTACTTCATTATAATCCTGTTTGTCACGTGTTACTTTATTAATAAATTGCATCTTCCGGGACTTGGCCATATTTCAATTTCAATGATATTTCAAGTATAAGTTCCTGCTAAGCCCTAGCTGCAGATAAACCTGACAACAGCTCCTTTCTGTTAAATAAAAGCCTTTTTTCCTGTGACTGCTGCATCATGAAGCTGTATGTATGGTTCATATATCGCACCTGGACTGTCACGTTGTTGCTTCTCACTAATGTAGCTAAATATTTGAAAATGCTCCTCGTCTTGTCCTGCAGGCAGTGAGTCGATACCTATCAGACAGAACACAAATTTCACGGCTGCGAGACTTGAAACACATTTCTCGCTGGTCTGTTTGGTTTCATTACTCTCCTTGGCTCAGCAGGTTTGCGAAGTCAAACGCATACAGCGAAAAATGTTTTCTAGACAACGAAACTGCATAAAGGACGTTCATTGTGATGGCTAATGTCAGACAGACACGATGTGGAAGATAGATAATCTGTTTGAAATGATAAGTACTGACTCATGCATAATCCAATCAGGTCACCAGGCCTGTGTGTGCGTGTGTGTGTGTGTGTGTGTGTGGCGTTTCATTTGTTCTCCATAAGACAAAATGTGCATAGTTGGGAAAACTGGGTGCAGTGTTACTAATGTTTTGTTATTCAAGGCAAAAAATAGGCATACAAACATGCATACTGTAATGTAATGTATGATGCAACTCATTCATATGTATATATTTACCAAGCAGTAATAGCTAACCCACTTGATCTGGCTCAGAGTTTGACAGTCAAAGTACAAGCACACACTATCAACATCAGACATAGCAGTTAAACTTGGTTTGAATAAAATCTTTAAACTTCAAAAGTATCAACAACAGAGGCAACCGTGTTTTCAGAAATATGTTTCATAAGCAATGTCACAGAGAACTTCTACACTACCCACAATTCTCAAGTGTAACATTGGCCTGTCTGATTGGTGGAGCACTATTGGTCACTGCTACCACCATTAGGGGTGAAAATCAATACAAGTCAGACCGTGTTCTAGTGTTTCTGGGTTGAAGGCCATTGAAAAGGAATCATTCCCAATAGTTTATGGGGTAAGTAGTAACTCAGGCCCTAAATGCTAATGAACATGGTCCTGTTCTTTGTCATTTTTATTGTTCTCCCAAATTGTATTGTATTGACGTAATTAACTTCTGGAACCGAAACTACTCAAAACAATGGAGGTCAATGTTGAGCTCTATATCAACAATATTGTAATAATTAACTTTGTTACCTAGCATTTATTGAGTTTTTCTAAGGATATTTCAGAATATCAAGATATATGTTGTGTACCACGAAATAGCCTAAAATCATGGTTATATCAGCCAGCCTGCGGTACCTTAAATGAGAATCAGAATAATTGTAAACATGGTGTCATTAGAAAAAATATAGATTGCTGTTTTATGTTGATTGACTCTTGTCCCCTGTCCTCTCCCTACAGCTGTGTATGCCTAAAGGTCTATCATTCAGGACACAAACAGACCGGCGGGATCCCCAGTTCCACTCCTTCATCATCACAAAGGAGGATGGCTCTCGAACCTACGGTTTTGTCCACACCTTCTACGAGGAGGTGACCAGCCCACAGATTTGCTCTGCCATGCAGACCCTCTACCAGATGCACAATGCAGAGCACGCCTCTGCCAACCCCCCTACCTCCTCCTCTTCCCCATCCTCCTCCTCTTCCTCCAGCATGGACTCTCTGGCCGGCAGTTTAGACGAGGCCGACTCCCCCAGTTCCTCATCCTCCTCGTTGTTGGCTTGCAAGGCGGGTGGCTATGACTCATCACGGGACACCCTCTATGCGTCCAAAGCTTTATGTCTGATCACGCCCATGCCCTTCATGCACGCTTCTCGACGCTTGTTGTCGCAGCTACACAGGGCTGTTACTGCGGCCACCGCCCCCCCTCTGCCGCTGGAAAGCTACGTTTACAACATCCTGTACGAGGTGCCGCTGCCAGCCCCAGGGCGCTCGCTCAAGTTCCATGGTGTTTACGAACCAATCGTTTGCCAGAGGCCCGGGCTGGGGGAGCTGCCGCTGGCCGACTTCTCCCTAGCAGAGGCCTTTAGTCTGCTGGGATTGGAGAACCTGATCCAGGTGTTCACCTGCACGTTGCTGGAGATGCAGATCCTACTGTACTCACAGGGTAAGAAAGTACATTAAGACTCGATCATAGCCAATCAGACTTCTTAGCACTGTCAGCAGTTTTATACTCTCGCACACACCTGTAGTCTTGTCATGCATATCTGACTCATAAATGAAAAACTGAAGTCAAGTTGTAGCTTGCAGCCAACGCACTCATTAATCAGGGTGACTGAAAGCATGACAGGAAATGACAAAATCCACTCATTTTAAAATATTTCATGTCAACCAGTTAATCATTACTGTCTTTAACTTTTAAAATGTGCTGCTCCTGTGTGCTTGAAGAGGGAATATGTTATTAAGTTCACCTGTATATGTAGCCCATTTCACTTCAGCGATCTAAACATGAATATACTGCAAACAATGACAAATAACACTTAATATGAAACTAAAAGGAGGAAGCAGGCAGGCTGATCCGTACATTACATTTGGACCGGCAGTAATACTGAGCTACCAACACTCAGCCTTCTCATTCATTTCAATCAGACCACTCTGTTGGCCCGGCCAGGGGATCTGCTAAAGAGCAAAGTTACTGCACGAACTTCTGATGAAGACAGAAGACATGAGAGAATGAGATTTGTTATTCATTGAAACTAATTCCGTCTTGGCACAGTTTTTCAGTGCAGTTGATATGTTGGAAGCAGTCGGTGGCTGTAGAACCATGCTGTACTGTTGAATGTGGCAGGAAAAAGTTTTACATAGTTGAAACTTAGTAATTCAGAGACAAAGAAAATCAGAACAATGATCTCAGATGATCACATTGAATGTCTGAAGTGCCAGCGCTTCAGCTATACATGAGGTTCACTGAGATGTGACAAGATTTTCCCTCCTCTAGGTTTCCCTTTATCCATTATTCACAGCTTGCAGTGAGACAGGGGTGTGTGTGCGGCTGGTTGCATTGGTGTTCATTACCCTCACAGACAGAGCAGACACTTCAAGCTACTCTGTTGATACAGATAACCTTCCATCCTGCATTCCTCTGGCCCACTTTTTCTCATCACCATCTCCTCCAGCCTGCAGCGCACACTGTAGCACTTTCTCCACAGCTTGTTTGTTGATCTTCTGTAATGGATGAGTCATGCAGATAGAAAAGGTTTGCACGAACACCAAATCAACAACCCCAAAATAAGGGCCTTTATCTACAGTATTTTGCAGCATGCGTGTTCGAAGACATGTTCCTGTCGTGCAGGCTAATAACAAGAGGTGAATCAGTTAGATAACTCAGCTGCTTTTTGAAAAAAAAAAAAAAAAGATTAACTAAGCATAAAAAAATCAGCCAAAATCAGAAAGTGCAGCTGAAACAATCTTAACAGCATCCTTAAAACGAGTGTAGTCATATTATTCACACAAATGAGATTCTGGGGCCCGACGTGGCCAGTGGCACAATACATTATAAAGTGTTTGTCAACTTGAATCGTTGATATGAAAGTAATGTATGATAGTATTGATAACTGTTGTGCAGACTTTTGCCCATCTGACAAGCCTTCAAAGTCATCTGGAGACCATCATTGGACTGGTGTTACCTGCGAGGCCAGGGTCAGGTAGCCATCTAATCTGCAAGCACTAGCAAATGTTCAGCCCCCTGGCGTTCTCACTAAAGCCTGCTGCTACCTTTTTTAGGTTTTGTAGTAAAAAGAGACGGTATTGTATAGAGAACTACTCATTTCAACTTCCTGTAAGAACTTTTCCTTGTCCATGGCACGCTTTCAACACAAGCTACAGGGATGACGATAGAAACATGATGCCAGACTCTAAGCAGCTTGCATCATCACTCCTGGCCAGGTAGGGCACTCCAAAAGGAAACGGAGATCAAGCTGATTTTGTCTCAACGTCACTCACATGGCATGCAGTTAGGACACAGTGGCCCTCATTTATCAAACGAATGTACGACAGAAAACCGTGCGTACGACCATTTCCACGCAAACTTCGGCATTTATCAATTTGGACGTGAGCGGAAGCTACGATCAGATCTCACGTCAGGTCTGAGCTCGTGTACGCAAATTTGAGTCTGTGGATTTGCGGCAGGTGGTTCCGTCTCGGACCAGCAGGGGGAGCTCTGCTGTATACCCCAGAGAAAGTGTGCCATATTATTGTGGCCTGTTCAGTTCTGCACAACATTGCATTAGTGAATGGAGCCTTTGATGTGCCGGCGCCGCCAGGATGCCGATCTCCATCTCGGAAAAGTTTCTCTTCTTGCCAGTGTTTCTTCTCTCCATGTTTGACCTCAGTGGGCGAGGCCTCCGAACCAGGAATATTTAAGGGCGTAACAGGTTAATGACGATCAAATTCAGCCACCGCATTTATCAAGACCCGATCATTGGTACGCTGGAATAACACGTGTGTCCTGTCGTAAGACCATATCTGCGCTCAGATCTGCACCCGTTTTCACGCAAGATTGATAAATGAGGGCCAGTGTGAGCTGTACCAGAGTTAGCCATGAGCTAATTTACATCTGGGGTGCCAGGGCAGGAGACAGATAACTTCTTTGTTAGGAACATCTACACTATAGTAATTTCATAGTAGCATTAGAGCTGCAGTGATTCATTGAGTAGTCATTAACTATTACATTCATTTTACATCTATTTTGGAGTAATTTCAAAGGAAAACCTTTTTTCATTTTGTATTCTTTGCTCTTCTCTGACAGTAAAACTAATATCCTCTATCACACAAAAGACGTTTGAGGATATCATTTTGGGCTTTGGGATCACTGACCAGCAAACGACTAACTGATTAATTGAGAAATCCATAGATTAAAGGACAATTCTACCATCTACCTTCTTGAAGAAGGGAGAAAGAAAGAGAAAGAAAGTAGCCAACTTACACCTTCGCCTGTCACTTGACCCCTCCTCTTTGGTTGTAGTGATACATCATATCTCTGTCGTGGATATATTGATCAAATTGGAGGACAAATGCTAATTAGATAACAGTTTGTGTAGTAATACCCACACTGACCCACAGCTGCTAAAAAAGACCACCACATTCAGGCTTGATGACAGCGTTATCGTATCTGTTCCCACCAGAAGTCAAAAGCTTCTCTGGTCTGGAAATCACTATGATACTTTCATGCACTGGCAGATTCAATAGCAACAAACATGTAAAATGTTGTCTTCAAGTATATACTGCAGGTTGGTAAACGTGAATTATGATTGCAGTCCACAGACTTTGGTATTTAGGATCAACCCTTCACTCACATTTACTTCAGATAAATAACTGTATTCCCTCAAGAGTTCTTTTCATTGGTCTCTGTCAACCATCTCATCCGTCCTCAAAGACCACTGATTGTGTGTTGCTAGAGCCACAGCTTGTTGTGAAAACAAATGGGTTGAGGGATTAGACACTGTAATCTGACTGACTGACTGCATTGCTCTGTCCTGTCCTGCAGTGGTGGCTCAGCTCAGAGGGGAGTGATTTTGGGCCATCAATAGGCCACAGGGTGAGATTAGCTGGCAGCTTCGGGACAGATTAGGTTTTGAACAGTACTGACACTACTGTAACTGTCCTGGAACTGTGAAATGTCACTGTGTTATCAATCATTGTCTGTGACATTTTTTATATGAAGATAAAGTTTGTCTTCCGGAATAAATCTGCAGGCACACAAGCAGCAATGTTTTTACAGTTTTTAATGTTTGCAGCGACACCAAAAGTGAAGATTGGCAGTAGTAATTAGGTAATTTTTGTTCAAACATTAAATATCTTTCGAGATATAAGACAGTCTTGAAGGATTGCGCCTATTCATAGGGTGAGATTTCAGCCACTTCCCTCTTAACTCTGTTCTGAGGGGCAAAGAGGCACTTGAAAACAAAAGGTTGGGGTAAATATTGGAAACTAAATTGAGCCCTGAGGAGTCAATATGAAGAGCTGATGCACATTGCTCAAACTGTTTTTTGGGAAAGTTAAGGAGTTCAGGAAGCCACCTTTTGGTTTTTTATAATGTAGTAGTTTTAGAATGTATTAGTTTTAGCCTACACTACCTTCTATATTTATAATATCCTAACTACACTCCTTGAAACAATGCATAGTATAACACAAAATATTTACTAAGCGACATGGAGGGCCATATTATATATATATATATTTTTTTATGAGCAACCGAAATATTATTTATTAAATGTTAATAGTCTCAGTAACTGAATTAAAAGGAAAAAAGTGTTTCAACAATTAAAGAAATGTAAGGGAGACATAATGTTACTCCACGAGAGTGTTGCTACAATCATTAAAGCCGGAAGGAACATTTGTTGGGCGACGAGTGGTTGTCCAAGATGATGGATCACCACCTGTGTCTTTGAGAAGAGAAGGGCAAAGAAACAATGGTGGTGCTCACAGTAGAGTTGTTCGATTACAATACGAATTTTGGAAATGTTGCAGATAATGCCTAAAAGGCAGGTATCCGTATCGGTGAGTACGTGAGTCTATGCACCGGTCCGATACCACCTACTTTAGAAACGGGACCCCGCTACTTCCCAATTAGCTTTGTTAGCTCTGCTTAAGGTTACACATTGGAAATCAATTCTTCTGCCCTGATCTAAAAGCTAACACAGGAAGTTGCATTGTGCTGCCCCTGGTAACTACGAGTTTTCAGTGGCCATTCAGTCTGCCATGGTGGGCTATGTTGTTTCTTTGAAAGTGTTGCTCCTGGCTTGCATGCTTGCATTGGTATTAGTTTGCACTGATTAGTGAAAATACTGAAAGTCTTTTGTTTATTCTCCCATAGATAAGTCAGAAGTCACCTGAACAATCTTGGTTGAAAAGAGGTACCAGAGGCCTGAAATATGCTCCAAGAAGTCGAGTTTGACTAACAGATCCATAAAATTGAAGGCTTTTTAGATGCCAGGTTCTAGGTTCATTAAATTTGAATACGACAACACAGGGTTTGTACACTGAAAAATACTTTTTTATGATGAGGATGAGTTCAGGAGTGTCACCATCTGAGGAAAGAAGCAGTTCTGTAGTCTGGTGGTATGGCATACTGATGTATTTTTGTAAGATGGCAGCAGGGTGAACAGACTATGGCAGGTGTTGTCTTTTAGTATCCTTTGGGCTCTGTGCAGACATCTCACCTCACCAATATCACTGAAGGTCAGTAGAGGGGTACAAATGATGTTCTGAGTGGTTTGAATTGGCGGCTGCAGAGGATTCCTGTCCTTGATCTTGCGCGAACCATGCTTGTTTGTCATGTTTCCAGTCAGGATGCTTTCTATTGCTGCCCTGTAGAAGTTGACGAGAACGTGGCTCCAGTATTGCACCATCTTTAGCCCTTACTTTCCTCAAGAAGTACATCCTTTTTTGTGTAGCAAAGTAATCTACCAGGAATGTGTGCTTGCATGTGTGTGATTGACCCATACAGCACCATGCCGGTTGTTGTTAAGTTGAGTTGTTGAGTTGCATTTTTGCTGGACAGCCTTTGAATTTGTTTGTCGGACCCCCCTACAGGATGGCTTGGCTTGTTTCTTTCATTTCCCTCAGGATGAGATACTTCTCTAAGTTTCTTTAATTTTCATTTCTTTTTAAGCTTCAATCCAGACAGTAATTGTCTGACTCTTGTATAATATTAAAACATTTTCAGGGTGCAGCTGAACTATCATCTTTGCATTTGGAGAACACCTAATGTCAGCTGTTAACCACAGACAGCCTGCCTCTTCCCTTGTGAGAGTGAGCCGGCTGTGTTTATCAGTCCCTGATGCACTGTTACAGTTTCGTAATGACATGTCCCGTTCCCTTGAGCACCGTCTCTGCCGGGACTTTCTGCAGTGTCACCCTTTGCGATATCAGATTTGGTGTTTTTTTTTAAAATGATAATGTGCTTGCTCACCTATCACAGGCACTCGTACTTGTTATATTTCAAAGAGTGATGCAGCAAATGTTGTAAAAGATGAATCAGCCTTCTGTCAAAGGAGCTCCTGTAGCAATGTCTCTGTTCTACAAAAAATGATGAATTTATTCACCACCAGTTCAGTGAGAAGAGGGAATAAAATCGTTCACTGATTCCTTCCTCATCATCTTGTTATACCAGAGTTCCCCCTCCATAGAGCATCTTCACCCAAGCAACAAATGTTCCCCCACTCAAGCATGTAAAGCCTTACACAGGTATCCATTGTCCACCCTGTCAAAAGCCTTCTCCTGATCCAAACTAAGAAGACAAAAGTTCACATTTAAAAGTTTTGCCAAGTCCATCATGTCATGCAGGAGATGCATGTCGTCATGTATTGAATGTCCTGTACACAGCAAGTCCGAGTTTGTGTTTTATTGTCTCTAAATGAATGACAAGGCTCGTTAAATCAACACAGATCATCACTAACGGCCACCGGTTCCTCAAATCACACAAAGGTAAAGCAAAAGCAAACCCTCCAGTAGACCCGTACCCCCCCCCATCTCTGGCACCCTTTTTATTAAGTGACCTGATTTTTCAAACCTCCATGAAAAGAGAGGAGAGGAAAAAAACAAAAAAAAGAGCTAACCACCAGCCCAATAGGCCCCTGTGGCATACCAGAAACACTCATCATACTTCCAGTGAACCAAGATTATTCCTGTTGTAGCCCATCATTTATCCAGCCTAAACCTCTTTCCTGGAGTCACCCCAACACCTGAGGCCACCCTCCTACCACCCAGCACATGTCTCACAGATCTTAGAAGTATTAACACCCCCTCACACACACACACACTTTTGTGTTTGGCTCTTGTCGCTGTGATTACTTCAAACATGTGAAGGACAAAGAAAGGGTGTGAGTTCGACAAAATGGAGACCTCGAAGTGTTTTCTCAATCATTAGAACTGCTATTCATATGAAATCAGAGGTCCTTGCATTCATTTTGTGTTTGTACGTTTAAAGACGCACTCACACACACACACACACACACACTCTCTCTCTCTCTCTCTCTCTCTCTCTCTTTCTCTTTCGCATTATCTTTTTAGAAGTGAACAAACAGCTGCTTCTCATCGAGTCTCTCTTGTTGAATATAAATCAGTGTGATCTGTGGTTAAGGCACAGGAAAGCGTAATGCGTATTTTTCATTGAAAGTGCATGCATCCCATATGTGCGCATACAGACAGGGGGACATTGATTGATCTGGATGGAAAAGAAGGGAATTACAAACAGGGAGCGCAGCACGGAAGAAGAACTCTCATATTTTATATTCTTTTTTTTCTATTTTCACTTTCCTCGAATTAGTGCAGGCGTTTCACCCCAGCCTTCATAATAACATCTGATCAAACTGCTGCTGAACTCAATTCTAAAGCCGGCCTTCAACTCCTGACCTTAATCTGTTTTTAGGCAACAGCAGAGGCTGACCCCTCAATCCATTAGAATGTAATTCCTCTTGTCCTTAACCCTAACTCACTCTGGAATTCAATTTGAATCACTTGAATAAAGTCTCTCTTGCACATCAATACTCTCACATATTATGCTTTCATAAACCTCTCTTTCTCTCCCCCACCCTCTTGACTCTGTTCAAGTCTGTATAGTGCCGTAAAATTATCTTCACGTGGTTGAAGAGTTCTTTGAAAAAACATAACCTACTTATATTCAGATACTTTGTAATAGCATCTTGACGTACTGTAATAATCTGAATACTAATTTAAAACATTCAAAAAATGAACTAACCTTATCAACACAATGTGGAGAAACAACAGTGTTGACGTTGAGTCAAAGAAGCTTTAGTATTGTGTTGCAGAGACGTCTACTCAAGTTAGCAAGCTAACCAGCTAGCCCGCCCCGTCATGTCTCCTGAAATCACTTTGTACCTCAAGTGGTGATAGTCTGGGAGATGTGTGTGAGCTGCCAGTTCAACACGTTTTACAAGCTCTGTTTTTTAGTCGAGCATGTAGGCAAAATAGACTCACAAGATGTCATGAAATTATATACTTTTACTCGTCTGTAAACCGAAAAATACAACCGAGGAATTTACATCAACAGTACACATTTGAGGGGGAAATTTTGACCTGTCATCATCAGGCTCTTCACTGTGCAGTTTTGAAACCCCAGAAACTAGTTCAAATGAATCATTGCCCACCTGTTTTATCAAAGTCAGACAAGTAATGTAGCAGCCATGACCTTTAAATTGCAAACATGAAGCCACAGGAAGCAAAGTTTGTAGACTGTCATTTTGCCTCATGTCATCACGCTTCTCTCTCCTTCTGTCAGACTACCAGCGGTTGATGACGGTGGCTGAGGGTATTACCACCCTGCTGTTTCCCTTCCAGTGGCAGCATGTCTACGTTCCCATCCTGCCCGCCTCTCTACTGCACTTCCTGGACGCTCCTGTTCCCTACCTGATGGGTCTACAGTCCAAAGAGGGCACAGACCGCTCCAAACTGGAGCTTCCTCAGGAGGTACACAGCAAGTGTTCACTTCAAAGTTCAAAACATTGATCCACAATGAAAATAATAATATGCATGAGTTATTTTCACTTAAGAAGCACAAAAATCAGTAGACAGAACTTAGTTATAGTTGGTTTGCTGCTTTCTGATATAATCAAAGGGGACTCCAAATTTTAACTAATGCAATGAGTCAGACAGGCAGTAGCTTATCTCCTCCAAAAATGACAGGAAGCCACATCGTTCAGCCAAAAAGGGGAGGTAGACTTCCTTTCTATCTGTTGATAACAGTTACAGCTGTAACCATACAAAGGATGAAAGTCTGCTAGGTGCCATGTTGCAGATTTAAAGGGCTTTCAAAACAGCCCCAAACAGAAAGCTCACAGCCTGCATCAGTGTGTGATAAAATCTGCCGTATGTAATGATGTGTTAAGATCTGTGAGTGTGAAGGTCATGAATATGATTCACATCATTTTCACACTCTTTGAACCGTCCAGTGAGCCTGTGTGTACCACTTACACAGAAGGAGTTTTTCACACATTTATTCAGGACTGTCTTTAATTGACCCCTCATCTGTACATTAACTGTGACTGCTCTGTTGATGTACAGTAAACCCCAGGCTTCGATTTTTAAATGTGATTCTTCAACCTGAGCCTTGTTTTAAGTCTTGGTTTATACGAGTTTGAAATGCGCTTCTTAGCCCCAAGCTTTCTCTGGGGTTAAGTTTAATCTTGAGCTAAGAAAATGCAAGGTTAAAAGCCCGAGATATGAAATGAGTTTTTATATTAGGACTTAGGATGTAATGCTTGTGATTGGAGTTAGGCTTATGTTTAGGCTCTGATAAGGTTTGGTCAGTGCTCTTTGGGGCTGACAGAACATTGTCCAAGGCCAACAATGAAAAATAGCACCACACATACACACACACACACACACACACACAAAGGCAGACTACCAGACAGGAAATTGGAAAAAACGCCTCTCTGTTCTAATCAAGGTCTCTCTTACACAAAGACACACACTCATAATATAACATGGAATTACCTATTGTTCGTCTGCAAATACACCTCAAGGAAAAGAGAGTCTAAGGTTAGTTTAGTCTCTGCTTTCCTCTTGCCTTTTTATGTAAGCAAGGTTTTATTTGTGAGTGTCCGTCTGTCTGTCTTGTGTGTCTGTGTGTATTCATGTGGTAAAGTAAGATAAGGCCCTAACAAAATGGAACATCCAGGCTCTCCGGCTTCCGGCTTTGCTTACATCCCCTGACTCCCAGCACTCGTTAATCCGGCACATTCCGTATGGATGCTAATGATCCCAGCCAATGTCTGGATGCTGCCGCGGAGCACCCAGAGGCCGTGAGCCTCCTCTACCCTCCTCCTCCCCCACACGGGGTCCCCTGCCTGCCCAGACTAGCAAATCTCCCTGTGTCTCTGAAAGATGCTTTGAAGTGGCAGTGCCCTAGAAATGGGCTGATGATGAAAATATCGCTTAAAGCAAAGCAGAGTGGAAATGACGAGAGAGAGGAAAATATGGATGTAATTGGGGAATTAGTGCCAGACAAGGTTTGCCTTTCTTTACCTGATCAAATGATAACATCAGTTATGTTTGCATTGCACTGTTAGGCACATCTGATGAAATTTCTATATTTTCGGTATCTACATGCCATTTAAGTGGATTGGTAATTAGTCATTTCCACGTGGTTCACTGTAATGAAAATAACATGTTAGGGCTCTCTTAACCTGCTAATCTAAGTCTAATCTAAGCAGCAGATGTTAGTGAACTGTTTCAACTGATCAAATCATTGAACTAGTAACTGCAGTATCCTCAGACTCTCAAATTGCACAGTTTTGAGCTGTTGAGTGAGGAGAAAACAGCTATGTCAAATTCTAAATCATTTGTGCCTTCTTGTAAATTCAATCTTAACCTCAAATCTTACAAATACAGTAAACAGGAGTCAATAAAGGCAACTTCGTTGTTGTCTTTACATGCTTTAAGGCCACATGCTCTCTTAAAACATGAGTTAGAAGAATTTTATAAACTTCACTAAAGGCTTTCTCTAACAAATTCTTTATTATTATTATTTGGGCCTTCTTCTGTATTGAGCAAATTATGTGTGAAGTTGATGAAGGTTCTCAGTCACCCAGGTCATGGTAACAGATGTTGGAGATTCCACCAGCACATGAAGACACCACACACTGCAGCCCAAAGTTCAATCTGGATTTTCTCTGTCAGTTCTGTTTTTAATATTGATTCCATTTCAATTTCTGTGGTTTAGAGCTACAGTATTATCAGAGGTTTTTGCTTTAATCCCATATGACGGTATGATCCTAACTCCATTATGTCAGATTTAGGTTGATCTCCCCTTATGTGCTATAATCAATCACACACTGACCTACATTCTCCACACTTTAAAATCCCAGCCCCATCATTCATCCAAACAGGAAACTGTTATCTGTTAACTGCATGTGAATTAAGTTAAAGTAAAGAAGCTCCTGAGCAACATTGTTCAAATATGAACATCTGTCCCTCTCTTAGGCCAACCTTTGTTTCGTGGACATTGACAACCACTACATTGAGCTTCCTGAGGACTTTCCCCACCTTCCCAACAAGACTGAGTTCATCCAGGAACTCAGCGAGGTGCTGCTTCGATTTGGCATTTCTCCCAACACGGGGGCTCCGCCACGGACCCGCGCCTGTCCCGGCAGCAATCCTGGCAGCAACCCCTCCACCCCTGGTAGGGAGCGTAAGACCGTTGCTCTCCGTCAGCTAGAGGACGACGGGCGTAACGGTAACCTGGCAGGAGAGGAGCTCGCTGTTCTGGAGCTACTACAGGAAAATGCCACCCTGGAAAGACTACATGCGCTGACCAAGCGCACCGGTGTGACAGTGGCCTGCATGGAAACTCTAAGGGGCAAAGTCAAAGCTCAGAGCGCTGAGTGCCAAGGAGGTCTGACAGCAGCTGAAGAGGATGAGCTAAAGAATGCCAAGCTGAACATCCAGCTGAGGGAGGTGTTTGCCAGCCGCTTCACCACCATGTTTGCCGACTATGAAGCCTTTGTCATCCAGAGTGCCCCGGACTTGGAGTCATGGCTCACGAACAGGGAACAGATGCACAACTTCGACAAGGTGACTAAATCAAGCACAAACAGAGTTCTTTCTAAACTAGGTTATCTATGCGTGTCTGTCTTAAACAGCTACTTCACCTACAAATGAAAGCAGTTTCGTAGTTCACGAAACATTTCAGGAAACAGCAAAACAGCGTTGCAGCATTCTCCAAAACAATTGGAATAGTTCGGGACTCGTTTTAGTTTTTTTTCCCCTTTGCCATGTGTTAGATTTTGTAATGTACTGTTAATACAAACATCAATCCTCCCTTACATATACACATATTACGTATCTGCTTCACAGCAAACGTTTTCCAGCAGTTCAGTGGAAATATGGATTTCTCTTCTCTGAAAGACATTTGCAATGCAGCAGCAGAAAATGTGTGCGTTTGCATTAAAAGGACACAGGTGATCAGAGTGACTGAATCAGGTGATTTTGTGTGCTGCCTTTGATTAATCTAAAGAGGCTGCAACTGGCTAACATTAGAAAACTAACATTCTATACATTTCTCTGCTCTAATCTCTTGAACTCTGTGATCATGCTTGCTACAGGCATCGTTCCTGTCCGACCAGCCGGAGCCCTACCTTCCCTTCCTCTCCCATTTCATTGAGACGCAGATGTTTGCCACCTTCATCGACAACAAGATCATGTCCCAGTGGGAGGAGAAGGAGCCGCTGCTCCGCGTCTTTGATGCACGCATAGACAAGGCCCGCCTCTACAACGTACAGCGCGCTCCTAGCCTCCGATCTTCCATCTACCAGAGGTGCTCCATCCTCAAGGAGTCTGGTAAGCTCAGCATGGAGAAGTGTGAGTGCTAGAACGTGTTGGAGCATGCTTTACTTCACAGAAAACGGGATTTAAATTGGAGCAAAAGTGGTTGGAGAGGCTTGTCTACATCAGAGGATAGTGTTTTGAATTGGCAGCAGGAAAGGAGCTGCTGCTGCATACTGATTGTCCATTAGAGGAGGTCAAACAGGATGGCACTGTATTCTGATCCTGCATTACCACAAGCACACACTCTGATGCCGCCTTACTGCAATAGTTTTTGGTTAGATTTTTTTGTCTTATCTTCTCAATTAGTGCTGCTTGGCTTTCCTTTTATTAAGCCTTTAATTGGGCTTCAGTGTGCAGTTTGAGGCAGGAGGTGAGTGCACAGTACTGACTCAGACTGTTGGAGGCCAACAGGGAATCTGTGAGGCTGCGGTTTACTTTGGTATAAGTTTATGGATGTAACCGCAGTTCTATGAACCCTGGATGACTGCTAGAGGCAGTGATTATCACTCAATACATTCCATCTCGCACACACGTAGGTCGAGTATACTGTATCTATCATCAAATTCATGTGTGACCTTGGATGACCCCTTACCAGGTATAAGTACCAGTGTCATCCACGGAATCATTCCCACTGAGTTTTCTCACAGCTAGCAAGATTCCATGTTCCAGTGGAACATGTGCCGTTTGAAGAGGGTGCATTCTGATCAAATCCAGGCGTGTGGTGCAAAGGCAGGTTTTCTGCAGGAGGCTCTAAAGAAGAAAAAAAAAAGCAGCAGGCTGTGGTGATAAAGGTGACGCCGGGCCGTCTATTCTGACTGTCGTAAATCTGGCTGCAGGCGACCCATTGGCATGCAAATGACAGAGCCCTGGAGCCATCCACTGAGCCTTCTGTAGAACTATGAGTTGAAGGTTTGAAGGCATGAGAGGGTCCCTAACCATAGTCATTGAAGAGAGTAGCTGAAGCGGCTAACGACACAACAAATTCGGCCAGCACAAGCTCAAGCATGGGTGGAGTGGACAAGCCAGTCTTCCTCTGCACCAGCACCGGGGTGGATGGACAGGAGAAGAGACTTCATCTGTGCCATCTTAGCAGTTAGCCATTCCAACTTTAGAAGACAGCTTGTGTGACTTAGCATTACATTCTCTCTAAAAGGACCATATCTAATGTTATTTAGTATTAGCCAACACTGGGGCAAACTACCAATAACCTGTAACCAGTCCAGTGCTTACAGATGCAGCCTTAAAACTTAAGCCCTCACCAGTCCATGATGGGTCCATGCTCAGAAGTGGATGGGGATCCCCTGCGATGATGTGGTGAACGTGGGTCAGAATTGTAATGCACTTAAGTGTTGTGGAACGCAGTTGCAGTGGTTTATCTATAATTTATTTATAATTTCTAAAGCTGTTATTTTACTGCTAGACCATGCTCTCAGGTGCATGCAAAAATCTGGGAGTAACCTTTTTTTCTCCACAGTGAAAATTATATTTTTTATTAATTACCCAGCGAAGTTGCTTTCACTACTATTGAAAAACAAAAGCAAAAACAAAATCATGCTCAGGTCAGGCTTGAGCCCTGGGTCTCTGTGGTGAGAGCAAGATCTCTCTACATGTATCACTCATAGGGATGCACATGGTTAACTGTTAACCGATAACAGGAACTTTGACTGATTGGCATATGAGTAGTTTTTTTCCCATATGAAGTAGACTACAGATCAGCTGACGTCGCTAGGCAACCGAAGACGCTGCGGTGATAAGTGACTGGGACTACTTGCGGAGCAAAGATTTTAGAGCGCGGAGTGATACGTAATACGCGAATCAGAGGCAAAAAGGCCACTCCATTCAAGTGAATGGAGCTTTATGCAGAATTAAGAAGAGCCGTGTAATAACGGTTATTAATCGGTTAATGAGCTTCGGTTATCGGTCATAAAAAAAATTAATGTGCATCCCTAATCACACACTTTCCCAACTGGGCATATGGGGGGCCCCAGGAGGGGAAACATTTTAATTAGAAGAGTAACATCTTCATCGACTGATTTTATGTGCTTAAAGTAAATAAACACACCGTCTTTGTTTTCATGACTGAATAAACAAAAGGTCAATTTCAGAATAATATATGTATAGTATAGTATTCTCAAATTATAGCTATTGATGCATTATTGTTTTTTTAATTTGATGCAAATTAAATGTTTTTTTATTTTTAAAACTCTTCCCATTCAAAGTCCTATCTAAATGGATTCTGTCCTCCCGACAGCTCAGGCCATTGAGCAGCGGCTGATGAAGATCGACCACACCGCCATCCACCCACACCTGCTGGACATGAAGATCGGTCAGGGCAAATACGAGCAGGGATTCTTCCCCAAACTGCAGGCTGACGTGCTTAACACGGGGCTCACCAATAACAAGTGAGTCCACCTCCACACATGAAACCAGCACGTGAAGTCAGCCCTTAACACCAACACTTTATTGACTCGCTGGGCTGATTTTTGCACTGCTTCTCTGATGTACTTCATGTATCAGCTCAAGAACGGAATTTGATCGGTTTTGGTGCTCTTTCAGATATTCTCTTCACTATTTGACTACGTGTCTTGGACCTTACTTGACCTTGTTTGGTATCCTGTTTTTTGTGCTGACTTGTGTTTTTAATTCTTTGTTGTGTTGCAATTTCACTTTCATTTGATCAATTATGTATATATCAATCCGTCTGTCTGTTTGCAGAGGAAAAGAAAAACATAACAATAGTTTTAACCTTTAAGGGAATACTCAATACACAAATGTGCTAGTTTAAGCCTTTATTGGACAGCCAACAGTAGAGAAATGACAGGAGGTGAGGACCCTTCAACCCTAGGGCCATCAGGGCACCTCTGGTCTGAGCAATTTGTCACTGTGGACAAAGACCAGAAGTCCCTATTCTCGATCCTGACAAAGGCGATTTCACTCTGTTGCATGTAGCGAGCCACTTCCTCTTTGAGTGTGTAGTATTCCTTGCCTGGATTACACCTAACCAACAAGACAGTAGCAGGGTTACCATGTAATCATTACTCGGTGCAACACCATGCTGCCTTTCTGAAGCATGAGTAACGTTATTTCTCTAAATCAATTCAATCACTTCATAGCATACTGAACACAAACCAACGTTATAACTGCCCGGTCACTTGAAAGACACTTTTGCTAACCAGTAACCATAAAGACAAAGCTAAACACCAGAGTTAGCATTCAAGCTAACAAGCTAGATTTAGCAACAAGCTACGTAGCTCGACTGCAACATCGCACGGCTATATGTGCTATTGTGAGTATTACTGTAACCACTACCATAACCTTGTGGTTAAAACATAGAATAAAACATACATCAAGCAGGGGTCCTTACTTGTCCAGCAGAAAAGCCGCCAACTCTGCATCGTTCTTGGGTCCTTACAAATCCCGAAGCTCCCTCCAACTCTGAAATGACGATCCGATATTTTTACATGTTTTCTCTCTGGCTCGGTCCAATTCTTTATTTTTTCACTGCTTTCCCTTGTCAGTCTTCTTATTTCTTCCATTTGACGTGGGCAATGGTGGGCCATTCTTCGGCTCTGTTGTTGTTGTTGTCGTCTGTTCTCCGCCATTGCTTACAGTTTGAGTATGAACGTATCTGACCAGGTGACAGCAGGCACTGTGCCTGCGCGGGGGAGGGGCACTGCCCAGTATGCGCTGCGTGAGGGAGGGGGGCCGCAAGCAGCCTATGCGCGAGAATGATTGATACTTCTCAGACAATCCCCTGGGCTCTGATTGGTTGTATTGAGCCGGGAGCGGTGGATTCTCGCAAATCAAATTACAGCCACTGGGTGGAGCCACAGACAGTGGATTATTACACAGCTGACCTGTATCTTATTCTACTGACAGATCATAAAGACAATTTTAGCAAATATGGCAAAAAAATAGTTACAGACTATAACTTCAATACAGGCATGTGATTGATAACATTCTTCTGTTTATGGAGGAGAAATTCAGAGGAAGACAGTTTCTGTGAGGGCTGCACAATTAATCATATATCCAAATCGCAGAAGCTGCATTTGTTTTTTGATGAGGTAAAATCTGTGACAAACAGCCTTATGATAAAATACTCAAGTGCTGCAGAGATGCCTGGCCTATAAATCTTGTTCTACAGATGTAAGCAAACATATCGGTTTGGTACAGACCCCAACGGATGTCACTTCATCATAAATATATATACATCGTGAAAATAAAAAATTTGATGCAAAAACCATCATTCCCACTAGTCATGAATTATATTGCAGTTGTTTTTTGTGTTAAAATAATTGCAATAATTTACAATAAGTTTTTTTTTTTTTACCTCATCATGCACCCCTAGTTTCTGTGAAAGACAATAAAACCTTTTAAACAGTAGTGATAAAAGTTGTAATTTCATTTTAACTACAGGTGGTCTCATAGGAGTGCAACAGCTCAGCGAAAGAAAGACCGTCACAGACAACAAACGGAGCATCTGAGCCTCGACAACGACCTGAAAGAGGTAGAAAAACCTCACAGCCAACCTGTAACCTTCCCCTTGACATTTCCTCTCCCCTCCTCTGTTCTCTAACATTATGTGGTGTACAAGCATGTCTTTATCTTTATGTCTCCTGACAGCATATTTCTGTTTGTTTTCGTTCTGCAATTTAATTCTTGTTGTTTTCTGTTTGAGCTTTTGTTACTTTTCCATCCCTTTTTTAAGACTTCATCTGCTTGCTGCCTTCTGTTTTCCTTCCATTCTTCTCTTTTGTTCCCATCTTTCCTGTCTGCTTGCTCGTGTGTCCCGTGCCGGTCGGTTGGGGGTTGGGTCGTACCCTCCTTTCTCCTCCTCCTCCTCCTCAGCAGGTGGAGGGCTGTCTGGTCCTGCAGAACTCCATGGCGTTTTGGGAGTGGGACAATGCGTCCCCTCCACCTAACAAACCGCCTAAAAAATCTGCCTCTGCATCCTGCCTGGTATGTGAAGGAGCTTGCGTCTGTTGTGGACTCCCTCTCACAGACCCCACCACCTCCACCCCGTTTTTATAGAGATTACCTGTGCAATTCAACTCTTGAATTTCCCCTCTTCTACACTTATCTTAAGGGGACAGTTCAATTCTAAAATGTCATAGTTATCCATGCTGGTCTGACTGGGCCCTGGGAAGAAGCTTTATTCTAGTAGTTTATTGCAGGGAGGCCAATGGAGTCACAGTATGGGAAATGTGGAAAAGCTGTGATGCTTCAGTTATGACATCAGTGGGAACCACTCACCTCCCAACACACACATCCTTTCTTAAATGACGTCCTCTGTCACATCCATTCTTGTTGAGTCACATGAATCCTTTGACGTGTTGGATTTTCACAGCACTTCACTTTTACTAAAAAATCACAAGCCATAGCCAGTATAACATTTCTACTCCAGGGGTGGCATTCTCTGTTTGATCGCGCAGCAAATTTTGTCATATTTACAATGACCACAGGGAAACAGACAGAAACGAGACACAGCTGCTGTTTGAAATCAGATAAATGTATCTGTGCCACATTGAAGTGAATGTTTTTTCACGCATCCTGTTAACTTAGCAGAATGTGCGTGCTTCTGAGGTTTAATATCTCAACCGTTCAATCAAAAAGAGACAGCAGATACAGTTAAGTTGAGGCAGTTCAGGCCTGATCGTAGTGTGAATTCTCCAGAACTCACTAGTTTCTTCTGTTTGATCTTCAGAAGTACATGCAGGAGGCCCGCAGCCTGGGGAAGAACCTTCGACAGCCCAAACTGTCTGATCTGTCGCCTGCTGTCATTGCCCAGACCAACTGGAAGTTTGTGGAGGGGCTGCTAAAGGAGTGTCGCATGAAGGTGAAACATCCAAACACAGCACCTTTCAGCACTTAGGAAGGACCGAATCCATTAGTACAGTCATTTACTGATATCATAACTGACACCTTTCCTCAGTCTGATAACTTCTGTGGTTTTCACAAACTTCAGGACGCAAGCACGCATGGAATCTTGGCTGCAGAATTATGCAGATTTTTCCACAAATTTAAATTAATAAAGGGACTGCCAAGATACAAACACAGGAATATAAGAAATGTAATTGTTTCATAAATATTTAGATGGTTTATTCGAAAGGCTCTTTGCTCCTGTGTTGGAGTGCACAGAGACACACACAGACCCAATGTCACCTGACCTTAAGGAAAGGCATGAGAAGACATGCCTTGTTCCAACAAGCACAGACTTTGCATCCTCACCCTTTTTATTATCAATAAGGGGCATTTCACCCACTATTTATAGGCAGCTATGGGTGTTACATGAAGTTCACAAAAGGTGTGGCACATTTTGAGTTGTTTGTGATTTACAGTATACAGCGGCTTGCAAAACTATTCTACCCCCTTGTACTTTTCCACATTTTGTCACGTTTCAACCACAAACGTAAAGGTATTTTATTGGGACTTTTGATGAAACATGAGCAATTACATTAGTATCTCCCTGCATGCATGCAGCATCCTCTTTCTCTTGTGAAAAAAAAACTCTCATGAAGCAAATAATGAAACTGAAACGGGAATTCCAGCATTTTTAAACCTGGGCCCAAACCTTTTGGTTTGTAAGTAATTGATTTACAGATGCTTACCGTTAGTTTTGAATTGGCCCAGTGGATCGCCTCAGCTGGCAGCCACTGCACAGCTGCAATCTTTTTTCTCTGGGGCAACTCCAGCTGTCAAAGTTTTGGCAATCTAGCTGAGGCAACAACTGTAAAGACTCACTTCTCGTGAGATTTCATAGTAGAACTTCTCCTTGAACAAGACTTATATTTCTGGTTACAAAATGAATCTTATTATTTTACATAAAGGCCTTTCTTTGTATTCATCATTTCTGTAATTGCAGACATTTAGAATAACAACTTCAGCCTGTCAGTAACAAGATCATGTATTTTTAGTGGACATAACTTTGATGGTTGGAGTTGCCCCAAGCACTTAGTTGTAGGGATGCACACATTTAACCGTTTAACCGTTAACCGATAACAGGAACTTTGACCGATTAATACTATCGGTTAAAATGTTTTTAGCTATTTGTCAATCAACTCAAGGGAGCGTGTGGACGCGTGCCACACGTGCAACACGTGCCTTTACGTGCTTTCCACCACAGCCCACTTCACAGCAAAAATGAAGCGAGCAAAAAGGAGTTCTGTGTGGGACAATTTCGACCGAAAAGGAGATGAGGTTATTTGCAAACTATGCGGTACAGCACTGAAATATTCAAGCAGTACCAGTACAATGCAGTACCACTTGCGAAGCAAACATCCAGGATCAGATGATGGAGGACCATCACAGCAAACTTTGCCCTCCATGATGGCAGGGAGAAGATGCGACGCGCGGCGGTCTGAGGAGATCACACACGGTACTTTTGAATGGGTCACAGACACTCATGGGTCACAGTCCCTGTCGGGACTTATTTTCCCGAAAATGACCGCTGTTCTGTATATTATCCCGCTTATTACACGGCTACTTGCCAGCACGAAAAAAAAAAACCGACGCCGTTTCGCTTCTCCCTCTTCGCTGCTTTCCTCTTTTTCTTTTCTTGACCTTTGATGACACCTCAGACTTTTACCAAGACTGGAAATCACCGTATTTGCCAAAAACATTAAAGTTAATGTGAAACTCATCCATTCTAGTGGCATATGAGTAGTTTTTTCCGATATGAAGTAGACTACAGATCAGCTGACGTCGCTTAGCAACCGAAGACGCTGCGGTGATAAGTGACCGGGACTACTTGCGGAGCAAAGATTTTAGAGCGCGGAGTGATACGCGAATCAGAGGCAAAAAGGCCACTCCATTCAAGTGAATGGAGCTTTATGCAGCATTAAGAAGAGCCGTGTAATAACGGTTATTAATCGGTTAATGAGCATCGGTTATCGGTCATAAAAAAAATTAAAAATGTGCATCCCTACTTAGTTGTAACCATGTTGTAACCATGACTGGTCAAGTTTACACCGAATTTTTAACTTAATTTTTTTGTTTTACCTCTTCACAAATTGTCTTAAATGTTTGTTTTCATTATTTGATGACATGATTAATGACATCTCAAAATTGTGCTTTCAACAGTGGAACTATGTTGTTGACCAGAGAACTCAGAGTATCACATAAATGACTATCCCCTAAAGTCATACTTATAGCTATCTTCATGCTGTGTGTATGTTCAGACTAAGCGTATGCTGGTGGAGAAGATGGGATGGGAGGCGGTGGAGCTGGGGCACGGTGAGGCCAACATTACCGGACTGGAGGAGAACACTCTGATCGCCAGCCTGTGTGACCTGCTCGAGAGGATCTGGAGCCACGGGCTGCAAGTCAAACAAGTCAGTGCACAGGCATACACACACACAAACACACACACACACACGCACACACTCACGCACACACACACACACACACACACACACACACACAGGGAAACCTAAATAAAGCTTCATACTCTCACAAACTGGTGCACTTGGATCAGATTTATTATAAAGTCAATCTGCTGGCACACACCCACTTCTGCTGTCAGTGAAAAAACAGTGGTGTTTATGACCTTATCGGATATTGAGGCCTAGAGGTTATATATCCTGATAAATCCTCTTTATGTGTGTGTAGAATCTCTCCCTTCATCAGTGAGCTGCCTTTATGTGTGTGATTTAGGTTGTCTTAAACACTCTACTCTGACCTCTCAGGGGAAGTCGGCCCTATGGTCCCACCTGCTGCACTACCAGGCCCGAGAGGAGAGGCTGCTGGAGCAACAGCAGGCGGAGTCACCAGGTAACACACACACACACACACACACACACACACACATATATTATATTAAAATATTTAAATCTTCCAAATCTGATCTGAGATATGAGATTTGTGTAACTTTTCAGTCCCATTCATAATATTTGACTCATTCTCACTTCAACCTCTCTTCATACTCTATCAGCTCCAAGTAGCTAATACAATATTTTCATCATTCACTCTCACCCCACTATACGGACGCTCCATACTCTCATAAATTAAATAGCAATCATATATTCTGGCCAATGTGCATTTAGCGTAGCTTTCTATCCTGCATCATTTAACACGTGATTTCTGACTGCAACAAAGCCATCATTATGCTGTATCTCTCTTTAACAGTGTCACATGTTCCTGAGAGGAGGAAGTCTGATTGTTCCATAGCGATGCCGTCTGTTCGTGTGTCTCTCATACAGGATATGAGGTGTGTGTTGCTGTCTGTAGCCAAAACTCGTCAGAATTTGCCTAAGAAACCCAAATTCATGTAGGAAAAAATTCCACAAACAAAGATGTTTGCAACAAAGGTATATTTTTCTTCCAGGGGACTAATTGAATATTATAGTGAGGAGGGTGGATGTTTATGCCTCTGTACCTGTTTTTATGAGCTTGTGAGAACTCTCTACTATGTGTCTACTCAGGCATATCCAGAGTATGTCAGAGATAAAGACAGATGTGGGTCGAGCGAGAGCCTGGATCCGTCTGTCCCTGGAGAAGAAGGTGCTCTCACAGCACCTCAAACAGCTGCTGTCCCGGCAAGCCTTAACCAAGTGAGCACACAGAAAAGCTCGCACACAAATATACTCACGCACTGATAAGTGAGATTGATTCCCATGTTCTCATCTCAGATGCATCTGCACTAATGTTATTGCATGTCCCAAAGATTATTCAGTGTAAACAAACTAATTTGTGCTCATCCCTGAAGTTGTTTTCCACAAATCTTTGTCTCTTTGTCCCTTTGTGTGGCTTTTCCAAGCTTTGTCTCAGTGCACTTGAGTGTGCTCACTGCTGCCACCTATTGGAGAGGCTGTGGCTTCTTTCTTGCATGGCAGCCTCCCAGTTCATGTTGCTTTAAAACCCGCTTGGCTGTGGACTCTCACACCTCTCTTCCAGCAGCTTCTAATGCATCGCAGACTTGCTTTTTGGTGGTTTTTGGTTGACTCTTGTCCACCATTACCAACCTTGCCGTGTTGTTCTGTCTCAACAGAAACCTTTACAAGCGTTACGCCTTCTTGCGCTGCGAGGAGGAGAAGGAGCAGTTCCTCTTCCACCTGCTCTCTCTCAACACCGTTGACTACTTCTGCTTCACCAGCGTCTTTACCACCATCAGTAAGTCCTCCACCAGCTACATATATCTATGACATCTCTTCAACAACAGCTGAGCTCAATATTAAATCCAAACCTCAGCCCAGATTAACAAACCTCTATCAGAACGGAGTCACTGAGCATTCCAGTACTTTTTAGAAACAGTAACACATGTTAACTTTACCTGAGATGATGGTTGCGCACAAAGTAAGTGCCGTACCTGTAGTTTATGAACACCAGGGGATAATAAAGGCTTAGATGTAGTGAACAAAAATTAGATTTAATATTTTGTTGCTATAAGATTTGTTGTGTTGTAGACGTTTTCTCTCCTCCTGGAACCCTTGTAGAACATGTATTGTAAATTGCAATCAAGTTGGTATTTATGAGCTATTATTGATAGAAATAATGAAATGTTTTGAGGCCACTGATTTTAACTAACCCACTGTAAAAACAAAGGCATTTTGTGAACAGATGTTAAGTTCACATAACTAGCTAAGCCAGCCTATTGGGTCAAAGTTGAACAAGAAATATCTTTGCAATGTAAAGGATGTTAAAAAGTATTTAATTTGATGAAATTGATGGGTTAAAAGTAGTCAGCATTCATAAAAATAGTACTATTGAATAGGATATTTAAGTAGATGTGGCCTGAGAGACTACTCCAATACTATACTACTATAGTTAATATTTCCAGAAACTCCTCTTCCCGCTCGTTCTTCTCTGAGTTCTTTGGTAGATGGCGGCTGGTAGATGGGTGGAGCTGAATGTAGATCGATGGCTGGCTGGGCTATAAGTATGAATAAACCATGAAAATGTATGTAATCAAAGATTTAAAACACAGTGTATTATTCATCTAAGTGTTTGCACTCAGACCAGCTAAGCCTCTCACATAGATAGATGTCTGCAGGCTGACAGAAATTGATCCGTTTAGATGACATACATTGTGTCTAACTAACATGTCGATGTTTACTTCTCTGTTCCGGTGCAGTGATCCCATACAGAGTCGTCATCATCCCCATCAAGAAGCTGAGCAATGCCATGACCACTTCCAACCCCTGGGTGTGTGTGTCAGGAGAGCTGGGAGACTCCGGCATCATGCAGATCCCCAAGAACGTCCTGGAGATTACCTTCGATGTGAGTACTATGATCTCTGGCAAGCTGAACACACGGTCAGTCACTGCGGTTTGTTGATTGGAGTGCAGTGTGGGTGATGTTGGGTTTGTGTGTGTCAGACATGGTCTTCAGTTACACTCTCTGTTCATGTCCTCTGTCACTGTGAAACCATCACTTTCAACATGTCAGCAGCACTTACATTAAAGCATTTGCATGTAGTTTGTCTTGTTTCATTAAAGGGTAACCAGGTTTTATTACAAAGAGTAGGTATACATACCTGCCTACCTACGCCAAAACATTAAAATGACTTACAAGTGAAGTAAACATTTGGTCACCAATGTTCTGCTGGGTCTTGAGTCCTGGCATGTAGATATTCTCTACGCGTACTACCCGTACTTTAAATCACAGTTCTGTGTGGCATTTTAACCATCACGAAAATCCATTCTGAACGGGGCTACAGACTTCCTGCTGCCCTCCTCACACTGCATGTCTGTTCAGGTGCATGTGTTGCACTGGTGGTGTATTTTTTTTGTCATCTGCATGATGGATAATATGCTTGTTTTTGTTCTGAGATTGCCATCCATTGTGTCTAAACAAGTGTTTAATGTCTCCCAGTCTGCTTTCAGGCCTCACACGCACATCTCTGTCTTTTTCAAGGTTAGAGGACACCCTGACCCCCTTTTCCCATCATCCCCTTCTATCTCTTTGACATGCTTCTGTTCCAGTTGTCCTTTTGCCACTGCCCTGCAGTCAGCCTTATTTTAGTTCATACTGAGTTGGTGTGATATTTTGCAGTGTTTCTAGAATAGCTGTACTCACACCTATAAATCAAAATGCTGCTCTGTGATATATGTAATTATTAGCACTGCTTAAGACTATTAAAATAATTAGTTTGAAGATGAATTAGACATTTTTGGAGGTTAGTGTTATTTCCACAAATGTGGAAACTTGCCCAGTGCATGCTGGGATAGCATCCTTGAAAATGAGAGAACTGTGACAAAAACATAATTCTATTAAATTAACTAAAAAAATGATTAACTCTAGCTTAAGTAAAGACACTCGAATCTAACTAATCTGGAGTAGGAAGACAGCAGTTTTAACAGTGCTGGTAATTGGCTGTAAATCAAGGTGTGTATTCATTATATCGGTGTAGAATTAGGTTAGGATGATTAAAATTAAAAGCACATTGCATCAACTAGATTTTCTCTCCACTGTGTGTGTGTGTGTGTGTGTGTGTGTGTGTGTGTGTGTGTGCATGTTTAGTGTCAGAACCTGGGAAAGTTGACCACTGTGCAGCTGGGCCATGATAATGCTGGACTCCTGGCTAAATGGCTGGTGGACTGTGTCATGGTGCGCAATGAGATCACAGGACACACCTACAGGTGAGTGGAGGCTGAGCATTTTAATTCAGGTTCGCAGCAATGTTGATCAGTCCACTGCTTTAGCCTACACTGAAATGTGCTGTCCAAGTTGTTTTTAGAGCAATTAGAAAGAAAGAAAAGAAATAATAAACAGAGCGAAACAACCAATAGGACAAAAACAGATCCAACACCTTGCTCTTTCTGTCTCCTCAAGGTTTCCATGTGGTCGGTGGCTGGGTAAGGGCATAGACGACGGCAGCCTGGAGAGGGTCCTGATTGGTGAACTAGTGATGTCCAGCGGAGAAGAGGATTCTGGGAGATGCTGCCTCACTCCCCCACTGCAGCGCTCGCCATCCCAGACCAGACGCATCAGCATCACATCTTTGTCTGGGCGAGGGTACAGTAAGTATCTGTCAGGATTCACATACTGATGTGCAGGGATGGGTCAGATCAGGAGAAATATAGGATAGGTAGAGATTTAAGGAGAGTTTATATACAGAGAGGAGAAAATAGCACTTAACAGTCAGCTTAGCACAGTGAGCTAGGATTTTAAAGGATAATTTCGCACTCTCAGGATCGGCCATAACGTGGAGACACTTCTGGTGGAGTGACACTTGACCGACAGCATTGTACACGTAAGCGATTGCATCCTCAATTCAAGGGGACTTCCACTATTTGGAGAGAGTGCAACCCAACTTAGTGCCACCGTAGCAGACAAAGAACTGCCCCCGCCATTCCCCTTCTGATGGAAGAGGAAGTCTGCGACCTGTTTCTAGTGCTCCGGTAGATATATTGCGCACAGGCTAGTCATGCAGAGGGCTGCCCACGTCAGAAGATCCTGTGACACCCGCTGCAACAGTGCAGATTTTATACCCCCTGGCAGTTTTTGTGAACTTTTGGGGTCAAGGAGTTGTCCAACCAGGCATGCTTCTTCCCCCTCAGGTATGCCCCAAAGCCATCCTGTTCTACTATACTGTCTCAGGATCCAAGTGGTAGCCAACTTTTCAGGGGGCGCAATGTCAGTGAGCCCAAAGCAACTGAGGCAAAAATAGCATCTGAAATTTTACCAATCCATTAATATGTACTTTTTGAAATGTATCAGTCTGCTGTAATGTTTGCATACTTCAGACTCAATATTTCAATGCCCTTTCTCTACTAGAAATGAAACTGTAATGGAGAATAACTTAATAATTCGCCTAAAAGTGATTAAAAAAAAAACTAACTACAAACACTGGAATATAACTGTAAAATACCTTCCATGGGTAAATCATATTAATCATATAATTTTAACTCCCCAAAGATTTTATAAAGCCCCACATTAACAGAAATATTATCAAGGACCTGACCTCAGCATCTTCAACGCTAACTGTGGTCTTGTTAACATTATAATTTACAGTATTAAACAGCGGTTGTAAGGTTGATGGCACTTCCTCTCTGTACTTGTATGTTGATGCAGCTGTTTTTCATTCCAGAGCCGACCTCAGCCCAGATTCAAGAGGCCATCGGGGAGGCTGTGAACAACATCATCAAGCACTTCCACAAGCCAGAGAAAGAGGTAAGTGATTGATCTCAGTATCACTAGTGTATCCATTGCTCAATGACTAACAATGATTAACAATGACTAAAACTTACTTGCTTTCACTGCTGTACTTTCTCCAAATCCATCTCATCACTAAACTGTCTGGATTAAATACTCTGTCTGTTTCTATCCATTGACTGTGTTTATTTTGTTAGTGGTGTTGTGTGGCTTGTTCAACAGCACTTCCACTGCCACAGCCAAAGAAACCGATGTTATACAGTAGACTATAAGTGGCCTCTGTCAGAGGAGTGATGGAGGGAAGTTAAAAGTTGAAAGTGATTCATACAGCCTCAGAGAGGCCATAAACCAGGCCACACTGAAAATCTGTCACAATGAAGCCAGCACTCGAAATCCTACAAGACTGTGTGAAGACTTGGCATCAACAGTGTTGTCCGGATCAGGATTGCGGGCCCTTGAACATTGTCTGCTAAAAGTAGCTGAGTTAGGAGAATCTCACAAACATTCACAAGGCCTGTCAGTACTAAAACCAGCACCCAAAAGTAAATGTTAATAGACTCCTTGTTCACTAAAAAATCACTCACTCACTCATTGCATTGCAGGTAATGAACTTCATCATGTCAGTGTTTTGGAAAAATAAACCCACTTAAAGCATTGTGTGCTGGGTGGTGAGTCAGCACACAATGCTTTATATCATAAAAGGAAGACTTTATGACCACTGGAGAAAAAAAATATTACGATATCAATGTAGTCAGTGTTTGATAGCAAATACAATATTCCCGATTGGTCATTAATTCACTGGAAGCAGCTATAAATGATATTTGTATTATGGCAATGTATCAAAAGGATGAAAACAGAGCCAACAGCCATTTTCATTGGTTTTCAGATCGTTGTTTAGCTGTCCGGCCACAGCTTCAGTCCAATCATTCACTCTTGCCACTCTCAAAGCAGATAAGACAGCAGAAAAGTTTTTTTTAGAGAAAAGGCTCTAATAAACCTACTGTACTACTACAGGCCGCGGTCAGGTTTCCATCCAGGTACAGGGGAAATTTTAACAACATTTTGGGAGAATCTGCCAAAGAAAATAAGCAGTTAGTGGTACTAATTCTTTAATGTCCTAATAAGAAGACAGCACAATGCGATTCCATAGCTAAAAGAGATCAGTCAAACCTAATAATGTTGGAAACATTTATAAGTTGGACATATAAAATATCTTTGTTTCATGTATCACTGTGAGGAATGTTAGAAAGTCTCATTGCCTTACATACATCTATTATTTTCATTTTTTTTCAACCTCTGTCTCTCACGTAGAAGCTTTAGTGGGTATTTCACATGCTTCATTTACATTTTCATTTATTCACTTAGTCTGTTTTTCTGATTGCGCATCAAAGCCAGTGGATGACCTTTGTTCTCTGTGGAAATCATCTGTTTGTGTCTGGTGTCCTGCTTGTCTTCATGCAGAGAGGCAGCCTGACCGTGCTGCTGTGTGGAGAGAGCAGTTTGGTGGCGGCTCTGGAACAGTTCTTCCACCACGGCTTCAAGTCTTCTCGTCTCTTCCAGAAGACTGTGTTTGTGTGGGACTTTGTGGGTGAGTGTGAAGTGACAGCGCCATCTGCTGCTGCTTTTTTTTTAGCATAGGTTGCTCCACCTGTACACAATTCACCCTGGTTTTCTCATTTAATTTTGTTGTTTAGTATTTTTTTTTAATCATTTGTATATATCAGAATCAAAATCAGAAATACTTTAATAATCCCAGGGGAAAATTATTTTTGGCGGCACCTGTTGTCTTGATACAGAGGGTGGCAGAAGAATAAGAAAGGGAAGCTAGAAGAATAAGACAGGGAATCAGAAGAAGAAGAAGCAGGGTTGGCGGTTCGTTGAAAAACACGGCAGACTGAAAAGCAGCACTCGCTGCAAACTCCTCATCTCTGCTGTCATTCACAGTGGCGGACATTTGTTTCTCCATCGCCCTGATCATTTTGCGGGACACTCTCTCATGTTGTGCCCGTTTGCTGATAACTCATCCCCGCATGTTTATCTCAGGCTCCTCGATAGCCTTCTTCCTCTCTCCAGCAGGCAGCCTGGCCCTGCTGCTGTCCTACTCGGACAGACGCTGAAGCTCTGTTTCTCTCACTCTCTTGGGGTCAACAGAGAAACGTCTAGCGGCTGCTTCTCCCGAGTTTTCCTCTGAATATATCACGACAGAAAGTTTGAATTTCAAGTCGTACTTTTTATTGTTTTGCTGCACTGGAGCCATGGCGATCATCAGTGTGATACTGACTGACAGAAAGCAGCACACTGCGTGAAAAAGGCGAAGAAGAAAAACGTGCAGTGTCAGTGGACACCACTTGCAAGCCAAACAGACGGCAGATGCAGAGAGCCCGTCGCCCCCCCTCGCCAAAAGCAGACAACCCTGGATTTATTTTCCTGCATGATTTGAAGTGTTGAATAAACATTTTCATCATGCAAGCATATTTGCCCTTTCTTATGTTGTTAAAAGTATTAAGAACATGAAAAAAATACACTAGGGTACATTTAGAACAGAAAAGAATGTGCCAAAAAAATTGCGATTAATCGCGAGTTAACTATGGACAAAATGCGATTAATCGCGATTAAAAAAATGGATCGTTTGACAGCCCTAATATATATATATATATATATATATATATATACACATATACACATATATATATACATACATACACACATATATATACATTAACACATATATATATACATACACACATATATATACATACATACACAAAAGATCAAATATACAGTTAAATAATGTGCAAGAAGTACAAAACAGAAATGACTGTCCATGTTTGAGTCAGGTTACAGAAGGAGGAGTGTCTGACTCTCTTAGGGAGGCGTTATAGAGTTTAATGACCACCGACAGGAATGATTTCCTGTGGCGCTCAGTGGTGCATCTAGGTGAGAGGAGTCTACGGCTGAATGTGCTCATCTGTTGGGCCAGTGTGTCGTAAAGAGGGTGTGTGACATTATCCAAGATAGACTTAAGCTTGGACAGCATCCTCCTCTCTGCCACAGTTGTTAGAGTGTCCAGCTCCTCCCCCATGACATCACAGGCCCTTCTGATCAGTTTGATCAGTCTGTTGTTATCTGCGACCTTTTGCCCACTGCCCCAGCATGTGACAGCAAAGAAGATCGCACTAGCCACAACAGACTCGTAGAACATCCTCAGCATCGTCTGGCAGATGTTAAAAGACCTCAGTCTCCTGAGGAAAAAGAGTCGACTTTGGCCCTTTTTGTAGACCCCCTCAGTATTTCTTGACCAGTCCAGCTTATTATTAAAGTACACCCCCAGGTACTTGTACTCCTCAACAGTGTCCACAGGGACACCCTGGATGGAAACGGGGGTCACTGTTGTTTTCGCCCTCCTCAGATCCACTATGAGCTCCTTTGTTTTTGTCACGTTGAGCTGCAGATGATTCTGTTCACTCCAAGTGACAAAGTTACCTACAACAGTCCTGTATTCATTCTCATCACCCTTCTCGATGCAGTCAACTATTGCTGAATCATCAGAAAACTTCTGAAGGTCGCAAGACTGAGTGCAATAGTTGAAGTCAGAGGTGTATAGGGTGAAGAGGAAGGGAGAGAGGACAGTCTCCTGTGGGGCCCTAGTGTTGCTGACTACCCTGTCTGACACACAGTTCTGTAGGCGTATGTACTGTGGTCTGCCCATCAGGTAATCTACAATCCAGGACACGATGGGGGCCTCAACCTGCATGGCAGCCATCTTCTCACCCAGTAGAGCTGGACAGATGGAGTTGAAAGCACTGGAGAAGTCAAAGAACATGACTCTCACAGTGCTCACCGGCTTGTCCAGATGAGTGTAGACTCTGTTCAGCAGGTAGATGACGCCGTCCTCAACTCCCAGGCGGGGCTGGTAGGCGAACTGTAGTGGATCAGTGAAGGGCCTGACCATAGGCCTTAGTTGCTCAAGGACGAGCCTCTCCAGGGTCTTCATGATGTGAGATGTCAGGGCCACAGGCCTGTAGTCCTGAGGGCCGCTAGGGCGCGGCGTCTTTGGCACAGGAACGAGGCAGGACGTCTTCCACAGCACAGGGACCCTCTGGAGGTCCAGGCTCAGGTTGAATACTTGACTGAGTACTCCACACTGCTGGGGGGCACAGGCTTTAAGCACCCTGGGAAGAACACCGTCGGGACCTGCAGCTTTGCCAGAGTGGAGTCTCGTCAGCTGTCTTCTCACCAGGTCAGGTGTGCAGAACACTGTAGAGGAGACAGTTGTGGGAGAAGTGAGGTCCTCAGGTTGTGGAGGACATGATGCAGAGCAGGGGGGAGGGTGGAGTAGGTGTGTGTGAATTTAGGTGGACGGGGGCAGACAAGGGGTCTGTAAGGAGGAGGAGGGGGAGGTAAAGTGGCAGTTGTTGTTGGGCAGCCAGCCAACAGAGTCTTGTGGGAGAGGGGCCACAGTATCAAACCTATTGAAAAAGAGGTTCAGTTCATTGGCCCGGTCCATACGGCCCTCCAACCCCATATTACCAGTCTTCTGGAACCCGATGATGGTTTTCATGCCACTCCACACATCCCTCATGTTGTTTCGCTTAAGTTTATTTCTCCAGCTTTCTCTTGTAATTGTCTTCAGCCTCTCTGATGTTAAGTGTGAGTACCCCCTGCACTCTCCTCAGCTCATCACGGTTGCCCTCTCTGAACGCCCTCTTCTTCTCATTCAGGATGACCTTGATGTCCTTAGTGATCCAAGGTTTATTATTAGCATAACAGGATACTGTCCGAGCAGGGACATTGCAGTCTACACAGAAGTTTATGTAATCTGTGATGCACTCTGTGAGCCCATCAATGTCCTCCTCATGGGGCTCACAGAGTGCAGGCCAGTCAGTCACTTCAAAGCAGCCCTGCAGTGCCTCATGAGCCTCCTCCGACCACCTCCTCACAGTTCTTGTGGTCGTAGGCTGCCTCTTCACCAGAGGCACATAGCAGGGTTTGAGGTGAACCAGGTTGTGATCTGACCTGCCCAGAGGGGGGAGAGAAGAGGAGGTGTATGCATCTTTAATGTTAGCATACATAAGGTCCAGTGTCCTCTCCTCTCTGGTAGGACAGCTGACATATTGTTTAAATGTCGGCAGAACTGTATCCATGGTGACGTGGTTGAAGTCTCTCGACATGATGATGAGGGCACTGGGGTGTTTAGTTTGAAGCTTGGAGATGCTGGTGTGTATGGTGCTGCAGGCAGATGTTGGGTTTGCAGAGGGAGGGATGTACAGAACAACAATGATGACATGTGGGATCTCTCTAGGCAGATGATATGGACGGAGTCCAATGGCAAGCAGTTCAACGTCCGGGCTACAGAGCTGTTCCTTAATTGTGATGTGACCGGGATTACACCATCTGCTATTCAATAATAATAATAATAATAATAATAATAATAATAATAATAGATTTAATTTATATAGCGCCTTTCAGGGTACCCAAGGACACTTGACAAAGTGGAATAAACATATATGAAAACAAACAAAGCAAAGATATAAGAATAAATGGAGCGCCCGTCAGTCAGCACGGAGGGAACAGCCGCACCACCGTCGACACCGCCACCAGCACCGCAGGGAACAGCAACCTCCGTCCAGAAGCGAACTTGCGTCTGGAGGTCCCACACACACAGCAGGGGCGACACAGTAGACCCAGAGATCCAGTCCCAGTGACAGAGCCCGCGGCGAAGCGACAGCAGAAGTCCAGGAGCTCCCGATCTGAACACCTGAAGACACGACCAGCAACGGCCGAGCATCGACCATCCAACATCACCGCGAGCCAGGGGAGACCACAGCAGCAGAGGAGAGCGAGAGCGGAGCCAGGTGGTGAACAACCCCGAGGCCGTGGCGGATGGAGGACCAGCAGAGCAATGATGGACATCCCACAGAGCATTGAGTACGTCTGCTTAAAAGTTAGCGTTGCTATGCTAACTGCTGATTGGTGAGGCTAACAGCGGACCAACGGGGCTAACAGCTGATGAGCGGAGAAAGATGAAAGATGAGTCCATGGAGCCAGTTCTTCAGGTGTGCAGGCTTTAACGGTAGTAGCACAGCCTCAGAACTTGCTAAAACAACTTGGCTTTCCTCTTTTAGCAGAAAAAAGCTGTATTGTCACGGATCAAGAAGCGGCGATGCTCACGCCAGCGTCCTCTCGCATCCAACTAGAACGGCAAGCCCCCCTCCTTTCCGCTTACCGCTCTCGGTGCAATCCCGGTCGGCCCAGACGGTGTGGAAACCACATGGACAGACTTGCGTCTGCGGGTTATTGCCCTCCGTAGTGGGGGTCGGTATTTTTGGCGAAGCCATAGTTAGCTACCTGCCAGTGCACTAGCTAATTAGCCTTGTTCGACGAGTCGCGTTAACAGCTGCGGGCGGCTGTGTACCGTTAGCCTTACACTTGCACCTTAGCTCTGAAGCAGGGTTGTGGTATAAAGCGCAGTATTGCTACTGTTCAACTAGCGAATTTGTGAAAAATATTTCTATTTTTCTCGTTATTACGGGAAACAGTGATATTGCTCCATGTGCTTTGTGTAAACGTTAGCCTTGGGGAGTATCGCTACTCTGTGGGCTAAAGCCTGGTTTATGCTTCTGCGTCGCGGCGACGGCGTCGCGGCGACGGCGTAGCGACGTCGTCGACCCTACGCCGTACGGCCTACGCCCTACGACCCTACACCGACCCCACCCTACGACGTAGCTACGCCGTCGCCGCGACGCAGAAGCATAAATCAGGCTTAATGCTTAAAAGACTTGGGTATTGCTACCTAGCCTATCGGGAGTATTGCTACTCTCCGTAGCTCTGTTGCTAGCGCCGAGTATTTCTACTCGAACAGCTAGCTTGAGGCAGTCAGCTAGAATTGCTTCTAGTTGGCTGTCAAGTATGAGCTGCCCTACAGACCGAACAGCGTCCAAGAGCCAGGCGTTCGGCGACCGAGTTGGTTGCTCGCGTCTGTGAACAGTTAAGCTAGGCTCCGTAGACGTTGTTCCGTTGTGGGCTTCGGCTTCTGTGAAGCAAGAGGTTTTGAATGATGAATGACAGCATGTCGGCCCCTTAAATAGGGAAGGGTGGGTGGCCCTATGACATTCACGTCATCAGGGCCAGCCTATGGGCTGGCGTAATGTGAACTCAAAGGCTGGAGCGACGTAACAGGCAGCCTGCAGCTTTTCGCGCGTGCGCACAAGTATGGTATATGATATTAATATTTGTTGAATATCATATATACAAATGATGATCTATATGGATTCAAACTCTCTGTGTATTGTCACCCCCTCCCTCTGCAGAGAAGGCTGTTGTCTACATGGAGTCAGCTGACCAGATGGGAGACCTCCAGGAGACCGCTGAGCCCCTGGGGATGACCTGTCAATCACTCTGTCACTATGTCAACGCCATCAACTCCACCCCCAGGAATATTGGCAAGGATGGGAAGTTCCAGCTGCTGGTCTGCCTCGGAGCCAGGTCAGCTTCAGGAGATCACTGCTGTTATTTACCTAACCTGGAACATGACTGCTTTTTAATTCCGTTCTGTTTATATGTCGTATTCACAGCAAAAATGGGTTGGAAATACATACGAAATATATTGCCAGACAATATGTCATTCTTCTAGTTGTTGATATCAGAGCTCTCAGGTCATAGAGTGGTAGTTTTTCTAACACAGTCTTACTGTTTGTTCTGCAGAGACCGTCTGCTGCCCCAGTGGCTCCCCCTGCTGGTGGAGTGCCCAGTGATCCAGCAGATGTACGAGGACATAGCCCTGCTCAGAGACCGAACCACTGTCAACGCCCTCATTGGAGTCCTGGAAACACTTCACAAATTCCCCATTACACTGGAAGCCTCGCTGATCAAGTGCATAGACCTTTAGTCCCAAGAGGAACCATCGGGGTCAGACGACTCTTTCCTCCAAAACCTCCCCTCAATACCACCGACCTCCACTTTTGGCCAATTAGCTCTGGGACTGGACACAAGGAAGGTGAAAGTGAGGGGCAAGAAAACAAAACTGGCGATTGAAGAAGAATGCAAAACCACTGGTGTGTTTTTTTTTTTTTGTTTTGTTTACTTTTAGTAGCAGCTCTATACATTTGCCTGTGTCCTAGCTGTGTAGCATAACTTCAGTAGGTAGAGCTAGGTAGACTGTGTGATGAGTTCTTTTTTCTTCACCTGCCTCTGGCAATTACAGCACCACTGTCCCCACACCGTGGCATTAGTATTAGCATTAGCATTAGCATGCCGACGGAATGTGGATAGAACAGATGACCTCAGGAAGAGACTAAGCGATTGCTGACACACTGGGAGGATTATGACAAGTTGGTGATGGAGTTCTGTTCTGTAACCTACTGACTTGCAGACAGTGCAGTGGTTTTGGGTCACCAGCCCTCCATGACTCTCTTTCTTTAATATGCTTGACTTTAGTTGGGCATTTTCTACACTCTTGGCCTGCGGATGAACACAAATGCTGATATCAGTGGTTCAGAGTCAGGAGCTTATCCTGTGGCTGCATGGACATTAATTCCTACCAAACTATAGGCATTGACCTGGCTGTGTATGTTTTATGCGGTTGAGTTGTATCATATTTTAAGGGAGTGTCTGCTGCTGTGTGTGTCTGTTGGCCCTTCATTTGTTTTCCATTTTATCTTCCAACTCAAAGTCTACATTGTGTGTGTGTGTGTGTGTGTGTGTGTGTGTGTGTGTGTGTGTGTGTGTGTGTGTGTGTGTGTGTGTGCGTGTGTCTGTGTGTGTGTGTGTGTGCGTGTGTCTGTGTGTGTGTTGTGACGGTTTGCCAATATTGTCACCTCAATAGTAGTTACAGTGTTCAACAAAATAATTCCAGAGCTTTGAACCACATTGTGTTTGTTTGAGTTGTCACAGAGTCATTACATGACTTAAGTGCAGGACTTTGTGGTTGAAAGCTCTGGCAAAGGTTAGGAAGTGAATCTTGACTTAAGAATATGTTGTCAATTTTGTTTTTTTTAACAACTAAGCTTTCTCTAAATTATTTAGTGTAGTGATCAGTGGAATAAAAATGCTAACAGAATAGAGTTTGGAGAGGTTCAGCCATTTGTAGGTCTACTTATTGAACATACTGAGTAAATCATATGGTAAACAAACAGCTCTTACCTGGTCATAAATACAGCTTATCAACTAGGGGCTCATAAATCTTGATTATTTTTTTTTAACCTCCTACTAGATAAATAAATGGAAATGTCCCTTTAAATTATAGTTCATAGTTTACTGGTGGGGCTTGTTTTCTTAAAGGTGCAATATGTAAGAACTGGCCACCTGTTGAATTATTACTCCAAACAAATAGGGGGTAGCATGTCAACAGATTAACTGCTAACTGTAGCAGCATTCAGGTAGTTTTTAAAATTGTTTAAGACTTAACTGTTTACATATTGCACCTTTAAGTCCTGCTTCACAATGCGGCATCGGCATAAAAAAAATGCAACAATGTACATAACACTCATAGATCATGATTTTCAAATTGTTCTTAAAGGAATTGTTTGACATTACTGGAAATACACTTTCTATCAGAGAGTGAAATGAGATGTTTGACGTCAATCTCATGTCTGTGTGTCAAGTACAAGGCTGAGGTCAGAACATTTTTAGCCTAGTTTAGCTTAAAGTCTTGCGAGGCATGAGAGAAATGCTAGCCTGGCTCTGCTCAAAGTAAAACATTTTTAAAAACTACACATCTGAACAACTGTGTATCTATTCTCCCAGGAATTCTGTTCTGCGCCTTAACTAATTGTGTGGGTTCCCAAACTGTGCCAGGTCGTTTGCCAATAGTTCCTCTTTTTAGGATACAAACTTATACCTTACCACGATGCTTATCAGTGATGCTTACAATTTAAAGGACAAGGCTGGTGTTATCCTGTAATTTTTATTGTCAAAATATCCCATACAAAATGTTCAATACTTTGACTTCCCCACCCTGTTAGTTGCTGGCAAGCTCAATATACAACAAAAAAACGGACGTATTTGACAAGTTGAGAGGGAGACTCAGCAATCAACTTTCTTCGAGGCATACATTTTTACAAATACCTCACAAATATATAGTTGTTGTTGTTGTTGTTTTTTCATTTCTTATACAGCTGGTCACTGTGGCTTCTAACAAATGTCAAACAGGAGGACAAAGTGAACATGTTTGGTTGGTTGCTTTGTTTTTGTTTTTTTTTTGGCCCCATGAGCATTAATTTTGGTTTGAATCTTTTAATAGTATTTGTTGAAAAGGGTTAGTGAAATTTTAGCTCATTTGAGATGAGTGCATGATGTTGCAGGCTATCTTTTCAGACTCCTAATTCTAAATTACTTTCAACAGCAGCCAACAGATGGGTGGAAACTAATAACTACTTTTCTTCAGACATGTTTTTATTCCCCATTCAACTTTTGCCACATGAGAGATTATGCCACTGTTCCTACTGAGCGCTGTCTAAAAGAACCCTTTCTGATAAATGGTGTAAATATTCTCATTAGTGCATGTTGATATTCAGACTGAGCTGTATTTATTGTGACCCTCTACCGTGAATTCTTGAGTTTTGAGGGGACAAAACATGGACGTTTTTGCAATCCCAGTTCCCTGTAGTATTTCTGCTGTTTCCAGTATTAAGTCTGTGAAGGGCACAACCTGTCATGTTTGTTTAGAATATCTGTTTCATTAATGTATTAATTAAGTATTAATCCATGGTATGCTGATAGCAGTACTGGTATTTTAAGGTTGATGAAGCTTGTGGAATAACTGACAACAATCATGTCTTTAAGAAAGTAAGCAATATTACAACTTCATCTGTTGTGATCATGTATTAACCCTTTGTGCTCCTGCTGCTGTGTCCCTAATGCCTGACCTACAGGACTATCCATGGCTGCACAGCACGATAACCGATTTCTCTGTTCTCTGACACCTACATGGCAAAGGAGGAGGATATGCTTTGTGGACAATTGAGATTCCTCCTTAGACTACTACACACTTTGCTTACAGGGTGGATTTGTTACATGAACATGTCGTGTGAAAAGTGGTATTTACCGTGAGTGGATCTTCTCAGACAAGAAACAACAAATGCAACAGACATCCATGACAGCAGTAGCTGTGTGTTCTGCCAATGGCAAGAACACCACTGGGCCTAAAAAATTCCATGTCTGTGGCACACTGATTGCTCTGTTCTGATATTTATTATGCCTATTTCAATAAAAACATACGCTGTGTTAAAAGTGTTGGGCTGTTTGTCCATAAACTGCACTCCCTTTATGTACAGTGTCTGTATGTGATTTTAATCAGAAATGAAATGATGTTTCACTAATGTCTTCAAATGTGATGTCTGACATTTCACATGGGAAACATCTGAAATGTTCACATGTGAAATAGTGTTCCTTATTTGATAGAGTGCGTCACCTGTGATACTGCACATGTCCTCTTACATTCCAAATAAATGTTTTTGAAAATAGTTGTCATACGCAAAGAAAAGTTAAAAGCAGTTCTCGAGTAAAAAGTCTGAGACCACTAGTCAAGGTACTTCTATTTTGCATGTGTTTAAAATGTAATACCATTTTTCTCATTACAAATAATAGTATCAGCTTACCAGTTTGAGACAAGTTACCAGTTTCAAACAAGTTGTGAAGAGGTCAACAAAAGACTGGGAAAAACGTGGACTCCCTCCAGAAACACCTGTTTGGAACATTCCACTGGTAAATAGATACTGTACATTGGTAACAGCTGATCACAATGTTGTGGCAATTTCTGTCCCCAATAACAAGGTGAAAAGTTTTCACATTTTATTCTCACAAACGTGTATATGGGTTGACCCTCATAGAAGAAATGAGCAACAGGTCCAAATTTCCAGTGCGTTATACAAACACGTTCTGACGTATCCATTATTTATAGCAAAGGATTATAGGAGAATAGGGTTTTACTCAAGTGAATCGTTCCAAATGAAACATTTATATGATGAGGCAAATATAACTTGAGACTTCTACCTATTTTTGGGGACAAAGCATTTTTTTTAATTTATCTTCACATTATTAATATGTCAATGTTAATGATGCAATATATATAATAGAGGAACCATCATGTTTTCAAATATTAAACTAGGGTCGATGACATGTTTCTGTATGCTAACCTGGAGGTTTGCATTGCCCTTGTTCACCCACACCAAGTATCTTACTAAAATATAAAAAATACAATGTTGTATAAATTGATCAATCTACAAAGTGTTATGTTAGAGATAGAAGAGTTTGTGTCTTAACTTCTGCTGCCTCATTTAGCCACTCATTAGAAATCTAATTTTTCAAGACACTTTATAATTAATATGCCGTTTACTGGTGTACTTTATGTCATAAAACAAAACCTGAAAATCTCTTAAGCTTGTGTTCACCACAGACCTTTTGTCAGGCACCAAACCTAAAACCTATTCATATTATGGATTTTGATACAAGGTAACTGAATTACAAACATGCTAATTTATTTCTCTTTCCTGTGGAATTTTATTTTCCAGTTTAGGTCAAAATTATTTTGCTTTCTCTTATAATTTCTACAGTAAAATTCAAAGTGAAAGTCAAGTGAAATCCAAATATGTCAGACTATATTCTGACACTGAGTTCCTGTAGATTACAGAGAGATGTGTTTTTAATTAATCATTTTTTTCTCAGTTCAAATGTATATCGTGTAAAATGTTGTTTTTACTCTTACAACCACCTTGTCTCTTGTATTTGTAACTTCATATTAATATCTAATAAAATATACCAAATCAAATCAAATCAAATTAAGCTCAAAGAGTAACCCTTGGTTAACCCTCCTTTTCCCGCGTAAGTGTCCCTCCTTACTTGGGCATCGCAGTGTGTATACGCAGGCAGACGTCACAGCTGTATGCAAATCATGCCGATTGAAAAAAATCAGAAAATGGTGGCGCGTGAGTCGCCATAACGCGCTTGCGTGTACGTTTCTACTACAGGCACACGGTCTGCATCAGGCTGGGGATTTATCAATCTGGCTGGCCCCACATAGTCAATGCAAGATCGCAATGTGTCCACCTGGCCTTCAAAATAAGTGGACGATAGAAAGGTGCTCGTGACGCTGATTTTAATTTGAAACTGGCAAGCGGAAGTGTTTTTTTTGTTTTCCCTGTGTGAAGACGCTGCGGCGGGCAACGTCCTGACTGATGGTCTGCAGCGGCGCTCAGTCTTAAATGAGACACTTCGAAAACGGCTTTTTACCGCATATGGCAAGAGGTGCGAACCGCTCAGCTTCTCGCTTTGGAACAAGGTAAATGTGTTTTCTGTCTTTGTCAACAGGAGGAAGGTTGTTCTGCGAGCTCGATGTCTGTCGGCGCGCAGTAAAGTTGTCGGAGGCTGGTGTTTTTGATTCCACATCTCCAAATAGCTTTACCAAAACCAGCTGTGTTAGCAGTCCAATACACTGGCTGACGGACCTGAAGCAGCACAAAGCCTCTGAAAGTCACTGAAGTGGATGATACTTCTTATAACACGGGGGACTCCATGTGCTTTTTGTACTGTGAACTGTGTGTTGTTAAAAGACTCCACGGTGTGTGTCTGTTAGTCTAACGACGCTCTACGTGTTTTAGCTGGGTATGTCAACGTTGACTAGTTGCTCATTTACTTCAAGAAATATTTCTTAAACTGCTATACGCTCACTTTATGTTTTTCGTCGGCTTGTACAAACGTTACTCATCCCTTCTGTTCACATTACTGCTCAAAACGAAAGAAAGTTGAAATGTAACGTTAGCTTGAAGTTACTCCACATATTTCAACGTTGAATGAAAGCGTGTAGAGCTGAGCTGGTGGGTGTGTTTCTGCGTTAGCGTCCAGCTCCCCCTGCGGTAACACTTAACTCTGTCGATACGCTTTGTTCAAAACACAGCATGACCCTCTGTTTTAAAACCCGAAGAATGGAACAGTCAGCCCCACACTGCGGTCAAGCCAGCCGTGGTTCGCGTTTGCTTGGTCTAATCAGCCGCACGTTGTTTTCTAGTGCGCGAATCTACTAACATTTACGGTAATCCGAATGAAACCGCTCTGAAGAGCTTCTGGTAGTGACTGTGGGTCAGACTGCAGTCTCACATCAGACCCATGAAACATACGGTACTTTACAGTAATTATTCCTGTTATAACCTGAAGGTATCACGAAGGTATGCGTCCGGATTTCAAAGTAAAGGACGAAAGAAAATAATAAGGATATTTCACCCAACTTTGACGTGGAATAAAAAGCTTATTTTCCATAAGTAGTCCAATATTCATACACTACTGAACTGAGTACTTCCTAGACTACGTGCACGCATAATATGGAGTACTTTTACTGTGTACTTATGTATGGAGGACTGAAAGTGCCATAATTAAAAAAGAAAATACACCATTAAATAATTAATCAAATGTATCATTAATTAATTAAATGTGTCGTTATTAAAATTTGAATTAAATGTATCAATAATTCATTAAAATACCAACTCATTTAATGTAAAAAAACATGTATAATTATTTCACTATTTAATTAATTATTTCATGGTCCTGTGTTGCAATGCTTCATGAATTGATTTTATCTGTCAAACTCACCCATCAAAGTCAGTGGGCAGGGCTAACACAAATTTAGTGTAATCCATTGCTTTGGTCTGAAGTCTTGAAACCGAAAGAAGAACATCCCCTTGAACTTTCTAGTGAGATCAAGTTTTTGACATTTTGTCCTTTGTAAATGACCTTTAATGTGATGATTATTTAAAGGAACATCTTGTTTTCATTTGGTTTACTGATAGTTATTGAAGCCAGGTTATTATTTCATTAATTATTAGACGCTAAATGTGGGACTTTTATTTTGAAAGCGTCTCGCTGTGACCTGAAAACATCCTTGTTCTTGTGAATCGTGTGTGTTTGCGTGTGGGAAGTGTGCCTGCATAGTCTTTGCTGAACGTGATGAAAATGATTTACTTAGTACCTGGCTGATAAAGGGCACAGGGTTTGTTGTCATATCGCTTCATGACATGTTTAATGTTCAATTCAGATTGTAACTTTTACAGATTTGCACAGTTTGATATAGCATGTTTTAGCTAGCGGGAACGCTAACTAGCATTAGCTCAGCTATCCTGTCGGTACAGAGGAACGGAGATGAGGTGTTCGAAGGTGTGTTCGAGAGTGTACAAGGTTCCGGTAATAAACACTTTGGACCATCAGTTAGCGAGTCTGACCATCATTTAGCCAGGGATGCTACATCCTGCACCTCGCACTCTGTATCAACAGTGGGGCTAGCAGAGGACTGAGCCTTCCACAGCTGTTGCCAATAAAGTTTAGTTTGAATGAGTCAATCCATTATCTGGAATCAATTTGCCTTGACTTGATGTGCAGGGTAACCAATCAGGTGTTAGGAACCGCCCATCGACTTTGATGGGTGAGATAAAATAAATTCATGAAGCAATGCAACACAGGACTATGAAATAATTAATTAAATAGTGAAATAATTATATATGTTTTTTTTACATCAAACGAATGATATTTTAATGAATTAATGACACATTTAATTAATGATTTAATGGTGTATTTAATTGTGGCAGTTTTAGTCCTCCATACTTTTGAAGTAATCCTGTGTCAAAATCCTTAACAGAGGACAAGATTAAGTATATCTCAACCAACTTTGATGTGGAATAAAAAGCTTATTTTCCATAAGTAGTCTATGATTCATATACTGCTGAACTTAGTACTTCCCAGACCAGTGATTCTTAACCATAGGGCCGCGGCCCAAGCTTGGGCCACAAGCACCACCTAGAGGGCCGCAAAAAAACGTTCAGTTTTGCACCTGTGGGCCGCAAGGGCTGCGGGACTGCAGAGGTTATCAACTTCCGTGAGACGCTCAGTTACAATGCAGCTTCCGACCACACGGTGGCGGTAATGCGTCAGTAAGTTGTTTAAGACGCGAACAGAAGAAGACATTCAGCTTGCCGCTCACCTGTAGCATAAGTGATGGAGAATTTTTTAAAACGAAAAAAATAAGACAAAATGGTGTAGACCCCCCCGAAAAGACTAGAATTTTGTGCAACTATAATCCTGACTTCATCAAGTACGGCTTTGTAGACGGAGGTAGCGAGGCAGAGCAGTACTTCCCGAATCTTGTCATCTGGTCAGGATTTTGACACAGGATCACTCAAAAAGTACACAGTAAAAGTACTTCATATTATGCATGCAGGTCGTCTAGGAAGTAGGGCTGTCAGGCGATTAAAAAAATTAATCTAATTAATTACAGGATTTGTAATTAATTAATCTAATTAATCGCATTTTAATCTCATATCTGCTAAAGGTACCCAAATACAGAATTCGAATTCTAGGACATTGCAAAAGTGTATTGCATGACTAATCAATTGAACACACTGAGAAGAACTTGCCATTCAAAGGCCCGAGCAACGATGTGCTCGCCTCGCTCCCCTGAGTCGCGTCCATGTCTGTTGTCATCCTGCTTTGACTAGCGACTCGGGCTGTAACGATACACCAAACTCACGATTCAGTTTGTATCGTGATTTTTGACTCACGGTTCGATACAAACCTCGATTTTTTTTCTTTCTAAATTAAACATTTTATTTATGTAACATTTCAATAACTTATGTATATGATACTTGTCTAATGGTATCAGAGGTGCAGTATTGTGGAGGGCGTGTCTATCTGATGGTCTGTTAACTGCACAGGTCCCTCACTCAACTTAATACAGAGAAATGTCCCACAAAACAACGTTACAGAACCAAACTAAGGTAACGTAGTAACTGTAACTGTCTTTGGCAACAAGTTAAAAATACCACAGCTGTAAGTGGAGAAGCGTCCTTCCTCCCGCCCGTCCTACAGACTCCTCGTCACATTTCTGCCATGCAAAAACACTTTACCTCACCGAGTGTTTCTGATGAAAAAAAATCTCCGCGACGGTCAGCCCTCCGGACCGAGACTTCAGTGAACTTTACCCCGGAAGACAGTCTCCGTCGGTTTTGAGTGACAGGGGAGACACCGGGGAAACCCCTTGAAAACACACACACGTCATCATCATGACGTGTACCGTCACGTCTCTTTAGGAGCCGCAGCGGCGCTTTGTGTGTGAATTACGCAGCGGTTCGTCTTTACAGCAATGCTTCAGTCTGTGTGAACGAACAACGGCGGAGAATTGGCGAACGACCGCTGCAGTGTTAATGTGGTTACAGCTCATAGGGCTGATCTGGACTGGAAGTTGTGTTACGGTTCTGCCTTCTCACAGAGCGAGACAGGTTCGTGGATCTGAGTGTCGCCATTTCAGTTTCGATTAGTTACAGCCCTACTGGCGACGCAGGTGGGAAGTGACGTGCCACTGCCAAGTTGCCTACGGGTCATTCAATGGGCCAAATTTAAAATGCTCGCGCATTGAATTGCCACTCAGAATCTCAGAATTAATTGCGTTAATTTTTATAACGCGTTAATTTGCAGTGTAATTAATTAATCTAATTAACGCGTTAAACTGACAGCCCTACTAGGAAGTATTAAGTTCAGCACTATATGAATCATTGACTACTTATGGATAATAAGGTTTTTATTCCACATCAAAATTGGATGAAATATCCTTAATTTTGTGATCTGGTCAGGATTTTGACACAGGATTACTCAAAAAGTACACAGTAAAAGTACTTCATATTATGCATGCAGGTCGTCTAGGAAGTATTAAGTTCAGCACTATATGAATCATAGACTACTTATGGATAATAAGGTTTGTATTCCACATCAAAATTGGATGAAATATCCTTAATTTTGTGATCTGGTCGGGATTTTGACACAGGATTACTCGAAAAGTACATGGTGAAAGTACTTGATATTATGAATGCAAGTAGTCTAGGAAGTGCCAAGTTCAGCGGTATATGATTCATGGACTACTTATGTAAAATAACCTTTTTATTTAATGTCAAAGTTGGGTGAAATATCCTTATTCTTTTCTCTGTTAAGGATTTTGACACAGGATTACTCAAAGTACACCGTAAAAGTACTTCATATTATGCATGCAAGTAGTTTAGGAAGTACTAAGTTCAGCGGTATATGAATTATGGACTACTTACGGAAAATAAGCTTTTAATTCCACGTCAAATTTGGGTGAAATGTACTTAATCTTGTCCTCTGTTAAGGATTTTGACACAGGATTACTCAAAAAGTAAACAGTAAAAGTACTTCATATTATGCATGCAAGTAGTCTAGGAAGTACTCAGTTCAGTGGTATATGAATCATGGACTACTTATGGATAATGAGCTTTTTTTTCTACATCAAATTTGGGTGAAATATACTTAATCTTGTCCTCTGTTAAGGATTTTGACAGGATTACTCAAAGTACACAGTAAAAGTGCTTCATATTATGTATGCAAGTAGTCTAGGAAGTACTAAGTTCAGCAGTATATGAATTATGGAATACTTATGGAAAATAAGCTTTTTATTCCACATCAGAGTTGGGTGAAAAATCCTTAATTTTGTGATCTTGTCAGGATTTTGACACAGGATTACTCGAAAAGTACACAGTAAAAGTATTTCATATTATTCGTGCGCGTAGTCTAGGAAGTTCTCAGTTCAGTAGTGTATGAATATTGGTCTACTTATGGAAAATAAGCTTTTTATTCCACGTCAAGGTTGGGTGAAATATCCTTATTATTTTCTTTCGTCCTTTACTTTGAAATCTGGACGCATACCTTCATATGTACCGTATGTTTCATGGGTCTGATGTGAGACTGCAGTCTGCCCCACAGTCACTACCAGAAGCTCTTCAGAGCAGTTTCATTAGGATTACCGTAAATGTTAGTAGATTCGCGAACCACGGCAGTAGTCCCGGCGTTGTTAAGTTGTAGGACCTACAATGTTTCAAATAAAGTGCGAAGTGTGAAAAACGCGACGAGTGGTCAAGAGTCTAACAATTCTAGTCAGTAATGATAATTTAAAAAATGATTGCAGTATTTCTTCTACAGTAATGCCAGTTGGAACTTTTATTTTTTATTGCAGGGAAATCCAACACTGCGGCCGACTATCAGACTTCGTTGTTTTGGCGTCATTTCAGACCTGGCCAAAAGAGGAAGAGGGATGACATACTTTTGCAACTTGGAATGGATTAAAGTGTATTGACTTCCCTAACCCAACCATACATTTTCTCTGTAAAATCAAAGACAATCTAGTGTCCGGTAATAGACGTACACAGATGTTGCGATATGAGGAAGAATGGGCCATATTACTGAATCGAGCGGTATTAACCACAGAGTTGCGATGTTGCTTTTCTTTGTTTTTTGTTTTTTCCTTTACGCCTTTTTGCAGTCCGATCTGTTGAATGTCACCACAAAGCAGCGCATAGAGCACGTAAAAGTCTGGAAAGACTGATTCACTCTGCACCTGGAGACTATAATAAGTCTATAAAGCGTTGTCAATAATCAACAATAAAACCGCGTTACAGTGAACTTTGTCCACTTGAGTCATATTCAGACTGTGTGCAACCCGGAATCATTGTGTGCAGCGAGTACAGCACCACATCGCGTCAGGCGGCAGCACGCCTCCGCTCCATCCATCCATCCATCCATCCATCCTGCCATGTGCCTGCCTGTCAGGACAGGATTACACAACCAACTTCCGCAAACAGCACCGCACAGCGCCACACGTGACACGTTCAATATAATAACCGCAAAAAAAGTCCATTGTAACATTTGGTGTTGGTTTCCATCCCGTCTTGTCTTGTTTGTATCATAGTAAGACATAATGTGGGTTTAAACCTGCGTATGCGCGATCAGAGTGTTTGTGGATCACCTACACTCAGCATCCCTCAAGCCTCCGGTTGCATCAGCACCACGGTTGCGTAAGTGGCAGCCATGCCACGCTGTTCCTTCCTCCGTGATGCTCAGCCTGATAACCTGGCTCATTCACCAAACGCACGCACGCGCACGCACGCTCTCACACACATTTCCTCCCCTCCCCTCCTCCCAGATGTGTGTTATATATTGCTATGTAGATGTATACGTCATTCAGCAGGTAAGTAGCTCAACAGTGCCACACATGGCTAACCTGGTTACTACATATGACTTCTCCGTTTGTTTTTAAACACCATCAGAATATATAGTCAATGCAAATGTACCTGAACTATTGCTGTTTCAGTTAACATTTACACCATATTACTTTCACTCAAAACATTACAGTACACAAATTAACAACCTATACTAACTGAAGCTTTTTAGGGTTTTAATCATTCTACCAAAGCGTGACATCCTCCCTGGAACTGCTGTAGTTGCTGTAGGCATCACCGTTTGTTTAACAGGGGAAGGAGCAGGAGCCTGCGTCATTGAGGTAGTGTCTTCTCGTTCTTCGGAAGATACTATGGAGTCTTCCAGATCTGCGCTTTTCTGTCTTCGAAAACTGTCCTCTCTGCTCTTCAGCAGGTGTCCCCTGTTTCTCCTAAAGGTGCTGCCTTCAGGAGTTTGGATCACATAGGACCTTGGCTGAACATGGCTATTTTTCACCACAGCTGGCTGCCATGTTTGACCTACTCTGAATCTAACTGTCTCTCCCTCCTTCAGTTCAGGCAGGTCTCTCGCTCCACAACCAAAATAGTTTTTCTGTTTCTGCTGTCTTTTCTCTATTTGTTCACTCTCTCGTACCGCTGAGGCTTTAACAGCTGGGCAGTTGGTTGCAGCTTTGTTTTAGCCATCGACCCATCAGCAGCTGGGCAGGTGATAGTTTCTCTCCATGCAGAGGTACATTCCTGTACTCAAGCAGAGCAGCGCTTTCTTGAGCAGGTTTTTTTATGGTCTGGATTGTGGGGATGCTGGACGTGATGTGGTGTGTTTAAATTCCCACTTCTTTGCAAACTGTCTGAACTCCTCAGTTGCGAACTGTGGTCCATTATCTGACATGATTTCATCTGGAATCCCATGTCTTGCATAGATTTAAGAGCTCTGATGACATACTGGCTTATTGTTTGGGGCAGTTTGGCAATTTCATGATACTTTGAGTAGTAATCTACACACAGCAGATATTGAGCAGATAAGAGGTACACACCTAGTTTTGCCCATGACCCTTATGGAATGTCATGGCATATAAGTGGTTCTTTTACATTGCTCCTTTTGAAGGTGTTACAGACTGCACACTGCCACACCATGTCCGCAGTCTGTTTGGACATGCTGTGCCAAAACAGTACATCTTGTGCTCTCTCTTTACATTTGACAATCCCTTAATGTGCCTCGTGAATTTTCTGAAGCATTTCTGCTCTCAGTCTGTGAGGGACCACAAGTCTGGTGTTCTTAAACACAAGTCCTTCTGAGCAACTGAGCTCTTCTCTGAATGTCCAGTATTTTTTTTATTTCAGTCGGAACTTGGCTAACCTGTTCAGGCCATCCCAACTGAACTGCTTCCATCACCAACTGCAGTTCACCGTCCTCAGCAGTTGCAGTTTTGAACTGATTCAGTTTTTCTTCTGAGATTGGAATGTGTGCAGATAGAGCAGTAACTTCTATTTCTTCCTGAAGTAGTTGTTCAGTCTGTTCTTGTAAGTACGCTCTGCTGAGTGTATCTGCGATGTGCAAGACTTTTCCTGGTTTGTAGGCTACATGCAAGTGGAAAGTCTGCAGTCTCATTAGCATCCTCTGCATTCTGGGAGGGGCTTTGTGTAGTTTTTTTTTTTATACTGACTCAAGAGGTAAATGGTCGGACTCCAGTTGCACCCGTTTTCCATACAGGTACTGTTTAGAATCTTTACTAATGTACACATCAGTAAAGATTTCCAACTTAAAGAATTCGTTTGTCAAGATCTGATGTGTGATTAAAGTGTCCCGCTTAATTTTTTGAGCATACATACATATGTATGTGTGTCTATATATGTATCTATGTGAAATTCTAATAAATGAAGTGTTTGTTAAACCAAAACAACCCTGTTTTTTTCTTATGACGGGTCATTGTAACTGATCAATAATAATAATTTTGTAATGTCTTACACAGTGAAACCAAAATACTTTCTGAGAATGTTATCTTACCATTGCAACTCTATCTCTGCCTGTGTTGCTGCAGATGTTTGGCTTCCACAAACCAAAGATGTACCGTAGCATAGATGGCTGCTGCATCTGCAGATCCAAGTCATCTAGCTCCCGCTTCACTGACAGCCAACGCTATGAGAATGACTTCAAGAGCTGCTTCGGGTGAGTCAGCAGCACCTTCCACAGGTCCAGATGGTAGAGTTAGGGAACACTGAGACACAGTTTAACTTAGGTCTCCCTTGTTCATGTAGACCTTTAGCTGTCGCTACTACTGCTACTCCTTTCACTTCTCCTTCCTCTCTCATTCATTCACTGACCGCACATACACACACTCCCTCACTCTCACTCGCCCACCCACACCTTACGCACCTGACGCACACACACCTGCACGCACCGCCCTATTCCTGAAAGGGGCTACGCCACTCTTACAACAATGGCAGCTGCAGATACAGGAGACCCATCGACAGAACTTGAACCCCTTCCTCTTTCACTGAAGTCGCCGGTATGAAAGTATTTTGGATTTCCAGTGAGTTATGTTGACAACATTTGCGTTGTCAACAAAAAAGCCACAGCTTGCAAGCTCTGCAGAAACTAGATGGCAGGTTATTTTGTTTAAGTTTCCAGTTGACTGAAGATACGTTATTGTTACATTATGTTGTTAAAAAATGTTTTAAACTTGACAATGTGGTATGGTACATTGCGAACAAAGGTCAGAAATGATATTGCATAAAAGTCTAGTCTAAAAATGGCATAGCAACCTGTGCTTTAAAAAAAATTAATGTAAAAATCGAGAATCGAATCGGATCGTGACCTTGAAATCGAAAACGTAATCGAATCGAAGATTTGGAGAATCGTGAAACCCCTAGTCATTAATATGTTCCTCATTAAAGATCAATAATTTGCACACCCCATCCCCTGTTAATCACAATGATAATCTTTATGATCCGCTGACCACATTACGCACACCGGCGCACCGCAGTGCTCCTACTCCTCCAGTTAAGTAGAGCATTCTGGTAGAGGGACACGGGTCAAAAAAATTACATTTTATTCTTCAGATTCTCCGTGTGGGAAGCAGACAGAGGCAGCAGCAGGGCCGGGCCAGTAGAGCTACTGTGACTACACACCTTAGTAGCATTACAGTGGACCTTTTTGTTCACTTAAAGAGCCATCGTCCAACAGGTCTGCCAGCCCCCACAAGGTTCATCGCATAGAGAGCTTTTTGAAAAAAAAAAACATTCCACCATGGTGAGCTTGAATAGCAGGTACAGCTGAGATGTGAATATACAGACAAAAACAATAATAACTGTGTGCAACTGACTAATCCAGCTTTATCCCAGGCACAGGATAAAGTAGGCTATGTTTGGAGGAGCCAGGGATCAAACCTCCAGCGCTGCGATCTGCAGACAAGTGACTGTACAGGGTTGTCCACACCAAGATCAGTAACTAGGCTATCACAATAACAATGTAAACAGCAGCACCAAGAGCATGCTGCGCAACTGTATCAGTAGCTTAGGAAAATGAATATTGATGAATAACATGGATATTCATTACCTTAAAATTGTGTATACAAAAAATGTAGGTCCTACTTATACACATTCAAATGACCTTTTAGTAGTTTTTTTTTCATCAGTTAGTGACTATAATAATGACAAATAAAAAATTATTAAATTTACTATAATTATAACCATATAGCTCCAATCTGTCACAATGCATGGCGTGTTACAACTTTCGGTTTGTCTTATTTTTCCAAACCACCTGGCTGCCCCTGCAGTTCTCTTCTTCAATTCCCTTAATTTGTGAGGAGCTAGGTTTTTATTTGGCCAGTAGGGGTCGTTCAACTGCAGGACATTTTTGGACATCTGGTTCTGAATTTCAGTGAGGAGGACATAATATAAGATACACAACTGTAATAAGGCCTGGTATCGCTGATGTATCATCCATGTAGAAATTAAAATCTGTATTGTGTAAACATCTCTGATACAACATGAGCCTTGTGTAATGTATCAGGTGACACTCTTCCTGCCCTTGCAGGTTGGGTGAGGTACGTTGTGGGGACATCTGTAATGCGTGTGTACTCCTGGTCAAGAGATGGAAAAAGCTTCCAGTTGGATCCCAGAAGAACTGGAATCATGTAAGGACCCGTTCAGCATTATTACCCTTGTAGACCCCTTTTCTGAAGTGTTTTTGCTACATAATTTAGCTAGCTTTTCCTGTAAAACCCTTTTCCTCTCTTCTGTGTGGTTTAAGGTAGTCGATGCAAAAGCTGGGTCAAGCATAAAGGCTATGCTGAGGCCGAAGAAGATGAAGAAGAAACTGAGGCCGAGGCAGATTAGTCGGGTGCAGAGCGAGCTGAAGAGAAACAGTAAGCTACCAATGCAGTGTTGGAGTAGTGTGTAGGGACTGCAGTATTAAATCGTTGATTCATGACAGTTATTATCATTAGTATTGTTCTAACCTTTATACATCTCTGTAGAAAATGTAATGTAGCTCTCTGGATAAACATATTGTACTGTGTCTCTTGATGTCATTTGGAAGTGTTGTGATCCATGTGGTTTGTGTCCCTCTTAGATTCCGACGCCCACAGCACTACTTCCAGTGCCTCGCCCGCTCAATCACCTAGCTACAGCAACCAATCAGACGAGGGCTCAGACACAGAGCTTTCACCTTGCCCGGCCCTCTCCTTTCTAGACCTCACCTACTGGAAAAGGTAACTGTGTCCTCCACGGACTCCAACACTCTTTTCATTCAAACTAGTGCAGTGCCCGTAAGAAAATATGTATTCCTATAGAAAAGTGGGAGGTTAAGAAGCTTTTTCATTTTCATTGATGGCCCAATGAGGCTGTGTTTGAAGGTGGGACGTCAGGGTTTGCTGTGAAATCTGATATTCCAGGGTATAATTGGCCGTTTTTGACTATTTTTGATTTTGCCATTATATTTCACCTTAAAAACTATTTACTTGGTGTCATTATTTTCAGCACAACCTCGCATGTATGACTGTACAGTTATTTTTTCATTTTGACATACTGTATTAACACAATGGACCTAAAATCACAAAAAAAAACATAAAATCCGAGTAGAAAAGTTAGATTTTTTTACTGTGAAAACCACAAATATGTTTAACAAACCATTTTTTATTACTTATAATGCAAATATAAATTGTTGTTTGCTGAATATGTGCATACATTTGAAACATTTACAGTTATGTTACAAGTTATGTGTAACTATTTATATTTAAATGCAGGCAATGCTCAGGTCTGCCTGAGCTCCTTCCAGCTGAATGAAGAGCTGCACTGCCTGCTCCACATTCAGCTTCTCCTGTTTTGACTCATTAAACAAAAAACGACTCCACTACACACTAAACACACTACACCAAACACTACATAACACACTAACTATACACTCCAAACACGCTAAATGTCACAAATCTCTCAACTCTCAATATCGCTGTCTCTACACCGACCGTCGTTGCCTGTCAATCATCCGCCGACGTCTCTCCCACAACTTCCTGTTCCTCGACAACCAAACTTGCTGCTTGAACACTTTCGTGACAAAAGCCCGTTTTTTACCGTTTCTTCTGCACCAGACACAAAGCAAACGTGACGGCAATGTTCGCGAAAAAGCGTGGCGGACATTATTTACCCTAAGTCCGGTTTTGGACATGTCGGTGCGTCCGGTCCGTCGACTCGGGAGGTGGGCCGTGTGGTTGGCTAGCGGCTAGCAGCTAGCTACACATGAACATCCACAGATTCCGATTACATTTTGTTGTCCGCGCGTCTCTCGCATCTCCTCAGACCCGAACAGACTCGGTCCGGTATCGTTTAGTCTCATTAGTCCACTACAGTCAGTTTAGATGCATATAACTGAACGAGACCGAACCGCCTGCAAAATCCCGGTCCAGCTCGCGCCGCTGCAGGTATAAATCCGCTCTCCTCAGACCCGAACAGACTTGGTCCGGTCTCATATAGTCTCATTAATCCACAGCAGTCAGTTTAGATGCACAGAACAGAACGGGACCGAACCGCCGGCTAACTCCCGGTCCAGCTCGCGCCGCCGCAGGTATAAATTCGCTTGTTTCTTAACGTATGTTGTGGGCTTGAGCTCTGCAGTGATTGGCTCTGGTGCGCGCATGGCTACGGTGTGCAGTGATTGGCTCTGGTGCGCACGTGACTGTGGTGGCTCCGGTGGACTATGCTCCCGAATTTGTAAAGCATTTATGAAATAATTTATTCACGGTATCATTGCAGTCCAAACAAATGCGAAGTCGCACACCACTGAACCAAACGGCAGCCATGTTGAAATTCTCAGGTCAGTCTGATCCTGATCTGCAGAGATATTTGAGACACACACACACACACACACACACACACAGACAGAGATTCCTTGCTTTTATAGAGAGATGTTGCTTTGTCCCTACCTGAAATCATCCATCCAAACATCTGTCCTTGCTGGTTCATGATCCAACCAAGTCTACATTAAGTTCACCCAAACAAAATTCCAAGTCATTATCTACTAACCCTCATGGAGATGGAAAGTTAGCTGACGTTTTGTCATCCACAAAACATTTCTGGAGCTTCACTGCAAAACGGGGGACTTGCCAAAAAAAAAAGAATTTTTTAAAAGAGACTTGTATTATGCCTCAATTTGTGAAATGAGTCCCTGGCTACATCAGTTGTTAGAGGTGCATTTGTAAGATCTGGGCATAATTTTAGTTTAAAACATTATAAATTAATTAACCTTATGAACAGAGTGTGAAGAAGTTACCGTTCTGATTAAAAGGTTTGCACAGCTTTGTAGCTTCATGAGTCTAAAACATGCATACTTGCTATCATATTATATTTTTATTGTAAGTTCTATATCCATGGTCTTAACGTTATTTATGCACCAAAGACCAATGCAAATTCCATCGTTTAAAAAATTAGTGTCATTTCAGTGTCCACTATTGCACTGATATTTTTCTACATTTTGTTAACTTCGTAATAAGTGGCAAAAAAAAAAAAGGCAGACGGTGTCGACAGTAACTGACATGAAATATTACAACCTGTTGGAAAGGCTTTTGAGCCAGCTTTACTCAAATGTGGGTTTAAGTGGTTGTTTAGTATGCCTGCATAAACAGACCTGAGTTTGTTACACCGACAGAATGAGCTGAGCTGAGGAAATATAGAGGTAAAGAAATACATCCATAGTAGTAATTATTTCAGTCCTTACAATTTTAACAACTTGTAACAATGAGGAATGGAATTTATCAAATAAATAACAAAAAGGGTTTGAACTTAACATTGATAAGTACTGCTCCTATGCATTTGAAGCAGTTGGCTGGAAATTACAAGTAGGTCCTTTTTAAGGAGAATGCTGCGACAATGTTCTGCTGTGAAGCTCCAAATCTTAAACCTATCCAAATAGGGCTGTTAATGGCTGTTTATGTCCCAGTAAACAGAATTCTATTTTCCCACCCTAAGAAAATATATAGAAATGTATGGCTATGCATTTTACACATTGGACTGATTGTAAAAAAGCTGTTTTTGTATAATTATTCATTTCCAAAATTGCCTTTATATTGAAGGTTATGTAAACCCATACTCACAGAAGCATGTTTGATGTTTTAGACAGAAGGTGTGCTGTGGGATCGTGTACAAGGGACGCTACGGAGAAATAATCATCGATCCCCACCTCTACAAGCCCTGCTGTCAGAGGAAGCCAGATCTGCCACAGGAAGACGGTGGAGAGATGAAAAGGAGGGTGGAAGAGCAGACATCGGGAAAGAACGCACTTAGCATGTCCCCATCCCCCACACCCAAACAAGAAGTGAAGGTGGAGGAGGAGCACGGTGATGGGAGCACAGGGTTGGTATAGTCTTCCTTCATGGACAGACCAACAGACACTGGCTTATGACACACTACCAAACATACAGTAACACATACTGTTCAGACCAAATGTCACTGTAGTTTTTGCATCTTTTATAAGCTGCTGCAAACCTTCTAGACTCTCTTTATATCCCTGACACCAACTGGACTGGATCCTCGATCCTTGAACACTGCTTTCAGTGTCTTGGCTTGCCATGAAAATTCTGTCTTGTTGTAAATACTTTGTTTTGATTTCAGTCTGAAATGCTGGATCAACTAATGCTGCATGGAAAGCTGGAGATGTCTGGAAATCACCCTTTATTCATTGGAAAGCAGCCCTCCACTCTTTCCCTTGCCTTTCCTTTTCACGACTCAACAAGCTTGTCCTCAAGTGTAGCTCTATTTAATGTTTTATACTTCATTCTCTCAAATAGGATCTGATCTTGTCAATTCACTAAGATAGTGGTGCAGCAAAAGTCATTTTTGTTTCACAAGAAAAACTATTTGGGAAGCTGAGTGACTTTTTGACTTTTTCGTATGTTTAAGCATATGATGACTAACATGGCATTTGTTCAAAAATAAATGCAAACACATTAAATACTAATCTAAGCTATAGAAATAGCGGTATCACATTTACTCGTGGTGCCTACACTGCCTCAATAAGTCACAAAGCTATGTACAACTGTGAGGCTTGGAAATATAGTCCACACATGTACGTGAACGCAAATGACACAGCTGACCCAGCTGGCACAAACATGCATCCCCTGTAAACCTTTCAATGTGAGCTCTTACAGTTGGAAGTAACTAACGCCAATCCTTTAAGGGGTCATATAGAGCTGATCAGTGTTTCCTGCTGTACCTAGAGCACAGAAGGAAGAGAAAAATAAATCGATGAGGAGATACGAGAAGAGGTGACAGTGTCATACACATGTCAATGTGCAATAACATGTTGAGCTAGAGCTTCGTAGTACTGGCTGTTTTGAGCGGAAGTGAAACCAAACAGAAGGAGTCAGCTTACTCTTGTTCTTGTTTTGGTTATATAATGATTTTCACGTGACTCATTCCAGAACACAACACATGAAATCTGTGATTGCCTTTTCATACTTGGATTTGTGTACTTGTGTAGACCTTGTTTCTGCCATTAGATTGCATTTGGCTGACTATTTAGTTGAATCTAAAGTTCTTAGTCACTTTTCTTACTCAGATGGTTTGGTAACATGATTAAGTGGTCCCACAGCTCACTGGTTTTCTCAAACAGAACACAGACGACCAAATCTTAAATGTATTTCACCTAGTCATTACATTTTATACCAGACACATTCTGTATTTGTGCCACTGACTTCTGTCTCACTACTGCAAATTGTGCCACATCTGTATAGTTTCCTCAATTTTGGACTCAATTAGTGCCTTTATTCCCTCAAAGGTTAACATAGTCCAAACTTAAGCTCCATGTGTTTCAATTAAAATGAACCAAAAATGTTTCCAAAATGTTGCTGTTATAAATGCCATTATGACCAAGTTTTAAGTAAGTCTTGGTCAGGGTTAAGGCAGAGAAACTTTATGTTGCTAATTTAAAAATGTCATGTGATACACTCTTAAAATAAATACAAAAAATGCCCCATCTCCACAATTGGCTTAATATCTGCAATAAAAAAATATTAGAGTAATATTAATTGTTAAAAGTTGGTACTTCCTGATGCAAGCACAGTCATTGTTAGGTGAATCTTTTCCAAAAAGTCATGAAGTTTCCCTACTGTCCATAGTGCTCATGTCCTTAAGTGTCTAGAGTCATTGTTGTTGCAAGAGATTGATTCATGGTGCCCATGCATAAAAAGCACAAACGAATATTCAGGGAGGAGCCCACATGTGGTCATTTGAACCATTATAAGCTAAACAAATCCTTAGGAAGATTGTGGCAACAGCACAAACTGAAGCACAGTAGAAGCACTTTCTGCATGGTTGCTGCCACCTTTCAACAGCTTTTCTTGTCATGTCGGGATGGGCTTGGGAAATGTATATATATTCCAATGATATCATTACGTAAGCCCTGTTTTTCCACAGACCAATAAAGCTGTGGGGATTTGTTCTTTCATTATTAATAGTTTTTAGTTTGAGGCCTTCAGAGGAATGTTTAATGTGCTGTCGCCGTTTGCAGATCTCATTTTACTTGATATTTTGCATGGGTTTTCCACAGCTTCATTTTTTTGAGGACTCAATTTTTCTCTATGTGATGTTGTATAATGTGAATATATATTTTGGGATTTTATTGAGACGCACTCTGCTTCTTTGAAGCGCCATGTCACTTCAGCTTATGTCTCTTCATACAGCGCGAGTAACATGGTGTGATAAAGTATGGCCGTGATGTAATGGTGTACTTCAGCATTTGTCCATTTTTTGTTCGCCATTGTCCTTTTTTGAAATGGGAAAGTGGAAATGCTGCCACACATCAGCTTCATAAGTCGACCAGGCATCTGCAATAACAATTTCTTCATGGGCATATTCCTTCGCCATTGTGTAGGTGGGTCCACAGCTTTGACTGGCTTGAACACAAAGTATGACTTTGCTCTGCTGTTCAAACAAACAGCTATATTCGGTATATCATCACAACAGTATTTTGCTATCAGAGTATCAGGTATGCCAGAAAACACTTGCTGCATTGTTAACTGGAGTTTGAAAGGATCAAATTGGATAACACCTAATTAATAAATGGTAAATGTATAGTTAATTAAACAATAGTTAATAGTTATTTGACTTTGACAATGAAATGCTGTATAAGGCATTTATGAAGCAATTGTAAAGGTTTACATATAATAAATTATAAAGATATAGATGATATTTATAGATGAACTGCACAATATTTTTGCCATTTGCAACATATAAATCAGTTCCAACATTACAATAAAGAATTGCTTGATAAAGTTTATCAATCACATTGTTAACAGTGAATAACTATTAACTAATTAACTAAAATGTAATGAATGTACCATTTCTTTAGTGGTTGCTCTTATAATGTAGAATTAAGTGTTACCTCAGGCTGTACCGTATTGACCCGAATATAGGACGACACCGATTTTAAGACGACCCCTCTTTTCAAGACTAATCTTCAGAAAAAGACTCTGATAACCAAAATTCGTTTCTCAATAAGAAACTCACATACCCTCCTGTCCATCTCTTGGAAGCGGCCGCTTATCGCCACGATAAGCTTTTCTCTTACTGTTAACGTTTTTCAGACGGTCTTTTTGGACCTGCCATCTTCGGACGTTACACTCCGTAACTCCATATTTCTTGGCTGGCTGACAGTTGTTTTGTATGGAGGACTAAACCTGACAAAAGTATAAATAAATAAATACATAAATGAATGCTGAAATAAATAAATAAATGAATAAATAAATGCTGAAATAAATGTATAAATAAAAGTATAAATAAAAGAATAAATGCTTTTTATTTATTTCTGTATTTCTGTTCACCTACATTTATTTATTTCTGTATTTCTGTTCACCTACATTTATTATTCTGTATTTCTGTTCACCTACATTTATTATTTCTGTATTTCTGTTCACCTACATTTATTTACTTCTGTATTTCTGTCACCTACATTTATTTATTTCTGTATTTCTGTGTCCATATGTAAATGAGGAGGTAGGAGGTCCTAACCTCAGTCAAGAGCATGATTGGTCAAATCGGAGAGCCAGACAAAAGCAAACGATTCCTGATCCCAAGCCTCGCCCTCTGTAACGTTGTAAACCAGCTCCAGTTGGCTTAATGGCCTCGACCGGTGTGACAGGTTAACTGGCGTTTATTTTAACTTGCGAGGGTCCCAGATGTGCTGGCAGTGTGGTTTGAGAATCCTGTCTGGAGAGAGAGGGGTCCTCAGCCATGTCTGCTAACCAGGAAAAACATTCTGCTCATCGCTCCAAGTCATGTATATGTGTATTCGTTTTGACGTGGCTTGAGCACTTCTATCCACACGGAGCTGCCGGAGCTGCAACCTGCAAACCACTGCTAGACGAGCGCTACAGAGCACAAATCGTCCAGAAGTGCATGTTGTCGGTCTCATATCTTTGTCGTGAATCTCTGTACTCTCAAACAGCTCATGGGTGGAACAGTATTAAGCATTTGTTCACTGCCGAGCGGCGTGGATAGTGTGGATATCGCTGTTAGCTCTTATGTTAGCTGTGAGCTCTTATGTTAGCTGTTAGCTCTTGGCTGCTCGCTGTAGCGCTGAGAGCGCAGCGTCCAGGTTAACTGTTGACACATGTACCATCGAGAGTGAGATACATGTCTGGGCTTTCCTATGAATCATTGTCGCTACAGGTGTTTGTATCACAGGTTGATCTGGACGTCTCACGATTTGCCACAGCCGACTGACCGCACGCTGAGTTCGGGCTGGATGTCAACGTACTCTGCAGACTGTTTGACCAGCAGGCTGTATGACAGTATACAGTTTTCACACTGACTTAGCTTCAGCTTAATAACGATGTATGCGGCTCGGAACGATGGTAACCGAACGAAGTAACCATTTGAACGCAGTGCGGAATGAAAAATACCCGATGGTAACCTGGACGCTGCGCTACAGCAGCTAACAGCTAGCTAACAGCTAGCATAAGAGCTAACAGGGGTCTCCACGCCGCTCTCGAGCCGCTCGGCGTGAACAAATGCCTCAGCCTGTTCCATGAGTTATTTGAGAGTACAGAGATTCGCGACTAAGATATGAGACCGACAACATGCACTTTTGGACGATTTGTGCTCTGTAGCGCTCGTCTAGAATCACACATGACTTGAAGCGATGAGCAGAATGTTTTTCCTGGTTAGCGGACATGGCTGAGGACCCCTCTTTCTCCAGACGGGATTCTCAAACCACACCGCCAGCACACCTGGGACCCTCGCAAGTTAAAATGAACGCCAGTCAAATTCATCACTAAACCAGAGCTACATGAACAAATGTCAACAACTGCAGCTAACAGTTAGCTGAGCGGGCTTGCTGGTAGCCAGCAACATTCCTGTACAATGTACAGGAATCGGCGCCGCTAGTAAGGCAGAAGTAGTAGACCCTCATCGAGCACACTCCTGTAACCAATCATGCTCTTGACTGAGGTTAGGACCTCCTACCTCCTCATTTACATATGGACACAGAAATACAGAAATAAATAAATGTATGGTGAACAGAAATACAGAAATAAATTATAGCTAATTGGCAAGTGGCAATACAACAGGGGCTTCACAAATTGAGTAAGCCATTCACTGTTGTGCAGGCAGATTTGAAACCACTGTAAAAAATTCAGTTATCAAGACAAAAATCTGAAAATACACATATTGCAGCATAGAGATGTTGGCAATTTGTTTTTAAAAATGATTGATTTGCTCCATAAGTGAATAACTGATGTTTAAAATGCTGCTTGCATTGACTGCAATTATTCACATGAGAGCAGAATTCAAAATGTTCAGCAATACGGTATTTTCCGTGCTGCCCCTACACTGTTCAGTTGTTGAGGAGCAGTACAGATGCTGAACCATGTTTTTTTTTTTTTTTAGAAATGTTAAATTTGAAGGAAGAAACCACTGCCATGGCTAACACATTTTTCCTCTTTAATGTATGTTTTGGGTTCATATGTGAGATGGATTTGTCTTTATTAACATATTCTTAAAATGTTTTATCCTCGCTGCACTGAAATTGAATGCTCTTTGTGGACATGTGTACATTTCAGGTTATCTGTACATTGCTGCCATATAGACAGTACACAGTGAAAATGATTGTATTATAACTCTACTTGTGTTCTACAGATATTGTATTTAATGGTTCCAGCTTCGAGAGATTATTGTACCCATGATATTTTCTGAGAAGAGATGCAACATGGATGTAGATTTATTTCTTTAGTTATATGAGCATGTTATGTAGGTCTGTACTTATTGTAGAGAAGATATTTTGGTAGTCTTGTCAATAGTTATTTTGCAGAGAAATGTTCACTACTGTTTATTTATAAAGCAAAGTATGTAATTTTATACATGCTTGCTATTTGTATTTGTCAATAAATGTCACCTGCCATGTTCTCCGTGCTGTGTATCTGCAACTCCAGTAGTCAGTATGAAGAGCTCCAGTTTCATCAGTGTCAGTGTTTTAACTGTTTAATTTCAATTTAGATTATAAAAAAATTTTTTCTGCAAGTCACACAGAACCTAATAATGCATTTCTTTTATTCTTATTTCTTTAAACATTTTGGTTGCATGATTCAGGTGACCCTTTATTTGAATTTGGACCAACACATTTCAGACATTCCATATTTTACACCACTAAACAATACATCATTAGCAAAAAATCAGCACTGACGGGGAAGTCAACATTAGTAGCTTGCTTCTCTTCAGTCTCCACAACTGACATGTTTCTTATTCTCAGACAGCCTAAGAGCTGGATGTGCTGTATCTGTTATGGTTAAAAAAGATAAGGACCCAAATGCAGACACACATGGGAGGCTTAAAATAGAAAAATCAAGGGAAGTAGAAAACCCAAAAACGAGTCACAAGGACCAAAAACAAAGTGCAACAAAAGTTAAGTACAAATTAATGGAAATTCAAGGAACGAAAATAAGAAAAATACCAACGTAGACATGGTGAGACGCTGGAGATGAACACACGGTGGCATCACATGGAGGAAGAAAGACAAACACGGAGGAGGACGGTGAATCGATACAATTGTGGCCGGGGCAACTGTAAGCTACTGACAGCAAATGCAACAATGCCACTCTGGGAATTTCATCCAGAGAATGCCCACTTAACACACAAGTTCTGATACAGAGAAAAGGAGCAGAAATGGAGTTCCAGTTCAAACACTTCTCTACCTTTATTCAGACATCAGATCAATTTGTGGCTCAAATTAATAAAGATTAAAAGATAAGATCATGTTAAAAGTAAATTGCTTATTACATATATACCTATAACCCTAAATGCTGAAAGGGTGTCAGAGAAACCTCTGGTGGTGATGACCCCCAGGCATGGGAAGGAGCAAGCCACTCACACTGCAAAGCAGAAGACACACAGGTTACTCATGCAATTGTAATAAGCATTTAAAACTCACTTCTATGTATAAAGGGACCCGGTACAGTTAGCATGCAATAGACCCAGAGGGGGGGAACCCTCCACCCAGTGACCCCCACCTGTACACCTATGACAGCCAGCCTGCACTGGCACTAAAACAATCCCCACAATATCACTGGTTCACAAACATTTGGTCACAACAAGCCATCTTCCCAAACACAGTCCTTAAACTAAATTCCTGGAAATAAACCCAAAATAGAACAATAAGAAAAAAAAACCCTAAAAAAACAGGTCAAAATATCAAAAATTAATAGTCAACAAAAGATGGACAAAACCAAGCGACCAGACATAAATACAAAAATCAGAAAAAAAGGGTGGGCAAAAACAACAGTAGTAGAGCCAACAATACATATGTGACAGACAGGACAAAACTACATGCCTTAGTTAACCATTAGCATCCCTAAAGCAATGTGGTATTAGGACAAAGTGAGGCAAGTCTGCTGCTGGCTGCTTGCAGCTACCTTTGAACAAGAAACTGATTGATTAGGTGTCACCTGATGCTAATCACTGATTGCAAGGTGTGGCTAAAATAGAAAGGGGGAGGGGGGAACTCTACCTATCACACAGGCAAACACGGAGGAAGAGGGAGGAAGACATGAGGGAGAACAATGACTATATACCAACAAAGTAATGAGGGGATGAGGAGCAGGTGGAGTGAGGCGAGAAAAAGACAGGTGAGGGAAGGGACGGAAAAACACTAGGGAGGTAAAAACACACAGGAGGAACTGAAAAGTAAGACGAGACACATGAGGGTAAAATTCCAAAATAAAACAGGAAACAAGAACATAAAAAACTGGGATCCTAACAGTATCTGTATCACTTGTCGGCGATTACACTAATCCCACTACTTCCATTTTCTATGTCCCCTTTTTTGATGCACTACTAGTCGACATGCTTGCAGCTAGAAAAGTGGTCCTTAAACCAAATATTTAAGCATGTTTGTGTGCTGTTACTGTTGATGCTGGAACCTGTAGTGCTTGGTTTCACTTCAAATTTAGTTTTATGAATTTTTAAATGAATGGTTTCCTATGGGAGCAGAGACTCAACTCAACCTAGCCAACTTCACAAGCTTACTGGGGTGAAATTTCATCTTTAAACTACTTGCAAAACTTACAACGAATCTTGAGGCGATAGACTGTGACTCTGCATTGCTATGTAGCTTGATTACAACAGAGGGCGTTGTCTACATTTCCATTGGACAATAGCCCTAATTCAAATCTGGTGGTTGTGTAGATGGAGACATAGTTGATTAGGTCTACTTTTAATGTTGCATTTTTAACCAACAGTGGATATCTCAATATTTCATCACAAGTGGCGTTATAAGGGAGTATCACACTATCAACTGCAAACTCAAGTCGATGTGCAGAGCAGTGCCAGACTATGATGTTTGGGAAAAGGTTTTGGAGTCCGATTCCCACTCCACTCTTGCATCCGACCATGACCGACATAAGAAAGTCAAGTTAAGTCAAGTCAAAGTCTTTATTTAAGCTAAAGAAACATGTTCTCAGGTTATTTCCATTTCTTGCGACTGAAGTCTTAAATATACAATTAATGTGCTCTTTTTATTTATGCCAGTGCCTTACCCAGTATGAGTCTGATTTTTGGAGCACAATCAGCTATCCTCGCAAGCAATTTTCTTTTCATTTCAAATAACGTGCTGTTGTATGTGGGGACATGCCCCGTTAGATAGGATAATCCTCCCTATTTCCACACAATTCAGTTCCTGGCAGTGTTTGTCATACTCATAAACTGGCAAATGGTGCTCGGGTTCCTTGTAACCTGTATGAAAAACCATGGCATTGCATCTGGTTGGATTGGTCATTGATTACTGTATTTCTGAATATGTCCTCCTTTGTCTTGTCCAAAATGTTTGATGCTGCAGTATGTACCTTAGTCTTCTCATGCTCTTGAACCTTTTTCTTTAAGACCCTTCATTGTTTTTTAATGTCTGTCGCAGGTGATGTAAATTAGCTTGAGACACATTCTTTCGCCACTTTGATGCCTACGTTTTTTTTCTGCACCCAGTGACCTGACTTTTTAATGGTGGCACAGCCCAGAAATGGAATGGATCATCAAGGCAAGTTTGAACAAGTCTAAGGTTTGAACTATTCAGCTTGTATTCAGCATTTAAAAATCTTTAGAGTTTTTAGAATTACCACAGTTTTAGTTAAAAAGACTTTTGGTTGGTAGAGCAGGCGTCCCACGTACAGAGGCTTTGTCCTCTCTGCTGCGGCCCAGTGTCTGACTCCCGGCCTGGGGCCCTTTGCCATGTGTCACTTCCCCTCTCTGATTCCTGTTTCCTGTCGTACCTTCGGTTGTTCTTTCAATAAGGCCAAAAAAAACCTTTTGGCTGTAGAAGCCTTAAAATCACAAGCACTCCAGCAACTCTCCCATAAGCCACAATGTTAATTTTAAGCCAAAGCTACTGGAGGAGAGCAGACAGCAGCAGTTATGTCACAAGCTCTAACTCTCGTATGTTTCAGCTCAGTTCAGCAATGTCTCCTGTTACTCACGGTAAAAGATTTCGCCCATAACCATTACTTTTTTTTCAAGACAAGCAGTAGTTTGGGAGTTGTTTTTCTATGTAATTAAGTTGGCCTAATAAGTAGACGTACTACTACTGTTACTACCAATACTACTAATACTATTTGGCTACTACGACTAGTACTACTTTAAGTGTTACAGCTTATACTACTACAACACTGAATACTAATATGACTCCTCCTACTGCATCAACCACCGCAACTACTTATATTACTAGTAATACTACTACTACTACTACTACTACTACTACATCTATTTCAAGTGCTATTGCTAGTACTTGTATGACTTCTACTACTAACACTGCTACTTTTGCATAACAGTGAAAGTGGAGACCATGACGGCATATGATGTTGCCAAGGGGAAGCATGTAGAGGATGAAGAGGAATGGACCAAGCACCAAACCCTGGGGGACACCTTGGGACCGAAGCGTGGTGGAGGAAGTGCAGTTGTCAATATGGTTGAACTGCTATTTGTTTATGAGATTTAACCAGGAGAAGGCAGGTAGAGAAGAATGGAGTGGTTGATGGTGTCAAAAGTGAAGTCCATGAGGATGAGGATGCTGAGGTTGGCAGAGTCTGCGGTGAGGAGAAGGCCGTTAGGGATTTTGAGGGCTGTTTCTGTGCTATGTTGAGAACTGAAGACGGATTGAAAAGGTTGGAACAGAGTGATGAGGTGGGATTTAAGTTGAGTGGCAAAGGAGGAGATGGCTGTAAGACAGTTCTTGACAAGGTGGGATCAGATGTGAGCCAGGGCACAGGTGGGGCTTTTCATTTCTGCCATAATGGTGGTCCCTTGGAGACACAGGGGAGAACTGAGACATAGGCTGAGATTTGAGGGAAGGGAGGGGGGGTTGAACCACTGCCAGAACCAGCAGCCATTACCTCAACCTACTGCCTCAAAACTATGTTACTGTAGTAGCGAAGACTGCACTTTAAGAACCACAGGATCTTATTGTTTCACCACAGCGCCCATCATCACAGCGGCAGTTTTTTTTTATTGTTTAAAGGTTGATTCCACCCAAATACTATTTTGCATTGCAATTCACCTTGGTGGCAAGACATTCGTATAATTAGCAGAATTAGCAAATTATACGCAGGGGGAAATGTATAGTCAAGAACCACACAAGTGCCCTGAGAGACAAACAGGGACTTCTTTTATGATTTGGTGTGTGATATAAATAAAACTGACATGACTAGATTTCAATCAGATTTTATAAAGTTTAGAAAGCAAATAATTTTTCCTGCCTCTTTAATATTCAAACCTCAGATTGGCAAAGTAGGTAACATCACTACTTACCACTTGATTTAAACAATAAAGACAGATAAATCTTTATTCACATTCAGTATTCACACTAATGTTTTTTGTCCTTCTTACTCTCTTCTATGCGCGTGTGTACGTCTATACATCTTCCTCTCTGTCTCCAAAGGGGTTGTCCAATTTGGTAGGTTGTGCTGTGGTGAAAACTGGGGTCCTGAAAGTGCACCTATACCCTACTGTGTGCAAGAGCAAGAGACTCCTTCTCTAACTACTGTCGGAAACCTTCAGTTACAGCCTCCACCTGCTGATAATGCTGCTAGACCACCACCGGACTACCTCTGACCACCACCGGACAACTGCAGCAAGATCCTCTACCTGCTGGTTCTCTCAGAAAGCTGCAGCCTGTACCTCCACCTTCAGCAACTGTGAGAAACCATGCAGCTACAACCTCCACCTTCTGGTTTCAAAAATAAATGGCAGCCCTTTCCCCCTACCTCACACCAAGGTCAAAAACCTGCGGAGACGAGTTCTGGCATTTAGTTGCAGACTGTTCCTCCACCTAAGTCTACAGCCAAAACCATCACAGGCTCCAGTCCCTCATAGTCTAGTGGTTAGGATTTGGCGCTTTCACCGCCGCGGCGAAGAAAGTAGATGAATAAAAGCGCTCACAGGATAAAGGTAAGGTTTGCTTTCATAATGTAGGTGGAGGTGGCACTTTAATGCCGAATCTTTAGCTAGCTTAAGTGTTTGCTTTAGGAAAGTGCTAAAATAAAATGTATAAGTCACATGTGAATGCCATGAGACTGATTGACTGAAGTGACACCCGTTTTAGTGAATTACAGTAGGTCCAGCGCGATGGCCTTACATTTGAGAGGGAGGGTGTGTTGTTAGGCAGATGTCTGTCATGTCTGCAGTATCACATAGTGCTCATCAGTCATTTATCTTTGTTTTATAACTGTAACAAGTACAATGTGTCGAAAACTACTTAAAAGTGACAACTTTGAAATTGGGTGCATGCTTTAAAGGGACCCTGTACTGTCCTATAGAGGATCCCCATTGTTTACCTTGTATTACCATTTTCTATCAGTTCAACTTGCTAGGATGGATCAACTTAAGATGTTTGATTGTAAGGTTTTCACGACTCTAGCCTGTTTTCCTCTTAAACTGTAATAGATTGTTGCATCTTTGTGGATCACTTAAAAGGTTTAGGAATCTATCCATCATAGTTTGACAAAATAGGGGCCCCCGAACAGCATGTTGCATAGGGCCCCCAAAAAGACAGAAACGGCCCAGGATAGAACAGACAGGCATGCACACATTTCATTCCTTTATTGTCTTTAACTGGTCATGCAAGATGTATTTATGAATAAACAGAATGGTTATTGTTAGTTGCTGTTCATATTTTGGCCTTGAATAGTTCAATAAAAAATGTTCTCAAGATGTTCCAATATGATTTAACTTAAAGGGTAACTGCACCAATTGTACAAATAAAAGTGTGTTTACAGGTCTTTGCGAGTATAAAGTATGACGCCTTCTGTGGCTGCTGAGGAAGCTGCTCCCTTTAAGTCATCACATTGGAACATCATTAGAGAACTCCTCATAGAACTGTTGAAGGCCAACACAATGAACAACCATAACCATTTTTCCATTCCGTTTTCTGGTTATTTTATTGATGTTACAATAACGAAATGGAAAATGAAAATCAAACCATTTGTTCTAATCTAACTCAGCCCTTTAGTGACACAGCATAGTGATTTGAAGTTCATTATTCCGCACGAAGTCCTCGCGGACATAACCGTGACCGGTGCCAGAACCGGATGTGGTCACGGTGGATCTTTGGCCCCCGGCGGAGCGGGTGTGTGGCCGCAGGGTATATAAAGGTGTGCGCTGACGCCGGAGTGGCCTCTGCGAGCTAAACATCGCGGCTGGTGAGGGGGGTCGGTCAGTGTCGGCGCTGTCGGATGTCCAGCGGCTCTCCTGAGAGGATTTAACGCGCGCGAGTGGAACGCACGAGGTGGGTCAGCTGTTTCTGTCGCGTGCTGTTGATCTCAATAACACGCTGACTTCAGCCCATTAAACCGGACAACGTTTAAAGACGGGGGCGAAAGTTTCAGATAATGGGGTATTCGCAGCGAAGTTTGGGTGGATGCATGATCACAGCATGATTAATCTCGTGCCGGCATTTTAAATGCTCATCCATCCTTCTTAGTTACTTAACTTCCCATTCTGCGGACAGCACTCCCACCCAACCCTCAGGAGAAGTGACTCGCGGAAAACGCTGCATCAATATGCACGCATGGATGTTTAACTCCGGGGAGATGGTCGGATAAAGATCCTCTCTTGCACACTGTTTGTGCTGTGCGTGTTTTGAGCGGCTGCTTTCGTGATCCATCCAGAGAGAGCACGCTGTTCACTGCCGCTATATAAATGCAGTGTCACGGGGTTGGCGGCTGTCCAAGCTGGGCTGAGTCCATCTCCATCTCTGTTGAAGCGCTCTGCTCGGTACCAGCAGCATCTCTCCTCTGTTGCAGCTGCGTGCTACTGAAACCAAGGGGGCTCATATTGTGCAAACGTGTCCCTCTTCTTCCAGTGTGGAGCTCAACATGGTGCAGCTGTCTCCTTTCCCCACCCTGGACGTCACCCCTCCACCTGAGCGCTCAGAGGAAGGGGAGGAAAGACAGGAGGACTCTGTGACAGCTGTGGGTTCACCCGGTGGCCTGCTCGGCCTGGAGGCCTCCACAGCCTACTACGGCTATGAAACCTACATAGAAGATGGTCTCATCTGCCTGAAACACAAAGTCCGCAACTTGGAGAAAAAAAAGGTAGGGTGGTGAGAGGGTAGAGTGAATAAGAGAGTAAAGGTGGACAGGTGGAGGCAGACACCTGGATTATGTGATGTGTCTTGTGTGCCCACAGCTGAAACTGGAAGACTACAAGAAGAGGCTGAGCCAGGGCGAGGCACTGAACAGGGATCAGATGGTAAGACCTGATGATGAATGAAAATGCAACAGTGATGTGATCTCATAAATGTAAATGTTGTGTGGATTTTATAAAAACCTGTGTTGTTGTTATTTCCAGGTGGCTGTGGAAAAGTACGAGGAGGTGCTGCATAACCTGGCATTTGCACAGGAGATGCACAAAACCCTGGAAAGCTTGACTCAGAATGTAATTTCTTTTTTTTTTGGCAGTATGGCTACTTTTCACTTTGGTGTCTTTTTTTAAATAAGAGCTCTTAAAAGATATCTAACGTCTCAGTAAGGCCTAAATATGAGATGAATCCAAGCATCCCTGCTAATTGGTTAGTTTCAGTCACAGAGCTCCAGAAGTCGCCCTCATTGGCTACATTTTGTGGCTGATAAACGTCTGAACATCTGCCATCAAGTATTTAGATCTTTTTTGGAATGCCATGCACTCTTTTTTGTATCTGCTTTTATGTATGTTGATCCAGTACTTATAAGTTTAAAAAAAGTACTTCATATGCCAAAGAATCTATTTGCAGCCACTGAATAGGAGCCTGATGATGAACAGTTTTTGGGGTATTAAAAAATTATCCACTAACAATATATAGGCAGATACCTGGAATGGGTATGAGAAACAGTTCATGAAGCAATGAAAATTCCCCCTCATGTCAGTTGAGTGATCAGTGAGGTTGAAAAAGTCCACAAAACAATTCTGGGGCATCACAGTAAGACAGCTTTGTTGCATTCTCCAAAACAACTGAAGCAGTTGGAGACTTTAGAGACTCCTGTGGGGTGTGCCCTAAAGCGTTAAGCTTAGCAGCTACAGTGAAGACTTGTGCTTTAAGAAAGGTGTAAATGTCTTTTCAAATCAATTTGGAATCATGGGGCTTCCACAACAAATCCTGTAGTTTCGGTCCCTCCACCATTGGCCATGTTGTCGCTGACTTGGCCTTTAGTCCAAGTGAGCGTCTCCAGTCCCAGGATTACATCCATAGCATTTTGGGTGAGGAAAGAAAATCTGTTGAATAGGTCTGCGAGGGGGAATAAAAACACTGGTCACCCACTATCAAATGGAATGTAGAACGGAGTGGAAATGTGAGGCGTTTTCCTATCCAAAAGAAAATATTCAAGGGCACTGAGTTTAGAAATTGGTCTCTTTATGCGCATTCTGTCCCTTCATCCCAATATTCCCAAAGATCCAGAAAGTGCTCCTTAAATGGAACAAACCGTTGCCTTGGTTGCAGGAAATACATGGAGATCTTCCTGAAATAGAATCTTAGAGCACAAATCTACAGGCCACTTCAGTCTTTAACATGTCGAAATCCAGGAGCATTAACATCGGTTTATTGGGCTTGCAACTCAGTGATTTCTGTTGTGACAGAATTCAATATTCATCTTTTTTTTTCCTCACTCCTCCTTGAATTATCCCGTGGCTGCAGTTGCTGAGAGGCCAGAAGAAGGCAGTGAAAAAGGAGCAGGTGGCGAAGTCGGAGGCGGAGAGGAGGCGTCTGAACACCGTGCTCCAGGTCCAGCACCTCCTCCACAGCCTACAGCAGGAGCATGTCAGGAGAGACCTGCTGGCTGGACACAACCAGGCACCCCACATCCCAGCCCAGCAGCTGCATAGCCTGAGTCAGCTCTCAGCCCTGCTGGGAGTCAAGAGGGATAACAGACTGAGGTGAGTGCATCGTTGTCTTTGCAGTCTAACTGAAAGTGTAAACCTCATTTTTATGTGGAAATGAGTAAGGGCTACACTCTTTGCATATGCTTACCATATCTGCAGAGTTTTGATGATGACATTAAACATTACAGTGACTTGGCAATTTTGTCAGCAGATTTCTGGGCACCACCTGGCTTTATTGTGGACCACAGTTGGTCTAGAATTAGTATTTAAAGATTCCCTCTGGGTCCTTGCCATGTGTGTGCGCATTCTTATTCGATGTGTTTTATCAGATGGCTACCTTTTTATGTAGCACATGGACATGCGTGTGGTACAGGCTGTACTATTTTTCTGTGTTTGTTTTTTTTTGCAAGCGCAATCAAAATATAGGTAAAGTGCTTATTTTAGCTGTTGACAATATAAAAATATTTGCTACAAGTAAAGCCTTTAACCTGCATTATTTCAGAAGGGGCGAATCCACTGGTTTCATAAGAGTCCAATTTGTATGTAAGCTTATGAGAAAATGATCTCCAAATGGCCACTTGAGGCTAGCTACAAATGCAAGTCAATCCCCATATTAACATGTCCAACTTTACAGCATAAATAAACAGGTTTACAGCCTGGTACAGCAAACAGTTTTGGTCTCCATATGCAATTAATCCCTTCATGGGATGAACCGGATGTGGATGAATTTTACGTGGTACTGACTGGTAGCAAGGAGCTGTCTGGTGGCCTTTTTTTGTCACTGAACTTGACCTCTCAGTGGTGTTTGTGGCGCAGGGAGAATTTAAATTCAGATATCGGCCACAGAATGTATTTCTGTATGGTTAATTGAACTAAAAGACTGGACTGGAGGGACAGGGGGCCAGTGTTTCTGGCTGTAGCTTATTGCCAGACCCAGCAAGTGGAGGCTGTGGCTGCAGCTTACTACCATAACCAGCAGGTGGAGGATTTGACTGCAGGTTTCTGGCCTTGGTTGTGGTTGGAGGTACTGGCTGTAGCTTTTTGTGCCAGACCCAGTGGGTGGGGGTTGTGGCTGCAGGTTGCTGCCCCTGGTCCAGCAAGCGTTCAATGGCATAGAGCTGCTGGAGCTGGCAAACTCTGGAGGAGATGGCTGGAGCGCGGAGCCTCTGGACAGAAACACTGGAAGCCGAGGAAAGCAGACTTTGTTTGGTAAACTTTTGGAATAAGCCAGTGGATTTATCTTCACTCTCACTACCGTCACAAGCCACGGAACAGCCAAAGTCCAAAGTAACTCTGTTTTGATGGCTGAATGGAAGAGAAATGTAACGTTACTTCATGAATTTACTCTACATCATGAATGTACATGGGGAAAAGAAAAGATACTGCAGGGTAACTGAAAGGAGCATCTGGTGTGTGCAACGCACATACCCAGTGCCAGTTCTGGCTTGCAATCTTGCAGCTAATGTACAAGTTATTCTGGCTGTTGTGGGCAAATACTCCTGCAGTGGAACTCGCATGAGTTGAAAATTGCTGCATTGTGTGAACACGGCTTGTTAGCATTGGCTACTTTGGCGGGTTTGTTTTCACCAACTAGGTTTGCTTCAGCTCCTTTTTTTTTTTTTTCTCTCATTTTTGATTAGCCATTATTAGGTCTGTTATTAGGAGTCTGGCACTAACCCGAACTCTGGGTGGTGTCACAGTGGCTCTTTCCACTATTTTATACAGTAAACAGCTCTGGATCAGAGCAGTATCTGATGTTTCTCTGGATGTTTATTCCTTCAGAAGGTCTGGCTTTGCATCTGACTTTCTTCTCCAGAGCTGGCTGCCTCAGCATACCTCCTCTGTTTTTTGATAAAACCCCCTCGCAGCAGAAATTACATTGTGTATTTAAGAATGATGTATAGTTATTGAGCTTCCCTTGGCACAGTACAAGCTCAGGGCTACTTGATGACCTCGCCTCTGTTTTTACTGGTGTAGATTGGAGGAACAGATGGAGCAAGCAGCTCTGGCCTACTTGGACCTGCTGGAGGGGAAAGAAAAGCCAGTGGCAGGATCCACGTGTGAGTATAAAAACAGATCTGAGCTTAGTCGACTGAGCCCCATACTTTTGTCCTTTTTGTTAATCCAGGCTGTTGTGATATTCGGTCATCCTCATGCTGTGGACTGCAGTTCTTCAAGGGTTGTTGTAAAATGTGGTTCTCAGTCCTGGATGTAATTCTCCTGGAAAACTACTCATATTTGCGAAAAGTAGACGGTATAAGATATGACAGTGTAGTTTATTTAAAGCCATGAGGAGTTATCAGACCAATCTTAATGGAAAGTACCTATATTCACATCTAATTGAATATGAAAATGATTAATTCAATGACATTTTTCGGAGCAGTGAGTCCACTAACTGAATTCACTAAATCAAAATGTTTGTCTTGAAACAAATCTCCATCAAAGTGCTGTGGTGAAATGGAGTGCTTTATGGTTTATTTTTTACAGATGCAGTTGGAGCCAAAGGTCTAGTGTGTAGGATTTGGGGGCAGAGATGGAATATAACAGATATTCTTTTGTGTGTCTTATCACCTGAAACTAAGAAAAGTGAGGCTTTTTTTTAATAACTAGAGGGAGCAGGTCATGCATCGCCATGTTTCTACAGCAGACCAGAATGAAGGAACCAAAATCGGACTCCTGGGAGGGCCTTTAGCTGAGAGGGGTGTTTAACCTTAACCCTCGATTTAAATCTGCAACATTACAGCTCAATGCCAACAAAAATTCTCATTCTCATTTCTTGCCCACTTCTCTGCAATAACTTAAGTGATTATGTTATTACAGCTGATACAATGATTGATGACGCTACAGAAATGAGGCCCGACTTGTAAAAGGTAATTTTCCTTTTGGTCATCTGAAGTGGGGTTGTCCTCTGCTTGACTCTTGTCTTTTCTAGTCAAGCTGTTGAAAGAGGAGCTCACCAGGCTGTTGAACTGCAAGTACTTCAGTTGTCTGCCACCTCCACCCAGAAAGTCTCCAGAGGTGTTACTGAGCTTAACCAGCCACAGCAGTAAGAACATATATTAACTGTGCTGGAAATGATGTTAATCAAAAAACTTACAAGTGTGTAATTTACTACTACAACTGCTGTATACTGTTATCTGTTCTGAATGTCGAGTTGCAGATTCACATTTCTTTGTCTTTTTTGCTTCTGTCAGCCACAAAGTCAAAACCAAATGAAGCGTCAAAGGAGGTAAGACCAATATCCAGTTCAAAGCTGTATTTCAGTATTGTGTGTATTTCAGTACTGTGACTTTGAGCATGCGCCAGGATCTACTGATGCTCTGTTGGTGATATGGCAGTTTTTCAACAGACTGTACCTGACTGACACAGCGACTCCTCTCACTCAGACCTGGAAGGAGGACTTCCAGACCATGAGGGAGCAGGAACCTCCTGACTGCTGGGATATGGAGTTCTCAGAAGGAGCTTCCTCGCCCAAAGTTGCAGTTCACAAACCGTGGAGAGGAGCTGCTGCTTTCATCCCCAAAGTGCCAGTCAGCACCAAGAAACAACCTCCTGAGTGCAAACAGGTGAGAGCTCATCAAAACCCTCTTGGTCCTGGACTTACTATTACTATTGTGTCGATGGACAAAAGATGTACAACTTGGAACATGTTGTGTAGGGCTGGAATACAAATTGCATTATAAATGGTAAATGGAATTGTATTCCTGACTGCTCAAAGCCCTCTACAACACATTCACCCATTCAAACAAGCATCCATACACTGATGGCAGATGCTGCCATGCAAGGTGCCAGCCTGCTCATCAGGAGCAATTTAGAGTTCAGTGTGTTGCTCAATCTTCCTGGGAGGGGACTGCCGGAGTAGAGCCTACTTATGGGAAACACTGGCATCATTTGCAATTGAGGGGTATTACTAACCAGAGTTAATGAATGTAGTTGGGACTGAATCAAAATAAATGTTGGAATTAATTTTAAATTGTAGTCAGACTACAAGGTATGCAGCAGTCTTGGTCTCAGTTTCTTATGATCTTGTGCTGCTCTTGTTAGACCCAAAGGAAATGCGCACCAGAGGAGGCTCGTCCATAGAGGCAGAGGAGGTTGGTCCTCCTCTATTTTTGAGAGGCAAGAGGAAGATCAATTTTTTTTTTTTTTTTTTAAGAAAGAGTAACTGTTTGAAATAAATCATTACCAAATCTCAGTGTCATTTATAGATGGATGGATGGATGGATGGATGGATGGATGGATGGATAGATAGGGCTTCTGTCCTCCATGGGAGGGATCTCCTTCCATTAACTCAATGCATTTAGGATTTTTTCATGCTGATCTATGATTGTCTAAGACACGTAAAATGACGCGCTAAGGGAGGACGTCCTCCATTACAAATCAACAACCAGAATACAAGATTGACAGCAGGTTGGTCCAATAACAGTTCCCAAATTTCATCCTCACATTTATACAACCGTAAACAAAAAATACTTGTACTGTACTACTATGTATATTACAGCTTTCACTGCCAGCCATGCTCGGACAAGAAATATGGAGTTTTCAGCGATATTGGAATCGGTTTCCAAGGAAATATAAGCACATTTCTGAAAGGAAAAAAAAAACTGTTTTGAGAAATCAGAGAGAAGCAGTCAGAAAGATAATTCATAGTTGTCGTTTCGTTCGTCCTGCTGGACGGCATAACGTCAGCGCAATACAGACAGCACAGTGGGTAGAGCAGTTGCCTGCCATATAGGTGACTGGGGATCAAATCCCAGAAGGGGTACACATTGGTGTGTTTTTGTCTTGTATATTAGCCATTTAATAAAATGTTTTTTAAAGAAGTCTTGTAAGTCATTGTTTTATTGCTTAATTTTCATTGAATGTAAGAAAGTAGGGATAAGTAGTTGACTTGTATAAAATAACATGACACTGGACTGGTTTTCCTTCTGTCCTCCCCAAATTTTTCAGTCACCAGCCGCCACTGATGCGTACCTTTGCCTAACCACATTTTGAAACTGGAGAGATCTCATTTGAATATCCCCTCGACAAAAATGTCTTGACTATAGGAACTTTTAGATGACTAAAATAATAGTAACCTTTGTTGGTGCCTTTTTCTAAGAAAGTGTAAGCAGCGAACTTGTCATGCCATTTAAACAGAATGTTTATATTACAACATATCCATGATATTCTCCCCAGAAAAAAGCCAGAAAAGCCAAAGGAGAGCAACGAGCCAAGTCGGTGAGTATAGAAAGTGTATAGTTTAAAAGGCACAGACATCTCTAAACAAATTGCAAACTTCCACATTTGTTTCCTGGCAGGCAGTTACCATGGATATGACTGTCGAGGTTTTCAACTCTCCATCTGCCTTGCCCAAAGACCCCATCCTGAGGAAGCAGCACCTGGAGGACCTCATGACAAAGATCCATGGCTCCTTCAGTTTCATGCAGGTGGAGTTGAGCTGTTTGCAAATCCATGAACATGTTATACCCTTTTCACACTAAACACCCTTAACATCTGTTTGTTGTCTTCAATGGGAAAGGGTGTGATCAGCATTAATTTCCAGGTCAAATGACTCTGCAGGAGTTGCATGTTGTGAATGAAACGCCTGGGTGGAAATGAAAATGTGCCCCTATTTTCTAGGAGCAGTGCCATCAAAGTTACACATTTTCCCACCTAAATGTTTTCCATGGGTGTCTGTTCAAGTAGCACTTGAACATCATTCAGTGGGCGTACGCCCTAGTTTTGGAGTAAAAGTGATATTAACAACAAACCAGTACAAGATATAGCTGTGGTTTGATCTAGCTGGGCCAGTGTTGCAGTTTACAGTTTTAAAATGGTCCCGCTCTTTTTTTCAGGACTCTCTTCTTGACAGTGAGATCTCTGCCATGAACAGCCACACTAGACTGAAAAGACAGCCATCCAGATCTCCCTCTCCTCTTGGTGACTTGGAGCAAGTCAACAAGCTTTGTAACTTGACAAGGTCTTCATCAGGTAATGGGAGAAATTGCTCGATTAACATGTGAAATGGTTCCGATTACCCATTCAAACACAACTTGCTGAGGTACCTGACTTCAGTGTGCCTAACATTTGACATCCTGCAGAGCGGGCAGCATGAAGCTGGTTAGCAAGTTTTCTGTTAACCGTTTCAGAAGCATGAAGTGCTTGCTATAAGAGAAAATGTTAAAACATGGGAATATTAGTTTGTAGCTGCATTAATATAAATGTGAAGCACAAACCATTTGAAAGGAATGTCAAGACTGTGTTTGGTGAGAGAGAAGAGAAGTCATTCATATTCTATATAAATCTTACTTACTTTGGTGTACTTTGCTCTCGTGGCACCATCACTTCAAAATCACAATTTGTCCAAGACTTTGCTCTGTCACTACCTAGCCAGCTTTACATTCATATTAGTCATTTGTGCATGACTGTCACACATTTTCATGTATTTCAATGTTTGTGTTCCCCCCACGCCCTGGGATTTACGCCTATCTGATTTGACATGATTTTTTAACTCTTGACAATGAATTTAAAATATCCAGTGACAAAATAGCTTGCATTTGTGACAATCCTTTTAAAATTATGAATAATCATTAATATCTCTGAGGGAATGTGATTGCCTTTGACAGCTGTCACATGTCATGGTGCTCTTCACGCACAGTATGCTGGCCTCCAGGATGCAGGAACCAGTCGTGCATGCGAAACACTCGCTGCTTTTATATCAAAATGTATCCTCCAAATGTGTATTTCACAGATCTGCATTTCCCTGTGTATCACTATCAAGTGACTGCGTTTGCTGTACAGTCACTGCGACACCCGTGTGAAGTCGCAGGACAGTTTCTCCTGTGAGAATAACCATGAATCAGCGTTCAACATTGCTTGCTTCATTGTTGACATTTACCTGATGGTTGTTAGAATCATAGAGCTGACCTGTTCAGGTAACCACAAAATTCCTCGTTTATATGCTTAATGCTTCACATTTTTGTCTGTGGCGTCGGTAGCGAAGAAAGACATGACAATACAAGTTCCTAAATTTATGAGTCCTGTTTCTAACCTTTTACTGAAAGTGCAAAATAAAATAACGTTGGTTTCTTAAACTATAAAAAGGCATCCTTTCCTCTCAGTTGATATGCACTTATTGCAGGAGTGTTAATTGACCTTGATATGAAGCGTCTATAGCAAAAATCATACAGACTAACCAAATAATCAGCAGCGGTGCATATAAGGAAACCACTGTAATACTGCGAATGCCACAGGTATGTCATGCTAGGTTGAAATGTAACTGGAATATGAGGTTCATAAAGCCTTGCCATTTCTTAGGGGGAAGATTTCAACCAGTACTTTGACTTGTTTTTATCTTTTCATTGATCGTCTTTCTTTTCTTTTTCTTTTTTTTTCCTTATTAACCAGCTCATTCAAACTTGGGAAGCCCAGATGAAGTCCTGCCCAAAGCAATGCATGTAAGCTGATCTTTCATTCTGAGATTTCAGTTGTGACTTTAATTGGAAATCACTTGGATGTGTCGTCACATCCTCATCCTCATCCCCCACCTAGTCTACCCCACTGCCTACCAGACTTATGGAGGGCAAAGCCAGTCTAACAAATGGGGATGAGTGCCTGGAGACCTCTGACCTGGAGCTTTCCTCAAATGACCTACCTCATGTAAGATGCAGCACATTGAATATGAGACACAACATATTGCATATTGTAGTTCAAGTTATCTTGTCCCTGCAGGAGCCGCTGCAGTTGGCTGAACCAAAGAAGTTTCCTTCCCCACCACTGTATCGCAGGGAGGCTACCATCTCTGTTGTCCTGGAGAAGAGTCGCCCTCGTGTAACTAAGCATTCTTGGCCATGTCAACAGACAAAACACTTAAGCTGATGAAACTGGAACTTTGTCAATGTGCTTTTTTGTAACTTTAACCTGTGTTCACAGACACCCGTCACTGAGTCAGGGGAGCAGTCGCCCTGTAATGGCGTGACACCTTGCACCTCCACCACTCCTCAGGGCCAGACTTTCTCTACACCCCCCACTCGGCGAACCCTAACATCTGCACAATTTCGGAACATCCAGTCAGTAAGTCTTTATCATGGGGCTTTGCTTTCATGCCTGGTACTTCAAGATTCAGTCCTTCTTAATGGAGCTCAATATATAAATTATGTAGTTTGTTCAAACTTGTAGACTTGTTAAACTAAGTGCATCCAGGTGTTAAAAGTCAGGAACACTTGGGTACAACGTCCACTTGGATAAACTAATTACATTTGGTGGTCAAACGTCAAGGACACTGTGACCTCACTAAACACATTTTGTTCCTTTTTTGTTCTAGTTCCTTTAGCGAAAATGTGTGGTTTTTAGCATGTTGCTGGGCATTTGAGATGTCTGGAAGAGGCTGTTTCTGATGGCTGTTTCTTTAGCTTCTTGAGTGGATTCGTACCCTGACCTAATGCTGCAGTTAGGTCAGGGTACAAATCCACTCAAGTCTGTGTTAGCCCAATAACGACTCTGATAATATCTGTCTTGGTTTCCCAAGTTTCATGCAACTCACTGGTAATGCACCTGAAGCGGCTGGGGTATTTCTCAGCTATTGTAAAAACATTTTGCTAATACATGGATGACTCTCAATCTATCTTCTTTCTCTTTTTTAAATGCCAATTTCATTTTATACTCACCTTTTTTGATATTGGACAGCTATCTTATTGCCGTAGACACATGGTTCTGACTGCTTTGTGCAAGATTTGGTGGTGGCTACTAAGTGTGTCATGTCAGTGTAAATGCAAACGCTTTCAAGATCTGTGTAGTTGGCTTTTTACTACAACATTCTGCATGGAAAAATCTCAGATTTTCCTCTGGTGTCCAAGTTTGACACTTTTATTCAATTTATTTTTTTTAAAGTCCATTCCTGAGAGGAAAGGATTAACCGCCTCCATAGTGTTCTTAACCAAATAGAAAAGCACAGAGGCTTGCACACTTGTGCAAGTGTCTTTAATTTTTGTTTTCTTCACTGTAGGTCTTCAAGGTGAATGGCTCCTTGCCTCCCAATGGTGACCTAAACTACAAACCAGATTCTGCAGTTTTCCCTAAGCCCAGGTACAGCACTGCCAGTACCCAAACACCACCTGAGTTTGCTCCCTCAGAAGACGAACCACAGCAAGGTATGTTGATCAAATTTTAGTTTTAACCAACATGGGCCGAGTGGTCAAGTCAGTTGTCTGAGACCCATTTCATCCATCTAGTGTACCAGTCAGATTATACAGTGGGTAATGGTGGACAGATTTTCCTTTCCCCTGGCCCTTCCGGTGGAAGTGTGTGTCGATCTGGCCAGACGTACTACACCAGAGGATCTGTGAGAGGTATGGCACGTGGTGGCAAGGGACTGGCACAAACCTTTCGCTCTTCTGGTTGGCATCGAGGTATCTATCCTCAGCTCTCCTTTCTTTTTGGGTTTTCCCCACTGCTTCATGTCCCTCCTCTCCTTTTCCTGGACATTTGTTCAGGATCAGGTGTTGCAAGGTTGTCTTGTCACATCCTGGCTGAAGCTTGGACTTACATGAATCTGGATGAGGTAGTTCTCAACACTGATTTCTACTCCTCAGGAGGAGCTTACATCCCGCAGACTCATTTCAGGGACTCTGGCCCTCTCCTCTATGCTACTAGAGTAAGTAAATCCCTTTTTGTACTCTGTTTTGCAACGCAACACACTATGGGTGGATGACATTGAAAATACAATGTGGCTTCCAACAATTGGTGAAAAATAAAATGCATAAAAAAGCCTTTGTTTGTATAATAAAGTAAGAAAAGATGGGAATATGAATGGACATGGAGCATTGTTTAAAAGTCCCTTAAAACATTATGAAAGCTCGGTGGGTTCTGCTCCACGGACGATGACAGCCTAACTTCAGTGCTCGATGAAGCCGGAGGCTGCTTACAAAGTATTTTAAATGAACTTCGGAAGTTCAGAAGAGACGGCAGGGAGCAACTCTGACATTAAACATGAACTGAAGAGAGCAAATGACAGATTGAACGAGGCAGAGGGGAGAACTGATGAAACTTCAGGCTTCAAGCGGCATCGACGCTGATATATCAGCCAAGCTAAGCTGATAGACCATCAGGGTCATGAGCGGAGGGATAATTTGAGGATCTATGGAATACACAAAGGTAAAGAAGGCAGCGACATGGTTCAGTTTCGTGGATGAACTGCTGAAAAACATATTCAACCTTCCTGCTAACAGAGAGCTCGGAATTGACAAAGTTCATCACACAATAACCCACAAGCAAAACCCTTGTCTATTGTAGTCAAGTTTGGCTACTGGATAAAAGAAGGGATTCCCCAGAGTGCATGGCAGAAAAAACAAATCTTTTACAATGACACTCGCTTCTATGTTGACCATGATTTGCCTCTTGAGGTGCTAAAGAAACACAGCAAATACACCGAAGCCAAAAGTGCGGAGAGGAAAACAAATCAAGTTTTAGGCACTGTATCCTGCAACGATGGGCATTTATTTTTATTTTTTTATGATGCACTCGGGTATTCCAGGATGCTGCAGAGACAATGAAGGACATGGTTGAGCAAGAGTTTCCAGTTAAGGCGGTTGAGGTCCTCCATTTCTCTGGACCACAAGACCCTGCTCCTTTCTGCTTGGCAGGTGGTGAGGAGGTGATGTGATAAGGGCATAGATCAGGTGCCCAGTGTGACAGGAGACTACACGAAATCAAAGATCACTGTTGTCAATATAGAGATAATCTTCAAGAATTCAGAAGGTGATTTTGAATCGAGCCTCTCCATTGGAACCAACTGTTAACATTTTTCTCCATGAAGCTTCGTAAAATACTGTTTTTATAATGGTTCGCTGGGAGAGAGATTATCATTGTGCAGTCTTTATGTTACCAGGAATGTTGGGAGATTTTGTTCAGGAAACTTTTACAAGACTATGAGAAAACAAGTCCTCAAAGTTATCTCTTTGACAACATAAAGAGGATTCTAAACCCGGCAGAGACGAGCAAAATTGTATCTAAAAGGAAAATGCACAAATTGTACTTCTGGAAGAGACGCACCTCATGCCATCAGAGCATGAGGTGCGAGATATAATAGTTTCCACAACATGTTGCCACAACAATCTGTTTATATTTACTAAACCATATTCAACAAAACATACTTGAAGCTGTCCTAGTGAGTTTAGATGCTGAGAAGGCTTTTGAGTCAGTGAGCTTGCCCTTTTTCTATATGAAGTCATAACTTCACAAGGGTCATCCATACCATTTATTTTTATATGTAAATCATCAGCTCAAGTTAAAATAAATGGGCACTTTTTGAATCAAATCACCATAGTGTAGATTGAGACAAGGATGCCCACTTTCACCATAACTGTTCATGGAGCCTCTTGCACAGTACATAAGGCAAACAGAAAGCATTAAAGGAATCCGCATTAAGGGAGAAAACCTATGCACCCCAACATTCCAGGCTAGGTGGAAAGACACTGAACTTTCCATTATGAACAACCCTCCAATTCAATAACTTTTTTTTTTTTTTGAGCGAGATCTCCAGATACAGTCACTATGAACATAATATTAAGAATAAAACAGACTATAAGGACCCAATAATGAAATTATTTACTAATGCCTACTAAAGCAAGTCTAAATAGGGGGTTTTATCTCTAAACTTAAAAGGCCTAATGAAAAAGAAATCCAACACTACACAATACATTAAAAAAAATGGGAGAGTGCGTAAACATTCAATCTCAAGTGAAAGTCGGCTGGATATGTGTTGACTCCAGTGGAAATTCTAATACCTGGCGGGAATTCGGATGGAAATGCTTTATTTGGTTTCTTCAAATCACCAAGGCAGAAGACACATTTTTCCAATGTTGGAGTACAATGTGGTTCTCAAAAGGTTAAGCACTGGCATATATTTTGGGACTGTTCAGTGATAAAAACCCCCTTTTTGGGTGAGAGTCACGGCACACTCAAAAGCATGCTTAAAACGGATCTACGGAAATGCTGACCTTCTGACAAGGTGCGCTGATGAATATATGTGTGGTATTTTGGTATCAGCCTGCAAAAGCTATAACCAGGCGCTGGTTACTTCCTGAACCACCTACAATACAATAATGGATTGATGTAGTAAATGACATGTATGTCATGGAAAGGATTACTTTCTCCCTTTTTAACTTCAGAAAGAAGTGTTCATTAAATTCTGGACTAAGTGGATGAAATGCGTACAACCTTTTACAGCCAGATTTTGTGGAGGTATGAAAGATCCTGTTATGCTGCTTGTGTCTAACAAACTATTTGTTTTAGCTCCTCATAAGTCTCCCCTCGTCTACTTTTCCTTTTTATGCGGTTTTCCTCTCCCAACCTTTAGTTTTTATATATAGAAAATATGAGGACTGCAGAAGAGTTTAAACAGACGTTTGTATGCATATTTGACTTTTTATATGAACTGCTGTCCCAATAAGATAAAAAAAAAAATCACAAGAAGTGATCCACTTAAAACTTCCAAATCAGTTGTTTTCCAAAACTTCCTTCAGTTTGCCATTTTGAATGAAAGATTCAGTTCATCTGTACTTACTGTTATGCATTGAATAACATGAGTTTACTCACTGATAGAAAAGGGGTCCCTTAGGAAAAAGCTTGGTCACCACTGTTCTACTGCTCACGAGTTCCCTTTTCAAAACTGCAAAGTGTACACGTGTTTTTAAAAATTTGCCCAGTTCTTTTACAGTGGTCTTTACTGTGGAGATGTTTATTAATGCATATCATCTTGTGCTTTGGGAATTTTGTTGCAATTTTATCAGTTGGCAGTGTCCAGTGATTTTCAAATGTGTAAGCTTATCAAATTCAAAGCTAATGTGATGGATGATTTGGAATACTTTGCTGCATGATGGCTTTGGTTATCGGTTTCTCTGTTAAGCAGATCAGAAATAAAATGGTATCAGACAAACATAGCAAGAAATCAGTATGCTCGCACATAGCCCTGCCTAAATCCAGTGCTGTCTTGCAACTTTGTCTGTCTGCATAAGTTTCATAGTCCCTGTGTGGTATTTTCTCAGGATTCTGGATACCAACACAGCTTTAGACGTGGAGGAGGAAGGCATAACTCTGGTAAGAACACAATTCCAAACAGTAATTTATCTCATAAAGAAGAACTTTTGCAGCAAACACCTGTTCAAGTTCCCCCTTTAAGGAAAGTAGTTGGAATGGATAGTCATTATTAGAATTTTATTGTTACTGCTCTTATCAGCACTGCTCACGTCTAATGGTTGATTAGTACTTACTATGTTTTAATGGGGATAACAAATTGGTAAAAAAGAAATCAATTACTCATAGCGATATGTGAATTTCAGTCCCCAGCCCGGGTAGTTAGGCAGCAGAGATTACCTCTCATGACAGTGGAATGGTGCTTGGCATTTCATCAGCCAACATTTGAGAAGTGAAAGTCTCACTCATGTCTCCAATGACTGGGTTGCATGAGCATTTAAAGACTTGTATGAGCAGTGACTACATTTTAGGGAAGTGAAAATCTGGTTTATTGCGATAAAGTCAGAAGTCTGGACTTGGCAGGGTGACAAGTCTACCATTTTAATCAATTATGGATCTGTTCAGCATCTACTGTAGAATGCTTTTGATTAATGCACTTCAATTAAATCAAATCCCTCTCCATATACTCCATGACAGTCATGGGTACAGTTGATTTATATTTCTTTTAATTCTGTGAGGATGTAAAGAAATGGACAGAATTTTAGCTGAAAATATTCAATAAATTATCTAACAAGTGTGTGTGTGTGTGTGTGTGTGTCTATGTGTGTGTCTGTGTGTGTGTGTGTGTCTATGTGTGTGTCTGTGTATGTATGTATGTCTATGTGTGTGTCTATGTATGTATGTCTATGTGTGTGTCTATGTATGTATGTCTATGTGTGTGTCTATGTATGTATGTCTATGTGTGTGTCTATGTATGTATGTCTATGTGTGTGTGTCTATGTATGTATGTCTATGTGTGTGTCTATGTATGTATGTCTATGTGTGTGTCTATGTATGTATGTCTATGTGTGTGTCTATGTATGTATGTCTTTGTGTGTGTGTCTATGTATGTATGTCTTTGTGTGTGTGTCTATGTATGTATGTCTCTGTGTGTGTGTCTATGTATGTATGTCTCTGTGTGTGTGTCTACGTATGTATGTCTCTGTGTGTGTGTCTATGTATGTATGTCTCTGTGTGTGTGTGTGTCTATGCATGTATGTCTGTGTGTGTGTGTGTGTGTGTGTGTCTATGCATGTATGTCTGTGTGTGTGTGTGTCTATGCATGTATGTCTGTGTGTGTGTGTGTCTATGTATGTATGTCTGTGTGTGTGTCTATGTATGTATGTCTATGTGTGTGTGTCTATGTATGTATGTCTATGTGTGTGTCTATGTATGTATGTCTATGTGTGTGTCTATGTATGTATGTCTTTGTGTGTGTGTCTATGTATGTATGTCTTTGTGTGTGTCTATGTATGTATGTCTCTGTGTGTGTGTCTATGTATGTATGTCTCTGTGTGTGTGTCTACGTATGTATGTCTCTGTGTGTGTGTCTATGTATGTATGTCTCTGTGTGTGTGTGTGTGTCTATGCATGTATGTCTGTGTGTGTGTGTGTGTGTGTGTGTCTATGCATGTATGTCTGTGTGTGTGTGTGTCTATGCATGTATGTCTGTGTGTGTGTGTGTGTCTCTATGTGTGAGTGTCTCTATATATCTCTATGTATGTATGTCTCTGTGTGTGTGTCTATGTATGTATGTCTGTGTGTGTGTGTGTGTCTATGTATGTATGTCTGTGTGTGTGTGTGTGTGTGTGTGTCTATGCGTGTGTGTGTGTGTGTGTGTGTCTATGCATGTATGTCTGTGTGTGTGTGTGTGTGTCTATGTATGTCTGTGTATGTGTCTATGTATGTATGTGTGTGTGTGTGTGTGTCTATGTATGTGTGTCTCTGTGTGTGTGTGTGTCTCTATGTGTGAGTGTCTCTGTGTGTGTGTGTGTCTCTGTGTGAGTGTCTCTATGTATCTCTATGTATGTATGTCTCTATGTGTGAGTGTCTCTGTGTGTGTGTGTGTCTCTATGTGTGAGTGTCTCTATGTATCTCTATGTATGTATGTCTCTATGTGTGTGTGTCTGTCTGTCTATTGTTGGAGATGTCTACTGAAGTTGGCATGCTAACCAGCTAGCTATAGAAGTCTCTATAAGCTAGTAGCTGACTTGGCCCCCCTGGCTAACCAAGCAAATGTGCTAGCACCAGCTAGTCACTATAGCAAAAGATGGCTACAGCAGATGGTTAGAACGCAGTTGTTGGTGGTTTGGTGTGTTCATTTCTTAACATTTTGGGTTTTTTTGTGAACTAAACTACTTTGGATTTGACAAAGATGCTAGTAGACAAAGTAGTCTGACTCAGGCTTGTACCAGCAGTCTACCATCACTGTCATTGGGTGCCTATTTCAGGCCGCATTGTCCTTTCTTCTTACTGTTTTCAAAATCCCTGATACTCCTGGAAACAACACTAACAACTTCGTAGCTACCTGAAAATGGAAAAGTTACCCTAACACTAACCTGATCGCTAACAGTACAATGTCAGAACACTACTCTTGCAGAGCAGGAGTGTTCTGACATTGCACTAAGTACAAGGAACAATTGTCTGGCTTGGTTAAGTGTGACTTCATTATTATGTTTTATTAGAAATATAACTTTGAACAGCAGAGATACTTTCCAGTAATCTGACATTTCTTCCAGACTGACATTATTTTACTCTTACTATTTTACTGTAGCTTTCTGTTACCTCCATGTAGAACTAGTTTAAAAGAGACAAAGTGATTTTCAAGCAAAGGAAGCATGGAATTCATTATTCATCAAGTTTTTTTTCTTCTATTTCAGAAAGAAAATATTTGTATCCAATATAGTGGAAGAGTTTTTCAGTGCGTTTTGTTAGAAGTTCACTCTAATTGTGTCTTACCTGTTTATGTAGTGTCTTGAGTCTTATTGGGAGTATGAATCTGTATGAATGTTATTTATGAAGTATTGTTGAGGAAAATAATGGAGAGCCCAGTAAGAGTGGCTAAACAAAACAAGGTCATCCTGACACTATATTACAGGGATACCCATACTGCCCAAGGGGAAAACACTCTAACAGGACTGAACAAGTCTGAAAATGCCATAACAGCCATTTTGTTGACTTTGGTGCACTGCAGCGATGCTTTCAGAACATTCTTATGGTTTTTTGTCTCGATTCTCCAGCAGCATGGAGTGACTCTTCCCAGGTGAGCAGCCCAGACCGGGAAGGAGCCTTTACTATTGTGGAGTCAGGACATGGGGATTCCCTATCGGTCTCCACCTTGGAAGTCCCTCTCACTCCCCATGGACACCATCACACTGCCCTGCTTCCTATGCAACTCTACCCACTCACCCAGCCGCTGCGAGTGGCCTTCACTGCCTCTCGCACTGCCAACTTTGCCCCTGGCAACCTGGACCAGCCCATTGTGTTTGACCAACTTCACAGTAACCTGGGGGAGACATACAATACCCACATCGGCCGCTTCACCTGCCCTGCTAATGGAACCTACGTCTTCATCTTCCACATCCTGAAGCTCGCCATTAATGTGCCGCTCTACATTAATCTCATGCGCAATGAGGAGGTGATGGTGTCGGCCTATGCCAATGATGGAGCCCCAGATCATGAAACGGCCAGCAACCACGCCATCCTGCCTCTCTTCCAAGGAGACCAGGTGTGGCTCCGGTTGCATCGTGGTGCTATCTATGGCAGCACCTGGAAGTATAGCACCTTCTCCGGCTTCCTGCTTTATCAAGATTGAACTAATGTCTAAGGGCTCGCTTCTCTGTGAGGACTGTTTACTTTGAACTGAATGGTGATCAAACTGAGGTCTGCATGCCAGTGCCCACTTTCCACCAAAAGCCCATTCAAACTGTGAATGTTGGTGGCCAGATGGTACACGTATGATCTGTACTCAAAGCCATTATCTTCCCTTAAAATGGAGATCGTGACTGCTTGATATAAGCCAAATATACTTGATTTCCTATGAATGTATAGTTCATGATGGTGGTTGACCCTGTGGCTTTCATACTAGTACAACTCAGTCTGGATACCTTGTCATCTGGCTGTAAATCATCCTGTAGCACTTCACCTGTTCAGCCCACAGGTCACTGCTTTGAGTGAGAACTCTAATGCCATGTTTTGAACCTGTGCCTTTGTTTTCTGAATGGCTTTGGATGACTGGGCAGATGTTAATCAACTAATGAACTGTATGACTGACTAATTTATCTGATGAATTGTAATTGACTATACTATCAGCACATTGCCTGATGCTGGGTTCCTATACAGTTTCTGTTTGCTGTGTGCAAATGTGATGCTGAGGAATAAAATATTGTTCTTGGTGGTGGGTATGGTGTTGAACACTTGAGGCCAATTTATTGCACTAACAGACTACTGTTGAGAAGTTGAGTGGTCCCTTGACGTGCCTAAATAAAAGATGAGCAATGAAATCTGCTTCATCATGATTTTTGTAATGTTTTTGCATTTGTAGAGGGATTTATCTAAATTAGACCATCTTGTTGCATTCAGCAGACTTTGCTATTGTCCAGGCACTAGACCTGTTTAACTGACATCGCTGTGTTGGTTTACCTAGAACAACGTGTTTTCCACAACCATCACTGCAACTTACCAGAAAGTGACGACCTGTAGCAAGTGGTTATAGTTCCTGCGTTAAGTGCAGAACTTCTACCGAAAAGTCAAGGACTTGTCTCCTGATTCACACATATCATTAAACTGTTCATTATTTTTAGGCTTGGTTCACTTATTAAAGCAACATGATGTAACTTTTTCACCTTAACCTAACCACTTCAGAATCATGTTGATGGTACAGTGTCTTGTAACAGGGTGAATGGTGTCTGTCACTTGTCTCTGCACTATGTAACTTCAGTGCGAGGGTAGGATCAGTGTTGCATACATGTATACGACAACATGCACGTTTTCAACACAACATTGTTACGTGAGTTTTGTTTGGTTAGCACCTATATTACGTCTGACAACCCATTGCACACCTGGGATTTGTTTACTGCAGTGAAATTTTGGGCCGCCAAGTGTCTTTCTTGCAACTGGTTTATTTGAAGCTTTCTCTCCAAACGCACAGCACAACATGGCATGAAAAAAGTTAGACCACATCAGCTTAACATAAAAATGGCATACGCAGCATGTGAAATAACACTTTACATTTTAAGTAAAATACAAACTGAACAAAATACCTTGTTGGCTACATGCTGCAAAACGGGAATAGCCTTCAATCTTCAGAGGGTTAAGTCCACTTAAAGTCGGCTATGGTAAGCAACTATGCTTTCACTGGAGCACAACTATCCATGCTTACTGCTTGCAGGGGCTGCTGTCTAAGAATCCTACTAGTGTGAAAGTAGTCTTGACGAGATTCTAAGGTAATTTTGCTGAGCCTTCAAAATAAAGGCACTTTTACATTTAGCAAATAAAACCATGTTTAATGGACAAATGCAACTTAAACAAACCTCGATCATGATGGTCTTAAAAACTAAACAAATGATGAAACAATATAGTGGCAACAACTACACTCCCACCACATCACACAACCTTAATGTGGGATTTCTCGAAGCACAATGGTTATTGCTTCAACTTCTCGATGAAACATTTCCTGTTATTTGCATTTAACATGATATTTCAGGCAAAACATTAAACCCTAGTCTGCCTAAAGCAGAGTGACAACCTTTTGTATAGGTCTTTCAAGGAATACTGTTCTAGTGGCGTGTTTCCCCTTTCTGTTAAATGTAACGTCCCCCTACCATCTGACCCTGGATGGACTTCTGCGATCTTGGCCAGCTTCCATTTATTGCCTGGTGCAAGATCATCTTGTAGAAGAACGATGTCTTTGACCTTCATGTTCTTGTGCCATTTTTGTTTTGGTTGCAAGATCAAAAGATATTCTTTCCTCCAACAAGTCCAAAACTCATTAGCCAAATACTGAACTCATTGCGACCTTCTTTGAAGATAAAGATCTTCTCTGCCAAATTGTCCGGGTGGTGGCAGAATGATTTTGGACTTCATTGTAAGGATGTGGTTTTGAGTTAAATATTCAGTGGTGAGTAGTACACTGTTAATGATGGCCATAACTTATTACACAAATGTTTTTGGAGAGGTGATCAGACCTTTGTGCATACTTGTCAAGAATGTCTGTAAGAACACTCATTATGGTTCTTATTTGCCACTCCCAGACACTGCCCATGTGAATTGCTGCTGGAGGCTTCATAAGAAATTAACATCCTAGGGCATTCATTCTTGGTCCATTCCTATTATGAGTTCTACTAACTCTTTCCTTGCACCAACACAAGGTTGTGCAACAAAATATTAAGGGTGCCAGCATTTTTGTCCAGTCCAGTTTCATTAGTTTGTTTTTTAAAATGATTCTGTTGATCCATAATTCAAAAGCAATGTCAGATTTTTTATTTATTTTTCCTTTTGTCAGTTTAAGATATTTCAGTGACCATTGTGGGTTTTTCTTTCTGTAACAGAAGGGTACCAACAATTGTGTCCATGTGTGTATGTGACAGAGGGCTATACTTGAACACAAGTATACACTGTTGTGTAGAACTTAATAATAGAGTTCTACGCAACAGTAACACAGGATTATACTTAAACAACCTATATGATTATAGAGGTTTACACAACACCATCCCATATGAATTAAGAAACATTTGAATTGCCAGCGCTTATTTAGATGGGGCCATGGTTCTGGGTGAACTACTCTCCAGATACAGCGACGGCAAACAATTCATATCTCCTCCTAGTATAAGGTGATGATAAAGCTGATCCACACATTCCCCCTAATCTAGAATGCTCAAATGTAGTTTAGTGGGTTTCTAGTAAGGGTGATCGAAATTAAGTCACAATCTCGAACTTCGAATTAAAGGAATGGGATCGTCGATGCTGTCACGTCGCCATGTCACGTCCGGTCGGCTTGCCGAGCGGGAAAAAAACACACCCGTGTTGAAGTGCTGCGATTCAACCTTCTCTAATTTAGCTACTAGCTAAGCCAGTAGCTATTAGCAACAGCCAGCCAAACGATAGCATGGTGTTACACCATTCCTGTTCAGCTCCCGGACCGTGGTCGGGAAGCACAGGAGAGATGATTTCCTCCAGGGCCGAAGTTTGTGTTTACCTTCGGAGTGAACCACTTTCATGTGTTAAGCTGGTCGGGAAATAATACCAGGGAGCTTTGCTGTGTCTGGCCGTCGCCTTCATTCACAGCCAAACTGCAGACTATATTGTACACTTTATTGCTGTCGCTACTACTGCTGCTCCTTTCGCTTCTCCTTCCTCTCTCATTCATTCACTGACCGCACAGTACGCACGCTCCCTCACTCTCACTCGCCCACTCACACGTTACGCACCTGACGCACACACACCTGACGCACCGCCCTATTCCTGAAAGGGGCTACACCACTCTTACAACAATGGCAGCTGCAGATGCAGGAGACCCATCGACAGAACTTGAACCCCTCCTCTTTCATTGAAGTCGCCGGTATGGAAGTATTTTGGATTTCCAGTGAGTTATGTTGACAACATTTGCGTTGTCGACAAAAAAGCCACAGCTTGCAAGCTCTGCAGAAACTAGATGGCAGGTTATTTTGTTTAAGTTTCCAGTTGACTGAAGATACGTTATTGTCATTATGTTGTTAATAAATGTTTTAAACTTGACAATGTGGTGTGGTACATTGCGAACAAAGGTCAGAAATTATATTGCATAAAAGTCTAGTCTAAAAATGGCATAGCAACCTGTGCTTTAAAAAAATGAATGTAAAAATCAAGAATCGAATCAAATCGTGACCTTAGAATCAAAAATGTAATGGAATCGAGGATTTGGAGAATCGTGACACCCCTAGTTTCTAGGAGTAAGGCATTTGATTCAAATGTGAGAGTACTTTCTTATACTTCATGCATGATTTGGGGATTTAATGTTCCAACTCACAAAACTGACCTGGCAACCACCTGACCTATTCAAGTTTGTATTCAAATTTGGTTTCGCCATATTGAGTAATAGAGGGCATATAGTCAGAGATATAAGGTAGGATGGACTTCAGATCAGAGACAGTACAGAGAAGAACCCCTCCACTGATACATTCGTAAACAAAACTGAAAAAGGAGAAAAAGTACAAAACAAAAGTTTGGTGCGGTGGTTTCCTGACCCTAGTCACCAACAAGAACACGGTGACAACTAAACCCCTCACAAAAAGTATCCACACAGTAAGTGCTTGGGAGAGGGAACACTAGTCTAACAGGTAGTATAATACATATTCTTAAATTAAATTATATTGATAAATAAAAAATAGATAACTGAAAGTTGACATCTATATTAACCAGTTGACCTAGCACCCCTAGACACCTCTTGCTACATTCTTGAGTGGAAAATGAGACAGAGAAATTCAAATGGTAGATGTGACAAAATAAATACTTAGCTGTGCTTTTAAAAAGTGGATTGCATCTCCCCAGGATAACTCAAATCTTAATTTCTTCCAGTTTCAACATAAACAGTGTATGTTCATTTACTCACCACGTATAGATCATGGAGGAGTGGCAATTCACAAAATGTCTGAGGTGGGACAGTAGACAGTTATGTCTTTCACTTTAGGTTATCTTTCTGGATCTTGCTGTCGATGCGGGATGCCAACAAAAAAAAAAAAAAAAAGGGTTCATGCAGAGCACACAACACACTTTATCTGGTTGCTAGTGTCCTCTAGGTGGTTTTAATTTTGTGTCGGTTTGTGATGTTTCCAGTCAGGATGTTTTCTATGGCTCTGCTGTAAAAGTTGATGACAATTTGCGCAATCCTGCGGACAAACCAACCAACAAACAGACATGGATTAAAACATACCCCCTAGGTCTGGATTCTCTGGAGCGCAAAGATTTGTTAAGCCTCTGAAGCATATGGGTGATTTGTGATAATGTGCTGTCAAAATAGAATTGACTTGACTTGTAAACTACTGGAATGAAACTAAAAAAAAAACAACCTGAAATGAACTTGTGTCATCGAGAAAAGAAGCTGGGTGAAAGAACATCTCATGATGATGAACTGAGTTTTGAGGGTACATTTTAATTTTTCTTTAGTTTTAAACATTTGGTACCCCACAGATGAAAGTGGATAAGGGCAGTTAGACCAGAGGCTGAAGCTGTGGCAATAACCGCGCCAGGACTGAGGGGGGCAGTAAAACTCCCACCGTGCCCCTGTGTCGGCAGAGAAGAGGAGGGACACCGTAAACCTGTTTACTTTGCTTTACGTCCACCGACAGTCGGTTGCCGGTAAAACGGGGCAGGGCCAGCGTTCTTCGTCAAGCTAGCCTGAGTTTAACACGAGAAAAGGCGATTTGTGCCTCCGGAGTGAATCCAGTCCCGCAGCTCCACGCACACTGCTGATGAGTCTGCCGAGGATGACCGTTTTGTTTTGAACGTACTGACCGGAAGTTGTGTCTGTAACTCTCGGAGGTTTTCCCCTGCTCAGGCCACAGTCAATGCGGATCCATAACGCTTGCCTGAACATAACGTTAAAGCAGAACAGTAAGCTAACGGTACATGTATGTGACACTTCAACCACTGAAGGAACCGTGAAAATAAACAAACATGGATCCCAACCGGATAATCCAGGCTCTGAAAGGGACTATCGACCCTAACCTGAGGATAGCAGCAGAGAATGAACTCAATCAGGTGGGTGAGCTAAAGTAGTTGTTTGTTGTTTTTTCTTGTTTGTGTGTGTGTTCCCGGGTAGGAGGCATCATGGACCGTTCCGGCCCAGAAATGATGCCGGTGTTCGTGGAGGAGGGGAGGCCGAGATTTTGGGATGTCGCTCATCATCGGCTGGGTGATTCTTCAGCACCCTGTCTGTGAGTTTCTATCAGGCCGGTGATCAGCAGTTTGACTGAACATGTTCCTTACACCGACTGAGGCAGCTGCGTCGAAGAACAATAGGCGTCAGATGTGACAGCCATTATGAACCAGCAGGAAGTTTCTCATGTCAACACTAGAGTTCACAGAAACCCTTCACGGCTCTGCTGCTGCTGCTGTTACAGTCAGTAACACGTGATCAGTTTAGGAGAAGGTTTATTGGATCATAGTTTGGCTCAAGCTTAATACCTATTCAAGAGAACATAGAAAATGTTAACTGATCATCATTCAGAAACACATTTACCTGTATGTCTTGTCTACTTCACATAGCAGTCATGTTCTGCCTGATAACCAATCAATCAATTTACATATTCGTTTACTTTCATATTGACAAATACTTTTTTTCTATGGTCTTATATGATGTTCTCAAACCCGTTTACTCAGAGTGGTCTTAATTCCATTCAGAGCTAAGTTAGTCATTGAACATTTGGATTAGCTGCATTTGTTCAAATATGCATACATGCTGCTCAAAAAAGTAAGGCAACACTTTAATCACGCATCAGATCTTGGTGAATGAATTATTCAAGTTGAAAATCTTTTTCTGATGTGCATTGTATAATTTGTTGAGGGCTGGATTCACCGAAATTCAGAGTAAAAGATTTAAATCACAGGCTGATCCAACTTGCGTGAATTTTATCACGGCAACTCATAATGTGCCTCCGTAGTGTGTATGGCCCCCACGTGCCTGTACTCACTTCCGCTCCTGAGTCTGCAGATGGTGCCTGCTGACAAACCGTCAGTTTGATCAGGGCGTCAGTGAGCTCCTGGACAGTGTGTGGCGGGACTTGATGGTATCAGATGCACCAATCCTGTAGGTTCCAATTGGGTTTAAGTCAAGGGAACGAAAGAGCCAGTCAATGGCATCAGTGACTTTGCATCCAGGAGCTGCCTGCGCACTCTGGCCACAGAATGGCGGTACCCAACAGCAGTCAGGGTACCGTTGGCTATGACATGGTCTGTGTGACCCTCGAAGGATATGCCTGCCCAGAGTATCACCGGCCCACTGCAAAACCAGTCATGCTGGATGATATTACAGGCAGCATAATGTTCACCCGGCCGTCTCCAGACTCTTTCACGCCTGTCACAAGTGCTCAGTGTGAACCTGCTCTCGAACTGTTATGAGAAGGGGGCGCCGATGGCGGACCTGGCAATTCTGATGTTCTGCCAATTGAGCTGCACTGTGCTGGGCTGGCAGCACAGGCCCATGAGAGGACATCGGGCCCTCATGCCACTCTCATGGAGTCTGTTTCTGATAGTTTGGTCAGGAACGTGCACACCAGTAGGGTATGCTGGGGGTCATTTTGTAGGGCCCTGGCAGTGGTCTTTAGAGTTGTGGAAATGTCTTGATTATGAGATGAATTGCAGTGTGGACGTGGAAGATCATAATATTTTTTTAACAGACATCTCGGGGCACATGACAGTTGATTCATAAAAAACTTGCCGTCCAACTCTGAGCGAGGTGTGTGCAGCAGAGTCAATAAATGCCTTATCTTAAAGCTGCCATGTGACAACAATATTATGTTGCAAATGTTTTGTTTTTGTAATGTTTATATATTGAACAGATGCAGCTTTTATTTTGTAGACTGTTGTAGATGTTACAATACACCACATGTCACCGCATGTCAGTAAACACCACATGTCTCATGTCACAACATTTCACATGTCAGAAAACAACATTTCAAAAAGCACAACATTTCACAAGTTAGAAAAAGCAACGTTCCTCATATCAGATAGCACAATATTTCTCATTTCAGGAAACACGTGGCAGAAAACACATTTCACATTTCTGAAAATGCATCTCTAATTTCAGAATACACATTTCAGAAAACACAGCACAACATTTCACATTTCAGAATACACATTGTGTACTGCTTGTGCACTCAGTCTCAGTCCTAATTCTTCAGACAGGCCATTGTTTTTCTGAAATGTTTTTTACCATCAGGGCAGTAGTTTTTCATGATCCCTGATATAACCCATCATCCCTGATGATATATTTAAGTATTTTGAAATCTTCTCAATAGCACTTAATAAATGCTTGGACTGGGAGACAACATCATAGATCACAATGTTTTTGTCCAAATATTCCAATTCTTTTTAGCAAAAATATATTCAGCAAAATATCACACAATGATATTTCTGATCAATAATCATCAGTAATGTGGATATTATGACCTACATGAAATAAAAATGAATAAAGCTAAGTATTAGAACAAATAGAACAGTCTGGTAAGTTCAGAAAAAAACATCACTTTACTGTAAAACAGCTGTTAAAACCGAGAAAAAAAACACGTACGCCAGATCACAATATAATCACATCTAAAATGTAATTATTTTTTTCCCCCAGCCCTAGCGTTTAGTAAGTTTAGTAAGTATTTTGTCATACATCACTCACACACGAGTGGAGAATATATCCACCTGTCCTTTACTGGTTGTAACATACCAAGTATTCTCTGTGTGTTTTAGTCTTACAAGATCATCAACTTCGCTCCAACCCTGCTTCAAATCATTGTGTCTGAGCAGGTGGAGTTTCCTGTTCGACAGGCAGGTAAGACTTTAAAACATTACTGCTGTTGTTTTATGGACTCTTTATTGTGTTTATATACCAGCACTTTTCACACAGAGACTTTGCATTATCGCCACAATGAAGGCTCCCCTTTACATTGCCTGTGTTTGTTCACACTGAACCTAGCAGCAGTGCTGCGGAGCAAAAAGAGGCATGACGCATCATGATGTTGACGTCCGTGTGTTTTTTCTCAACGTGCTTTCCTCACGGTTTCCACCTGTTAATCTAAATATGTATCAACCCACTCTTTGTGATACGTAAATGAATGCAGTTTTGATGTGCTGTGATTAGGATCCTGATCCACCATGCATTCTGGAAAATGAAGAAGTTAAGGTTTTTGCTCAAAATTACATAATTACGTAATTGTCATCAGTAATGATAGTGCATGTTTGCCTGTTTCCTGTGTGTGTGTGTGTGTGTGTGTGTGTGTGTGTGTAGCGGCCATCTACTTGAAGAACATGGTCAGTCAGTACTGGCAGGACAGGGAGCCATCCCTGGGGGAAGTTGTCTTTCCCTTCAATATCCACGAGAATGACCGCCAGCAGATCAGAGACCACATAGTGGAGGGCATCATCCGCTGTCCAGAGTCCATACGGTACAGAGACTGGATGCACACACAAGCACACACAGCTTGATCCAACCATTTACCTCTCAAGAAAAGCATCATTAAAATCTGTCCACCATTTTTAAATAAAAGTTCAACATTTAGATTTTACAGATGCAGCCTCTTAAAACTTCCCATTGCCCTGTGACAAGGCCCTAACCAGTCTGTGATGTATGGAGCCAGAACGGTGACTTTAAAATTTGGCATCCAAAAAAAAATTTGGCATTGAAAACAAAACCAGTACTGAAAAAGGAAACATTGGCTTCGAAACATTTGTATTGAAAACAGTTGTATTGGCATTGAAACAAGTATTGGCACTGAAAAAAGAAAATACTTAAAGCTAGGGTCTACAGTCCTGGAGAGCTAGCAAGATTTGAAAGTGGCACCTCCTCTAAGTTCCACCCCCGCCTCCCCACCCAGTCAGTGCTGAAGTCAAGCTCCGAAATAACAAACTACATCTGGTTACTTTTCAAAATAAAACACTCTAGATAAATAAAACAGCTCGAGAGCTCCAGGACAGAAACAGATATACAGAGACTTGGACACATCAGGAGAGAGCTTGAAGAAAAGTCGGCGAGGTAGTTGGACTCAGTGTTGCCCAGAGACAGCTGGCACACGGATCCTAAAATGATCTTGTGGCTGGACCTTCAAGGCACGGCTGGACCGTCCAGCCCGGCTTCCCGCAGGATGCTGCCATTGCCTTCTCAAATGATATGCAAACCACGCTCTACTTGCCCCTCCCCTCAGGCCCCTCCCTCTCGACGCCAAAACAGTGACAGAAAGTTGAAACTGAAAATCAGTGACACTGAAAAAAAATCTGTCACTGAAAAAATGTGACATGAAGAAAAAATCTGAAGATTGTCATTAAAAAATACAAAAAAATCCCAATAAAATAAAACAATAAGATTTTCAGATTTTGCCAATACAGCTGTTTTCAATACAAATGTTTCAATGCCAATGATTCCTTTTTCAGTACTGGTTTTGTTTTCAATGCCAAAATTTTTTTTTGGATGCCAAATTTTAAAGTCACCGTTCTGGCTCCATAGTGATGGGTCTGTGAAGTCTATGCCAAACAATAGAAAGGCAAAAATATTTGCAAATTTTTTCCTTATTTCTGCAAATATTGAACGCACATTAGAGCATTATTTATGAAGCGATGATGATATATAGTCCCTGTTGAGTCTGCCTTGAATGCTCCAGAGATCATAGGATTTCCCAAGTTGAGTTAATACTGCACATATTAACAAAAAAATGCTTCACGCAGTGGCGGATGATGAAAGCAATTCAATCAGTTTATAAAAGTATGTTCACTATGGCCATCCCAACAGATCTCCCACACCCCCACACTCATCTGGTGACCCTAAGCCCGTTGAATCAGCTACAGAATTTTGTCCTGCATTTTGTCAGCATGCGTCCACAGACACCAAGATCTCAAACAGATCTCTAACGTGCTCTCTCTAAACTCAAACCCAACTGTCTAAACTTGGCAGTGCTGATAAGATATAAAACAAGAATTGTTACTACAATATATCCATCCCCTATCCATCCCCAAACATGCTATGAGGAACACTGTTGGTGTCATGCATGCTAAAATAGAGAAAGCTCATGAACCAGAAGTCCCTGCCATTTTGTTTATGTACTGTGAAAACGGAGGCAAAAAAACTCTGATGGAACTGTAAAACAAGATGGTGATAAAATGTAATACAGTGTAGTTTGATATCAGCTGGGGAAAAACACGGACCCCTTTCTCTGTTTTCTCTGGTTATGTATCATGACAATTTCAAAAATAGCAGTGGGTGGCAATCGACTGGGAAATGGCTGGCAGTTTGCTGGCAGCTGAAAGACATTTGGTTTGAAGGGGAAAATCAAGGTGGTTGCATCCTTAACTTGGCTGTGAAGTATTTCAACTATCGTGTACATTTTATAAAGGGCACAGCTGATATGCACACACGGAGTGAACATATCCGGTAACTGACTGATACAATATGTTTTTTTATGTTCTTGCTCTATCTGTAGCGCCCAGCTGACCATGTGTCTGCGAGCCATCATCAAACACGACTTCCCCGGCCGCTGGACCGCCATAGTGGACAAGATCGGCATGTACCTGCAGTCTCAGAACAGTGGCAGCTGGTATGGCAGCCTGTTGGCTCTCTACCAGCTGGTCAAAACATACGAGTGAGTAACCTGTAAATGTTCCTCTGGTTTACTCCACTGCCCTGATCATCCCTTCTGGGGAGCTAATAGCCCTCCCATCACAACTGCAGATTATTTAAGTGTCATTGTTAATCATGGTCTGAGGCCATCTTAGTGTTAAGATGCTATTGAGAAACACCCAGATTTATATATATGCATTATATTTATTTAAAGTTTATAGACCGTATTCACTCAATGGCCATATAAACCACGGCAGTCTGACAAATTGATGTAATTTTGCTGCTTCTCAATTGATCAGCAACTGAAAAGACAGCGATTGACAGACCCTTATTACAATATGTAATAAGATACTCATTTGTCTTTTTACTCTATTTTTGTACCACAGGTACAGGAAAGCAGATGAGAGGGAGCCATTGCTGGCAGCAATGCAGATCTTCCTGCCGAGGATTCAGCAGCTCATCGCCCAGCTGCTGCCCGACTCCACTATCTTCTCTGTCCTCATCCAGAAACAAATCCTCAAGATCTTTCACGCTCTCGTACAGGTGCGTGTGTGTGTGTGTGTGTGTGTGTGTGTGTGTGTGTGTGTGTGTGTGTGTGTGTGTGTGTGTGTGTGTGTGTGTGTGTGTGTGTGTGTGTGTGTGTGTGTGTGTGTGTGTGTGTGTGTGTGTGTGTGTGTGTGTGTGTGTGTGTGTACTGGCTGCAGAAATGTATTACACACTGCCTGGCCAAAAAAAAGTCACCACCTGGATTTAACTAAGCAAATATGTAAGAGCCTTTCACTGGATAATTACTGCAGTAATTGATATGTTTCAACTTGATGCCAACAAGTTATTCCGCCTGAACTGATGCACTGAGTAGCTTTTAATTTCTTAAACCACCACACGCACAATGTGAAGAGAAATCAAGGGACTGGGACTAAACAGCTGTGTCGCCCAAAGAAAAACACAGAATCCAGACCTTAATCTTTGAGATGTGCTGGAGAAGGCTTTACGCAGCGGCCCAACTCTTCTATCATTAAAGCTGTAGTCTGTAATTTTTTTTTTATATTTGCTGAAATTGTCATCATGATCTGACAGTAGAATAAGATACAGATCAACTTTGAAACAATCCACTGTCTGTCCAAGGGGAGTGTCTGAGAAGTGTCAATCATGCTCGTGCATACGCTGCTGGCAGCCCCCCTCCTTTGCACAGTGCGTACTCAACCATGACACTCCACAGCGCTCGCGCAGTGTCTGCTCTTACCTGGCCAGGTATGTTCATGCTCAAACTCAAACTGTAAACAATGGCGGAGAGGCAACAGAGCAGAAGAATGCCCCACCATTGCCCTTGTCAAAGAGAAGAAATAAGATGTCTGTGTGACTTTTTTTTTAGGCAGGGCAGTGTATTTAGATCCCTGGAATCAATTTAGAATTACAAAGTGGATGGCTTGTTCTGCCATCTTAAATTTTTGGCAATACATTCATCGCTCTATCACCATCTCTCATACAGCACGTAACAAAAAACCGTTTAATAAACAAGGAAACGCCGTTAATGAGCCAGTTTAAGGATGTTGAGGAGATTCTTGGATCTCTGGTCGTCTAGTAATCGGAGGGTTGCTGGTTTGAATCCTGGCTCCCCTTAGCTTTATGTTGAAGCGTCCTTGAGCAAGATGCTAAACCCCAAATTGCTCCTGATGAGCATTTGACATCTTGCATGGTGGCCTCTGCCATCAGTGTATGAATGTGTGTTGGAATGGGAGAATCTGAAGTGCTGTAAAGGGCTTTGAGCGGTCAGTAGACTCGAAAAGTGCTATAGAAACACATTCCATCTTGTTGCCACCATTCAGGGCATGAAAAAAGCCAACAAATTTACATTCACCTGCAGAACATGTAATACTATAATGTATAATGGATAGGGATGGGTACCTTTCACATTTGAACCGATACGGTACCGATACTCGGTACCTGCGAATCGGTACCGGTATATATCGGTACCTATATGTGTGGTAATTAAAGTTATTTTGTATATTAAAAAAATAGTTATTACGGCTAACTGAGACCAATAAATAAAACAATCAGCTGCGGTGGGCTGAACATGGGAGAAATTGTTGACGCGCACACTTCGCTTGATTCTTGCTCTTGGAGCACCTTTATTTCCATATCATGGCAGCAAACAGATACTCCAACTGCTTGCAAACATCCGTGCAAGGTTAATAAGGTAAAAAGAGGCACGCCCACAGTGACACACCCCTACCCACACACCAATGCAGTATCCACATCCACAAACCAAACACACACACAGACTTACATACGGCTCCTACAATAGTCAAAACTTCTGAATTTTGAATATTTATTTCTCAATAACATCAAGGAACTCCAACATAAAACTTAAGAGAACTTGAGAAAAATGTGTGTGGGGGAAAGTAAATAACTTAAAAATAAATAGTGAAAATAAATTACTATATAACATTTTTCACATTAGAAACTAAAACAAACCACCTATTCAGGAACCATACCACACATCTTTAACAGTTCTTTTTAAGGAACACGAGCGTATCTACTTTATCTGGCAAGAGCCGAGCCCGTTCCATGCTGACTGCAGACCTGCAAACTACTCAGAGAAAAAAAGGTGACAGTGTCACTAGCGGGGGGGAGGGGATTGAAGTGTCTATCCATGGTCACATTATGCTTGATTTTTGGTGATCTAAGTACTAATAATAACAATCATGGCGATGTTTATATGTCTATATATCTATGTCTATGTCTATACGTCTATGTATGTGTGTCTATGGTGCGCCCCACAGCCGGGGAGTTTCAAAACCAGGAAACAGCTGATCACAGCAGTCAGTCCATCACTTCATCCGCGGACGTCAAGATGAGCAACTGGACAGCCGCTGAGATCCAGGAGATGCAGCGTCTCCTCGGTCTCTGTAGCTGTCTTCGTTGTCTGCTTGTTGTTGTAGCGGACAAGCTACTACCGGTCGCTACTTTCAAATTAAAAGCCCCCCGCTAAGAACCCAGTTCTAAACTCCAATGGGGTGCAATGTAAAGCTCTTATTTTGAAGACGAATTCGTTGTCTTTCTGACAGAGAATGCAACGTACTTTACGTTCAGTCCATGTCCCGTCCATTCCACTCGGTACTACGGGGGGAATTCGGTCGGTACCAATAAAAGTACTGAATTCGGTACCCATCCCTAATAATGTAAGCCACGCGTTCACGATAGTCATTCATTGAGACGCACTACCCTGTGAGAGAACAGAAAATAGTCCCTTCCTTCATATTATGGCTTTATACTGAGAGACTGAGCACTGTCAATGTTGGAGAACCAACATGTTGGAGAACCAACATTGACAATGTTCAGTCTCTCACACCAGGTGACAGATATATGCAGTACGGTTTCTTTGTTAAGGTCCTGTCACGGTGGAAGAAGTCAGTCACTTTTAGACATCGCATGTCTGTATATAGCTCTTGTGTGTCACTCTGATAATGATGATGAGGATGATGATGGTGATGACCACAGCATGAATCTCATTGCCTTCTTGCAGTACTCACTGCCTCTTCAGTTGATCAACAACACAGTGATGACTCAGTGGATGGAAATCCTCCGAACCATAATGGACCGAGATGTCCCAGCTGTAAGACACGCACACACACACACACACACACACACACACACACACACACACACACACACACACACACACACACACTAGGTGTTGTCAATTATTACAGCATGTTTTTTTTTTGTTTTTTTTTACCCGTTTAACTTAAACTTCAATAAAGGAAAAAGGAATATAAAGTTGAGTCATTGAGGTTATGAGTGAGGGGAAATGAACTGACCTTTTTTTGCATTAAGCCTTCAACTCAAACTCAAATTTAAAAACTGATTTATTTTAGGAGGAACACCAAGTAAATCTAACCTAGAGCTGAGTCTGTGGTATTCACCTTGTTAGGGCACTGGATGTTGCCTGATGCTGACTATGTCGAGGATGATCCTTTTCATTTCCAATCATGATGCTATCATCTGTTACCAATTAAACTGTTTACCTGCAGAATGTTCCAAACAGGTGTTTTTGCTGTTTGTTGTTGCTCTAGTCCCAACTGATTTGGAAACTGTTGCTGCATCAAATTCAAAATAAGCATGTTTTTAATGCAGGAATGGCAGTTGTGAATACTGAATGTGACGCTGTATTTTATGTATTATGGCTGTGTGCAACAAAGTGCAGTCATATTGGTATGTAGGTAATTGGTATTAGTGATTGTCAACAACCAGGCAAGACTCTGTGGACATCTGTTTTTTATCCTCTCTTTCACTGGATTCACAAGCTTCAAAATCTCACCATGAAGTTTGTGTGTTAGGAGACGTTGGAGGTCGATGAGGACGACCGCCCTGAGCTGGCGTGGTGGAAGTGTAAGAAGTGGGCGTTGCGCATTATCACCAGACTGTTTGAACGGTGAGTCCAGAGCCACTCTCACATCACCAGACAGCATATTGGTAGCTGGCAGCCATTCTCATGCTTCTTGTCTGACTTTCAGTTATGGGAGCCCTGGCAATGTGACAAAGGAGTACTATGAGTTTGCAGACTTTTTCCTCAAGACATATGCAGTGGGCATACAACAGGTAATCCTGTGAAAATGTTAGATTTTCCTGTTTATCTGTCGCTAAGGCTTTCACAGATTTAGCGTCACTGTTTTCCTTGTGGGTTATCTGTCCAGGTCCTGCTGAAGGTGGTGGACCAGCACCGACAGAAGCAGTACGTCACTCCTCGTGTCCTGCAGCAGTGCATCAACTACCTCAACCAGGGCCTGTCACACTCACTGACCTGGAAACAGATGAAGCCACACATGCAGGTAGGACAGGCATGGATTAATGTGATGCAGAGTGAGTGTGTTGATGGGTAGTTGTTCTTTAGTCTGTCATAGATCAAATTTGACTAATCCTCACAATGCATTTTATGTAGGTGGAAACACAAAGATAATTGTGCAAAGAGGACTTTTAGCTCGTAGTTTCTGGTTTCTTAGTTCCTGGAACTTTTCCAAAACCTGACAATGGAGTGTGTATCTGTGGCAATATATGAGCTCATGTGCCATAGTTAAAATCTGTGTTTTCAACAGGTTTAGGCTCATTAAAGACTACCAGTAAACAAACAAAATTATATCTACAATCACAAACACAGGTGTATCCTTGAATCCTAACAAAGATGTGCATTAAGATTACTTAGGATTGGATTAGAATTGTTTTCAAATTACATCCATTATTGCTAGCTTTCAGTCTTCATCTCTTACAGGCCATATGCCAGGACGTCATCTTCCCTCTCATGTGTTACAAAGATGAGGATGAGAAGCTCTGGCAGGAAGACCCCTATGAGTACATCCGCATGAAGTTCAGTGAGTACTCGAACAGCCCAGTGTGTAATTCTATCCTTAAAAATTTCTTTAGCATGTCATTGTGTTTAAAAACCCCATTTCCAATGAAGTTGGGAGGTTGTCTAAAACGTATGTAAAACAGAAAACACTGATTTGCAAATCTTTTTCGTATTTTTTCAATTGAATACACCACAAAGCCAAGATATTTAATGGTCAAACTGATAAATGTTATTGTTTTTTTTTTTTTGCAAATATTCACTCATTTTGAATTTGATGCCCGCAACATGTTCCAAAAAAGCTGGGACAGGGGCGCCGTACTAGGTGACAGCCTGTTGCAGCAGCTCCCGTAGGTTTTCAGAATCAGAATCAGAATCAGAAATACTTTAATAATCCCAGGGGGAAATTATTTTTGTTACACACTCCAGATATACAACAACATATATTAAGAACAAAATATATGTATATATATATATATATATATATATATATATATATATAATATATATATATATATATATATATATATATATATATATATATATATATAAACAATGTACAGTTTAAATAATGTGCAAAAAGTGCAAACAAAAGCAAACAAATAACTATAGCTGCAAGCGGCAATCCGCGGGTTCTAACCTCTTTCACCCCAAACCAGCCACCCTGACCCTGATCCCCCGCAGTCGATGACATCGGCCGCTGTGTTTCTGAAAGAGCTGTGCAACACATAGGCATGATAAACCCCAGATTTCTCCAAATTGGGTTTTCAGCTACATGCTAATGGCATTTATAGCGCCCCCTATAGGGTGAGCTCAACATGCTTTGGTAGGCAGAATCCCAGTACAGTTGTGAACCTACCCACCAAGTTTTGTGATGATAGGGCAAAGGGTGTGGGAGTTATGACCAATCATGTCTAAGCCCCGCCCATTGTGACAATACATTGGTCTGTGGCGGCCATGTTTTTGACCAATCTGGCTCATTTATAATAGAAATTTGTCTTTTCGTCTCCCGAAGCCCTATACCAAATTTGGTGTTGATAGAGTCAATCTTTCAAAAATTCAATTCATTTTACTGTTTTTCACATTATGCTAATTAGCAAAAAATCTAAGTAGGCGAAGCTTCATGGTCCAATTGGCTTTTTTGTAGAGCACACGGAGCTAGACTTGTGTGTCAGATTTCAAGTCAATCAGACTTACGATGTGAGGGGTGTGACCTTCCCCAAAACGCATTTTAAATCCATAATTATAGCGCCACCATCTGGCTCACGGGGCTCATATTTTAGTAAAAGTTGATGCACATCATTTCCAATCATTTGGAAATCATTTTGGAAGTTTCAAGTTTCTGGACCATTCCAGCTCACGGGAATTTGAGCTCAAGCGGCAGGCAACAAATAATAATAATAAACCGGAACAATTTTACAATAAACCGGCACAATCTTACAAGGGTTCTACCCCTTCGGGGTTAGAACCCTAATAATAAAAGGGAACAATTTCAGAAGGGTTCTACCCCTTCAGGGTTAGAACCCTCAGAAGAAGAATGATTGTCCGTATTTTTTGCTTGAGTCAGGTTACAGAAGGAGGAGTGTCTGACTCTCTTAGGGAGGCGTTATAGAGTTTAATGACCACAGACAGGAATGATTTCCCGTGGCACTCAGTGGTGCATCTGGGTGAGAGGAGTCTTCCACTGAATGTGCTCCACTGCTGGGCCAGTGTGTCGTAAAGAGGGTGTGTGACATCATCCAAGATAGACTTAAGCTTGGACAGCATCCTCCTCTCTGCCACAGTTGTTAGAGTGTCCAGCTCCTCCCCCACGACATCACCGGCCCTTCTGATCAGTTTGTTCAGTCTGTTTTTATCTGCGACCTTCAGTCCACTGCCCCAACATGTGACAGCAAAGAAGATCGCACTGGCCACAACCGACTCGTAGAACATCCTCAGCATCGTCCGGCAGATGTTAAAGGACCTCAGCCTCCTGAGGAAAAAGAGTCGACTTTGGCCTTTTTTTATAGACCGCCTCGGTGTTTCTAGACCAGTTCAGCTTATTATTAAAGTACACCCCCAGGTACTTGTACTCCTCAACAGTGTCCACAGGGACACCCAGGATGGAAACAGGGGTCACTGTTGTTTTCGCCCTCCTCAGATCCACTATGAGCTCCTTTGTCTTTGTCACGTTGAGCTGCAGATGATTCTGTTCACTCCAAGTGACAAAGTTATCCACAACAGTCCTGTATTCATTCTCATCACCCTTCTCGATGCAGCCAACTATTGCTGAATCATCAGAAAACTTCTGAAGGTGGCAGGACTCAGTGCAATAGTTGAAGTCAGAGGTGTATAGGGTGAAGAGGAAGGGAGAGAGGACAGTCCCCTGTGGGGCCCCAGTGTTGCTGACCACTCTGTCTGACACACAGTTTTGTAGGCATACATACTGTGGTCTGCCCATCAGGTAATCTACAATCCAGGACACGATGGGGGCCTCAACCTGCATGGCAGCCATCTTCTCACCCAGTAGAGCTGGACGGATGGAGTTGAAAGCACTGGAGAAGTCAAAGAACATGACTCTCACAGTGCTCGCCGGCTTGTCCAGATGAGTGTAGACTCTGTTCAGCAGGTAGATGACGCCGTCCTCAACTCCCAGGCGGGGCTGGTAGGCGAACTGTAGTGGATCAGTGAACGGGCCTGACCATAGGCCTTAGTTGCTCAAGGACGAGCCTCTCCAGGGTCTTCATGATGTGAGATGTCAGGGCCACAGGCCTGTAGTCCTGAGGGCCGCTAGGGCGCGGCGTCTTTGGCACAGGAACGAGGCAGGACGTCTTCCACAGCACAGGGACCCTCTGGAGGTGCAGGCTCAGGTTGAATACTTGACTGAGTACTCCACACAGCTGGGGGGCACAGGCTTTAAGCACCCTAGGAAGAACACCATCAGGACCTGCAGCTTTGCCGGAGTGGAGTTTTGTCAGCTGTCTTCTCACCAGGTCAGGTGTGAAGAACACTGTAGAGGAGACAGTTGTGGGAGAGGTGAGGTCCTCAGGTTGTGGAGGACATGATGCAGAGCAGGGGGGAGGGGTGGAGTAGGTAGGTGTGAATTGAGGTGGAGGGGGGCAGACAAGGGGTCTGTAAGGAGGAGGAGGGGGAGGTAAAGTGGCAGTTGTTGTTGGGCAGCCAGCCAACAGAGTCTTGTGGGAGAGGGGCCGCAGTATCAAACCTATTGAAAAAGAGGTTCAGTTCATTGGCCCGGTCCACACGGCCATCCAACCCCATGTTACCAGTCTTCTGGAACCCGATGATGGTTTTCATGCCACTCCACACATCCCTCATGTTGTTTCTCCTGAGTTTATTCTCCAGTTTTCTCCTGTAATTGTCTTTCGCCTCTCTGATGTTAAGTGTGAGTACCCCCTGCATTCTCCTCAGCTCATCACGGTTGCCCTCTCTGAACGCTCTTTTCTTCTCATTCAGGATGACCTTGATGTCCTTAGTGATCCAAGGTTTATTATTAGCGTAACAGGTAACAGTCCGAGCAGGGACATTGCAGTCCACACAGAAGTTAATGTAGTCCGTGATGCACTCTGTGAGCCCATCAATGTCCTCCCCGTGGGGCTCACAGAGTGCAGGCCAGTCAGTCACTTCAAAGCAGCCCTGCAGTGCCTCATGAGCCCCCTCCGACCACCTCCTCACAGTTCTTGTGGTTGTAGGCTGCCTCTTCACCAGAGGCACATAGCAGGGTTTGAGGTGAATCAGGTTGTGATCTGACCTGCCCAGAGGGGGGAGAGAAGAGGAGGTGTATGCATCTTTAATGTTAGCATACATAAGGTCCAGTGTCCTCTCCTCTCTGGAAGGACAGCTGAAATATTGTTTAAATGTTGGCAAAACTGTATCCATGGTGACGTGGATATGATGATGAGGGCACTGGGGTGTTTAGTTTGAAGCTTGGAGATGCTGGTGTGTATGGTGCTGCAGGCAGATTTTGGGTTTGCAGAGGGAGGGATGTACAGGACAACAATGATGACGTGGGATCTCTCTAGGCAGATGATATGGACGGAGTCCAACGGCAAGCAGTTCAACATCCGGGCAACAGAGCTGTTCCTTAATTGTGATGTGACCAGGATTACACCATCTGCTATTCACTAGAACGGCAAGCCCCCCTCCTTTCCGCTTATCGCTCTCGGTGCAATCCCGGTCGGCCCGGACAGTGTGGAAACCATCCACGGAGACGTTCTGGTCCGAAATGTCCCTGTGCAGCCATGTCTCAGTAAAACACATCAGGCTGCACTCCTGGTACTCCGTGTGGCTCCGCGTTAGCGCCGTTAGCTCGTCCATTTTGTTGCTAAGGGACCGTACATTTCCCATAACAACAGAGGGGAGACAGGGCTTAAATCTTCTCCTCTCCATAAGCCTCGACCCTCCTCTCATCCCCCGACGTTGCTTCCCTCCTCTGCATCCCCGGTGTGTTTTTCTCCAGAGTTCAGGTGGTATGTCAGCTGGTCTGGCCACAATGCCGGTCGGCATTAGCACAATCAACTGTTCTCCGGAGTAAACAAAAACAGCATGTCCTGGTGGAAGCGGCATTTTATAAAAATTAACACGAAAAAAGCACAAAAACTCAATAAAAACAACCTCGTTAGAGAGGACAGGACTTCACAGAGTCACAGTGAAGAAACAATAATGAACAAAAAGAGTAAAAATAAGTTAAAGTTCAAAAAGTTAACTCAAAGGCTGGAGCAGCGTAACAGGCAGCCTGCAGCTTTTCGCACATGCGCACTACAAGATTTTTTTTCCAAGTTTTTGTAGTTTGGTGTAGTTTGTTTTGTAGTTCTGTTTTGATTTTGGTTGTGAATTTTTGGTAATTTTTGGCAACTCTTCTCCAGAGTCCGAGAGAAGACGGACACTTTCCTTGTTTTCCTTTTTTTTTAAAACTTTTGTGGCATTTTGCATCTTGTATGATGTTTCTGCTAGCCCTAGCAATGGAGGGTCAGGAGCGCATCATTGAGCGCATTGTTTACACACGCGACCAGCTGATTACGCTGTGTAAACCTGCACTGCTGGCCGGAGCCAGGCCTGAGGTCCCGAAGGAGCTGCGGAGGAGACACCGGGGCTGCAGAGTCAGAGTGAAACGGAGGGGGAAGAAGAGGAGACACAGACCCGCTGTACCAGCGATCGTCATGGGGACCGTGAGGTCTCTGGGGAACAAGACTGACGAGCTCGCCGCGCTGATAAAGTCTCAGAGGGAATATCGTGAGTGCAGTGTGTTGTGTTTCACGGAGACATGGCTTCACTCACACATCCTGGACCACAGCGTGGCGGTACCCGGCTTCAGCACTGTTCGGGCGGACAGGGATGTGACAAGCAGCGGAAAGAAGAAAGGAGGAGGGATTGTACTGTATGTGAGTGAGAGGTGGTGTAATCCCGGACATGTTCACGTGAAGGAACGTCTCTGTACCCCGGACATTGAACTGCTGACTGTGGGGATGCGGCCTTATTATTTACCCCGGGAATTCACGTCCGCCATCATTATCGGTGTGTACGTTCCTCCTTCAGCTGATGCAGCGCTGGCCTGTGACGTCATCCACTCCGCTGTTGCCCAGATACAGACGCAGCATCCTAACGCATTTATTGTCATCACTGGGGATTTTAATCATGTCTCACTGGACAAAACCCTCCCAACATTTCACCAGTATGTTGACTGTCCCACCAGAGACTGTAACACACTGGATCTTTTATATGCAAATGCTAAGGATGCATAGAGTCCCACAGCCCTCCCCCCACTTGGAAGATCTGACCACAACCTGGTCCTGCTGACCCCTAAGTATGTCCCTCTTGTTCAGCGGCAGCCTGTCCACACTAGGAGTGTGAGGAGGTGGACTCAGGAGGCTGCTGACGGACTACAGGACTGCTTTGAGTCGACAGACTGGGATGTACTTGTTGAGCAACATGGGGAGGATCTCGACAGCATGACTGACTGCATCACAGAATACATCAGGTTCTGTGAACACACCACCATGCCAACCCGGACTGTACGCTGCTTCTCTAACAATAAGCCGTGGATCACCAATGACCTGAAAGCCCTTATTAACCAGAAGAGGGCGTTCAGGTCTGGAGACAGGGAAGAACTGAGGAGAGTGCAGCATGATCTCACCCTTTCCTGTTCACCTTATACACCACTGACTTTCAGTACAACACCAGGTCGTGTCACCTGCATCTGGCGACTCGGCGTAGGTGTTGTTGGGTGTATAAGTGAGGGACAGGAGGAGGAGTACAGGGTGCTGGTGGACAACTTTGTGGAGTGGAGTGGACAGAATCACCTGCGGCTGAACATCAGCAAGACCAGAGAGATGGTGATAGATTTTAGGAAGCGGGGGAGGACGGCTTCCCAACCTCTGCACATTCTGGGAAGGGATGTGGAGGCGGTGGAGGATTACAAGTACCTTGGTGTCACCATCAACCACAGACTGGACTGGAGATCTAACACTGAAGCTGTTTACAAGAAGGGGATGAGCAGACTTTACTTCCTGAGGAAGCTGAGATCCTTCAACGTGTGCAGCAAGATGTTGGAGATCTTTTATCAGTCTGTGGTGGCCAGTGTACTTTTCTTTGCTGTAGTTTGTTGGGGAAGCAGCATCAGAGCCAGCGACACCAAAAGACTCAACAAACTCATCAGGAAGTCTGGCTCTGTGATTGGCTGTTAACAGGAAACTCTGGAGGCTGTGGTGGAGAGGACACTGAAAAAACTGTTATCCATCATGGATAATCCTCTCCACCCTCTCCAACTCACACTGGTCAGACAGCGGAGCACCTTCTCCGGAAGGCTGCTTCAGCTTCACTGTCATAACAACAGATACAGGAAATCTTTCCTGCCACAAGCCATCACTTTATATAATAACTCTCTCACCTCTGCCTGACAGAGAACTCTGGTCTCTCTACTGTTTTGTTGTATATATTATTATTGTTTATTGTTTATAGTACATTTTGCACTGCATATATTTTTTGCAGACCCACTGCTGCTGT
>OZ023177.1:3455625-3750625 GCA_963678695.2 Diplodus puntazzo | reverse complement strand
CATCACTGTTTGCCTGTTTACACTTTAATGAAGAGAGACATGAGAATCACGGACAATGAGATGAGAACACTTTACCCCAAAATCAATAATACATCTTTTTCATCTAATTTGTACTTTTATTTGTACTAGTTTGTAATGTACTTTTTGGCACTTGGAGCACCACACGTCGAGTGCCATGTAGTTCCATTATATTTGAAAGAAGGCAGACATCACTAATGCTGATATTTACAAATCTCAGCAACTCACAGCAAAACAATCAAGATGGATCACTACAGGTAAGAGGAAAAATATGTAGTTTTGATTTGGGGTGAACTATCCTTTCATCATCTGCTTTGGCACTTGTACCTACAAAGCATGAACTTAAGACTCAAATTGCAGCTGCTCATAACTACAGCTGACAACTCAACTACTGCTTTCAACTCCCTTAAAAGAATTCTGCTTTCACTTGACAGTCTGTGTAAATAAAGACGGGCAACATGGGGAGAGAGAGGGGTATGTCCTGCGGTTAATGTTATATACAAAACAACGAGCACAAGAGCACACTTAAATTAGTTTCAGAAAATAGTTCCTGTTACTTAGTATCATGTTGTTTTGAGGGATTTGATTGAACTTTTCTGAAATCATGTTTGAGAATGGAGACGTTTACAGATATTAAGAGATGTCTGAGGTTGACCATGATGAAATTGGACATACTAATGTAATGTACTGATACATTGGTAACAGAAAGCACTTGAGAAAAGAGTTGTGATGCTTAGCCAGGTGCTTTCCATATACAGGTAGACTTCACTTGTGACTTGAAATAGTACTGTTTTTTCAGTAGATGGCGCCATGTTGCTGCTGAAGAAATCACTATATAACTGTCACAGTAGAGCAAACATATGGTCTTAATGTCCACCTTCACGAGTGAGGATCATTTCTCTGACAATAATGAGCCTTTGGTGCACAGCCTTGGGGAGCATTTTTCTACTGGAAGCCAAACATTTGGACACATGCAGAATTTTGATTGCTTTGCGTTGGCTATTTTCTCTCTGATATAGTTGTAATCCTTTTTGGAATGAAAGGACTGTTTCTTACAGCTTTAACTTTTCCATTGGCTCTCCTCCCTACAGTCCTGTTGGGTGGTCCATTCAGTTAATGTGAGTCTGTGTTTTAATCTCTTCATCATTACAAATCTATTGTAATCAACCGTGACACGCCTGGTGGGGCAGCACTGAAAGCAGCAGCGGTGGTTTCAGAGATGAAAAATCACTATGGATGGAGGGAGATGAGGGGTGTTGTATTGATTGCTGCTTCTACATGTATCTGCTTCTGTTGTGTTTTGGCAGTCGTGCTGGGTGCTCCACTGTTTCAGCCCACTGCGTTTCCATGATGAGCTGGTGCTGAGGAACGCTGTTGAGTTGGTCAAACAGGACTTAATCGAGGACAAAGAGATGCCTGTCAAGGTAGAAGCCGCCATCGCTCTGCAGACGCTGGTCAGCAACCAGGAACAAGGTCTGTGAAGATGTTGATGAAGGCTCTCAGTCATTCAGGTCATGGTAATTCTAAGTGCTGTATCGTAGGCAGCTGGACATGTTTCAGTTTCATGAAGATGTTTTACCTCTCTTCCAAGAGGCTCCTTTAGTTCTACCTAAGTGCAGGCTTTTAAAGTCTGTGTGGGAGTGTCCTTACAGAGTCCGTGTGAGCTCTGAGTTTCAGGGTCGTCGGGCCACTTGTGGGTCGTTAAGTTAACAGGCCTTCATGTGGGTTGCTAGGGCTACGTGAGCCCAGGTATAAATGGTTGTTAAGCTGTCTGTGGAGGGAACTCAGTACAGCATTATAGGTGGGTCATAAAATAAGTGTTGGTAGGTTTGAAGTGAACTGGTATATGATGTTTATTGAAGATCGTCCTGAGTTTTCAGATGTTCCTGCAATGGATTCCATTTTCTTGTCTCCACCTCTCTGTCGGCTCTGGATCTTTGAGATGTTTTGACAACTTTCACTTTGGGAAGTAGTAGGTTTTTAGTTTTCTCCCTGATGTGCTTCTGTTCCTTCTCCTTTCCCCTTTTTTTTGTGTTGGCACGGTCTCAGCCCAGTGGTTTTAAGGTTCTGATGACCCCCTTGCCTGTGCTCCAGTAGGTGATGAGGGTTGAACAGCAAGTACTGATCTGTGTGTGTAGGGTTTCTGTACACCTCAATGTTGAGGCTTCTGTCTTCTTCAATGTGTACTGCAGTCCAAAAACGGCAGACTGTCTCCTCTGACATCTTCCCGCGTGAGCTTGATGTTCTTGTCCACATCATGTAAGTAAGTAAGTTTTTATTTATATAGCACTTTTTTCAAATCAAATTTTGCAAAGTGCTGTACAGGGTACAGTAATAAAACATAAGTAAAAACATAATTAAAAACGAACATAAAAGTAAACAACAAGATAAAGTGAAACAAACATACATGTACAAATATGTGCAAAGAAAAATTACAGTTCAGTTGTAGGAAATGCAAGACGATAGAGATGGGTTTTAAGAAGGTTTTTTTTAAGACATTTAGTGATTCAGCTGATCTGACAGAATAGGGTAGACTGTTCCAGAGGGATGGGGCCCTGACGGCAAAGGCGCAGTCACCCTTAGATTTGAGGAGGGACCGGGGTATAGATAGGAGGCCTAGGTCGGAAGATCTGAGTGGTCTAGAGGTGGAGTAAGGGTGTAGGAGGTCAGCAATATAGGGAGGGGCAAGACCATGAAGGGCCTTGTATGTGAGACGTAATGTCTTGAAGTCTATTCTGTATTTTACTGGGAGCCAGTGAAGGGATGGAAGGATAGGTGTGATGTGCAGACCTGCCAACCTGTACGCATTTTGCGTAGCAAGTACGCAATTTGACATGTAAATACGCTGGTACGACTCGCCCCTCTAAACTACGCAAAAAACTGCGGACATGTGAGTTCTGTGGCAAATGTGCACGTGCGGTACTCATGTCTGACAACACTATGCAGCAGCGTGGTGAAGCAGTTTCAGCCAGTCATTGCAGAAAAGCGGAGAATAACGAGTCTACCGAACCTATAGCATAACATCCCCGCCCCCCTCCTCCCTGCCTCCTCCTGCCCTCTGCCTCCCTCTCCGTCCTCCGTTCCCCACTCGCTGCAGTTGGCGCTTAAAAGGTAAACTGTGTGTGTGTGTGTGTGTGTGTGTGTGTGTGTGTCAGCGGACCTGCCAACTTTTGGTAAACGTGAACCGTTACGCGTAACGTTACTTTCACTGTGGAAACATTCGAGCTGAAGACTAAGTGGAAAAAAAGAAAAAAAAAGATTTGCGAGGTATTTTTTCTTAACAAATCTATCGATCATGTTCCCCTAATGACCCCAATGCATCGTCAAAGAAAAAAGAGAAAGAAGAGGCAGCGGTGCATCTGTGTGTGTGTGTGTGTGTGTGTGTGTGTGTGTGTGTGTATTTTAGCCTTTATATATATCCATTGCAGATGGAGTAGGCCTGTAAGGAGGAATGTGATTATTTATACAGTTTAAACATGTAGCCAACAAATCTTTTGCAGCAGGTTTTGCAACCATTGCCATGGCAGATGAGAGAGACGAAGACAGGGAGGGACAGGGCAGCAGACCTGGCAAAAAGAAGAGGGTCCATGTCCCCCAGAAGCTTTTGAATAAATATCAAGAACAGTGGCTATGCTTGCGACCCTCTAAAGTTCCTCATCATGCATTTTGCACAGTGTGCAATTATGATGTGGACATAAGCCACCAGGGAGCTGCAGGTAATATATAAATTAGCCCTGGTGATGTGTGCATATGTGCTGTAAGCCAATTTAATTATTACATTCTTGAAAACAAAAACACCTATTGCAATATACAAAATAAATTATTACCATTTTAATTAAATACATATTAAAATAATTTTTAATTAATTTTGATTAAATAAGTATTGAAATAATTCAATGCAGTTAACCTATGGCAATCAGTTTGTATAAGCACACATATCATATAATGAATGCAAGTACAACTTTTTAGTTTTACTGTTCAATATTAAAATGTCCAGTGCAGTGTACATGATATTTTGGAGTCAAGTCAAATTGTAAAACATGTCTATCACTTAACTTAACTTTATTAAAAGTATTGTAATCAAAAATATAGGTTTTATGTTTTTTTATAACCGATTTCCAGCCAGTGAATGGGGAAATTACTGCATGCAAAGCAATGGAGTTGCAAAAGTCTGCGAAAAAAAGCCGCACAACACAAGTGGTACTCAAAATATTTTGGCAAGGTTGGCAGGTCTGGATGTGGGATCTGCGATTGGTATTGGTCAATAGTCTGGCTGCTGCGTTTTGTATAAGCTGCAGGCGAGACAGGGCTGCACGGTTGAGACAAGTGAAAAGAGCATTACAGTATCAAGATGGCTGGTTGTTAGCATCGCATTGATTTTTGAGATGTTCCGGAGTTGGAAAAAGCAGGATTGTACAAGTTTGTTTATGTGTGAGTCAAAGTATAAATTGTGGTCAAAGATTACAGCCAGGTTTCTGGAGGAGGGTTTGAGATTGGCGGCTAGAGGGCTTATCGACGGCCTCAGTGAAGGGATGAGATTATTAGGACCAAAGAAGAGAGCTTCAGTTTTGTCTGGATTTAATTGAAGGAAGTTGAGAGACATCCAATCCTTGATAGCAGTCAGGCAGTCATGGAGGGTACTGATATTGGCCATGTCATTGTGTTTAAAAGAGAAATATAGCTGCAGGTCACCAGCATAACAGTGATGGGATATGCAATTGAACTGGCTGATTAAATTGCCCAGAGGTAGCATATACAGTGAGAAAAGGATGGGGCAAAGGATTGAACCCTGCGGAACTCCAAATATTATAGGTGCAGTTGAGGACATGAAGTTGTCTATGACGACCTGACACATTCTGTTTGATAGGTAGGAAGAGAACCAGTTAAGAGCAGAGCCCGAGATACCAACCCACTTATTTAGGCGATCGACCATGATTGAGTGATCAATGGTGTCGAAATCGGCAGTTAAATCAAGCAGGACCAGAATTGAATGTTCGCCCTTGTCAGCCCACCTGAGGATATCGTTTGTCACTCTAAGCAGATACACAAATTCTTAAGTGTAGAGGTTTGCCACTATTGGGGTCACTGGTGAGCCCATGGCACAGCCGTTCTTCTGTCTGTAGAAACCTTCACTGTACTGGAAGAAGGTGGTCATCAGACAGAGGTTAAGTAAGGCAGAAATGTAGTCTGGGGTGAAAGTGGTTCTGCTGGACAGAGTGATGTCCTGTAGCCAGTGTTTCTTCAACATCTTAATCACTTGGTGGAGTGGGAATGCATGTAAATAGTGATGTGACATCATAAGAAGTTGAGAGCAGAGTCATTATTAAGTCAACGACGCACAGGTATTTGAAAGAGGAGTAGCCCTAGCAACCCACATGAAGGCTGGTTAATTCAGCAACCCACAAGTAGCGCAGATGCCCCCGAAACTCAGAACTCACACGGATTCTGTAAGGACACTCCCTCACAGAGTTTAAAAGCCTGCAGCTCCAGTCAGTTAGATCTGAAGGAGCCTCTTGGATGAGAGGTGAAACGTCTTCAAGAAACTGAAACACGTCCAGTTGCCTTCAGCACTTGGAAGGTCTGTGAAGGGAAGTGAATGTTACTATTCAGTCTTTTAAAGTTTAAAGTAGGTTTTATACACACTCATACTCTTTGTTTCTTTCTGTGTGTGTGTGTATGTGTTGTGCGTAGCCAAGCTGTACATCAGGCCCTACATCCGTCCGATCATGCAGGAGCTGCTGCATGTGGTGAAAGAGACGGAGAACGATGACCTGACAAACGTCATTCAAAAGATGATCTGCGAGTACAACCAGGAGGTGGCCGCCATTGCTGTAGACATGACCCAGAACCTGGTATGGACACATCAATTCATGTGTGACAAAGCCTTAAAGGTCCCTCATGTTATGCTCGTTTTCAGGTTTATACATTTATTTTGGGTGTTTACTAGAAAATGTTGACATGCTTTAAACTTCTGACAACACATTATGTATCTCACACTATCCATAGCCACAGCACCTCTGTTCACCCTCTATCTGAATGTTTTGTTTTAATGCCTGTCGCTTTAAGGCCCTGCATCCAAAAAGACCAGTGTGTTCCGATTCGTCAGCTTCTCTGGCCCGAGCAGGCACCGACCATTATGTTTCCGCAGGAACTATCTGTATTTTAGCAACCATATTTGTGCTGGGGGCGTGACTGAGAGTGGTGATTGTATAGTGACATCACAGCTTTACAGAAGTCCTGACAGCTCATTTGTGTGCATTTCTGTTTAGATCTAATGCTTTAATATATTACAGTATTTATACAACACCTTGTTCTGCTAAAAAAAGCGCTTAAATCTGACTTTCTCACTTTACACAATATATAATGTTAACCTAAAGTGTGTGTGTGTGTGTGTGTGTGTGTGTGTGTGTGTGCAGGCGGAGATCTTCACCAGGGTCCTTCAGAGTGAGGAGTACGAAGAGAACGAAGACAAGACCGTCATGGCCTTGGGCATCCTCAGCACCATCGACACCATCCTCACTGTCATGGAAGACCACAAGGAGGTCTCTGACTCTCTCACACACAGACACACACACACACACAAAGTCAGAGAAAATCCTTGAACATGCATTCATCGTGTTCTCATTCTCACTCTTAGATCACTCAGCAGCTGGAGGAGATCTGCTTACAGGTGATCGGCCTGGTCTTGCAGAAGCCCATCATAGGTATGGCAGGTGTGTGTACGCTGGCAATCCATTGTTTTTACATGAACACTTTCACATAAACACACACAGACATACTCTTGCCACACTTAATCCTAAAAATGTGGAATTATCTTGGTGACTCACACAGTGTGAAGACATACAATCATTCTCATCTCCTTTCCTCAGAGAGCAAAGAGCCCTCGTGTCAATTTTTTGATCCAATTCATATCACAAACTGCAGAAATTCAGGTTGTAGAGGGTTGCTGTGATTCTGTAATGTCATCCAAAGGTTTTTCCTATAGTGACGTTTTCAAAAACTGCAGTTTTGAGTTGCTGCTTGCTGCCATCATGACAGAGACAAAAGATAGAGGGGAGGGTCTTGGACCATTGACTCTGGGTCTACTCCAAGGTTTCTGCCTGTTAAAGGGATTTTTCTCACCACTGCCGCCAAGTGCTTGCTCATAGGGGAAATGTTGGGTCTCTGTAAATAAATTACTTTATTCTTTCCTTTTAGTTGGTTTAAATAATGATGATTGATTAGGTATTGTTGCTTATTAGATGCAATTTTTTCTCATGTCTCAAAGGGCAGTGTGAATCAGGCTACTGTCACAGGCCTGTGGTTTGGGTTTGTAGCCTGTGATGGTCTGAATCCCCTGCCACTGGCTCCTTGTGTCTCTGCTGTCCCTTAAATAGAGATATGTCAGGTTCACTGTGGCTGATCTCAGTCTGTCTGCATCACCGGTTCTGAAGGCAGTGTTTTGGGCCCTCAGGAGCCTGTGGACCTTCCCTGTCAGCCATGGCTTCTGATTAGCCCACGTGGTGATTTTCCTGGTGTCAGTTACATCATCGATGCTTTTGGTGATGTTGGCAGTGACCATCGCTGTGTATTCCTGTATGTGGATTTTCTTGGTTGTATGTGGCCGCCTGCTTAAACATGTCCCAGCTAGTTGCTGTTGGCCCTTATTGACCTGTTATGTCTTATACCAAACAAGTGAAGAAGCGGCAAATGGGCTGCACAATGAATGATGAAAACATGGATGACTTTTTGTTGCTGAACACTACATAATATATATCAGTGCCGTGCAGAGACCTTTGGAGGGGCAGGTGCTCAAAGTTAAAAGGGGACACATGGAGCCCGAATTTGAAACACCATACAGAAACATACCTCACAATATAACCGGCTGAATTGTAGTAACCCATATTCAAAAAGAATATAACATGGAATCACAATTTTTTTTTTTTTTTTGCGGTAGACAGAAGCTTTTCACCAACACACAGTGTGCATGTTACCGTTATGTTGTTCTTGTCCTTTTTGCTGGTGAATTGAAAATAATGTGCGTACATCCACGATGCAAAAGCTGTCCTCTCTGCCATCTTGCCGGGGGTTCGAAAACACACACACACACACACACACACACACACACACACACACACACACACACACAGGTAACGTAGGTCAGCAGCAGGGCACAGACGCATCACAGCGCTGCGCCTCCGCTGACACATCCGCAGGTGGCACAGTACTGTCTGACAAAAAGCAGGCTGCAGTCGGGATTTTCCTTTCCTTATCCGGAGAAATTCTTAAAATAACGGATTACTTTTTAAAAAAAATAACGAAGTTACTGATTGCTTGACGCACAAAACTAACGCGTTACGTTACACAGAAAAAGTAATTAGAGTACTCTTACCCACAACACTGCTGCTGATATTGTTGGAGGTGGGCTGTATTGATCTGAGAGTGTAGACACTAAAAAGAGCATGGGAGAGATAGCAGCTGATTAAACAAGTGTTATGTGATCATGACAAGATGCAAACACTATAACAGCAACAGGAAGTTACTGTTATAACTGCAACAAAGAAAAATGCCACTGTGATGTGTAAAAAACACAGAGAGACACAGACAAACACAGACAGACACACCCACCCCTCCTCTATTCTCTTTCTCCCATTATTAATGTGCCACTTTCAGTTACAGTTACAGTTAGATATACAATATGAATACATGTCTGTTAAAAAATACAGGATGAGACATTTCATGTTGAAGTCATGTTTGTGTCAAAACAAGTAAAAAAGAATTAAATGATATAGAAATCAAGTATTTAAATATTTTTGTGCTTTTATTCAGTTTGAATATCGACTTCGCGCAAGACAGCAAAGTTCTAAAAGTTATATAATTTGTATCCATGTTATATTTAATTTGTGTGTAAATGTTATAAATAAATGTACTGATATGTTTAAATGAGAGGTTGAGAAAATCCAAATTCAAATTCTTCTATTATTGTTGTATTTATACTGTAATAGTCCAAAATTATGTGAATATGCATATTGCATAGTTTTAGTAAAATAACATAGTCTATGCCTCATTGCCTCTAGAAACATAGGAAAAATCAGCTTGACAGTAAAATAACACATGATATCTCTCTAATGCACTTTGCCCATGACAAGAGAAACATACAGAAACAAAAAAAAAGCCTGACATACTTTCCCCCCACAGCACGCTGTGTGTGGTTAACTAGCGGCTATAGCTTGTGAGAGGTGTGTGTGCAGAGTTGGACGACACAGAGGATGCTCATTGCTCACTTCACTTCGTCACCGTGCACAAACGAATACCGGTAAAACCTACTCACCGGACCAGTTGTTTACTCCCTCGGGTCTCCTTCGGGTTCGCGAGACTAGCAGTGGCCGTCTCCAGCAGCTTAGCAATTAGCAGCAGGGCATGTCTGGACACGTCAGGGCAGTGACGGCAGAGTGAGGGTACGTTGTGGATCATGTGACCGACCAAGGTATACCTAAATTATCATTGTTTTGTTTTATTTATTATTTTTTTCGGCCACACAGACGGACTTTCACTCACACACACACACACACACACACACACACACACACACACACACACAAAAAAAATAAATAAAAAAAATAAAATCACTTTGACAAAAGGGCACTTTGGGCATCAAGGGGCAAAGGGGCAGGTGCTCCAGCCCCCCCCCCCCCCCCCCCCCCGTACATGCATGATATATATTGTATTAATACCTTCGACTGCATCTTCTTTAGTTTTGTCTTTGCTTCCTGCTAAGGATTTATGACATGGACTGGCGTGGATTATGCAGGGACTGTGGTGCATGCACAGAGTGCCATGTACACGAAAGATTAAATCGACTTTCAACTGCATTGACTGGGTGTGTTAGTCCAGCTTTGGGAAATTCTATTTACCGTAATTTCCGGACTATAAGGCGCACCTGAATATAAGCCGCACCAGCCAATTTTAGGGAAAAACACAAATGTGTACATATACAAGCCGCACCCGATTATAAGCCGCAGGTGTTTTAGCGTTTAATTACCATATGTAAAGGCTCGTGCACAGAGGAGACTGTCGGGAAAGAGACTGCTGTTTGGGGAAGCTTCCATTTTATTAACATTTCAACAAACAAGTTGCATATTTGCATAACCTATGACCACGCAAACGTCAACACGCAAGAGTCAGAGACGCACAAACAGACGCACAAAGCTGCGGACTGGTTCGCACGGACAGTTAAAGACAACATGAATGTCATTTAATTCAACTAACAGCGAAGTAAAGTGAGAAACTTCTCGGTCAGACTGACAGACAGCTGTTAGCTCCGTTAGCACCGCCACCTGTCTGACTATGTGTTGTTAGCATAACAAACCTGAATCACTGACGTTGATGACGTCCACCGACAGAACAACGCGTTCCCTCGACGCAGAACTCCGAATGCTCAATGACGGTGTAGGGTCGACGACGTAGCTACGCTGTCGCCGCGACGCAGAAGCATAATAATAAACCAGGCGTTAAAGGTGAGGGACGTAACCTGTACAATCCATAGATTGAGGAGGTCCCCTAGTGGCCGTTAGCTGTAAAAATCCATAAATTAGCCGCACCGTTGTATAGGCCGCAGGGTTCAAAGCATGGGGAAAAAGTAGCGGCTTATAGTCCGGAAAGTACGGTAGTTTGATTTAAGTCGGACTAACATGGATTTCAAAAGTCCAGTTTCAGTCGAACAACACAATAGAACGGCTTTTTTCTAACATCATGTAAACGTACTGGCTGAAGTGGTTAGAGAATCCGATGTGGTCAAGGGGGGGAAGCCATGTACGCTTTGAGGGTTGTGTAAACCAGGTCCAGTGTGTTGTTTCCCCTTGTTGGTGTATTTGTGGAAGCACAGCCTTAAGGTCTGCATTGTTGAAATTCCCAACCAGAATCAGAAATTCATCTAAATGGGCAGTCTGTTGCTCACTGATGGCATGATAAAGTTCAGTGCCTCATTTCTGTCGTTGTTGTTGGGAGTGGGAGGAATAAAGACAGTGAAAAACAGAATGGCTGTAAATTCCCTCGGCAGATAGAACGGTTGGCACTTTAGGGGTGAACAGTGTTTACGGACCACCAGAGCTTCCTGACACCACACGTTCCTATAACACTGTTGGACTCATTATAGACACTTTTTAGACAAGTTATCCAAATCGATACAACAGAACAGAGATCTCACCTTTTTTATTCCAGCCGTTCTTCCTTTTCAAAAACTGGCTCAATAGTTAAGAGTCCCAGTCTGTCAGATTCTTCAGTTGTTTGTAAGACGAAATTGATGTTTGAATGTGTCGCTATTATGTAATTTTTCTTCACTTGGCATATTTAGTAGTGTAAGCCATCACTGGGTAAAAGCAGGCACTGGAATTAGTAGCTTTCCCTGTTCCCCTTCCACCATCACAGGTAAACAGGCGGGTCCCTCTCTCTACATGTTCACAAGAAGACAGGGACGTCTCTCTGTGGGGCTCTCTGTCCTGATTGGATAAAGTGTGCAGGGATAGTGCGTGAGCATTGGAAGAAGAGACATGTTATTGACCAAACACTCTATAATTACTGCTGGAATGTAGAGCTACTGAACACTTATTTTGATCATTAAAGCAGCGTTAAGTCACATGCTTTATTATACCAAGTTCCTGTTTGTGTTATTTACTTTACTTGTAGCATTTTGCTGCTAGTTAAACCAACATTTCGACCTTGGCTAAGAATAAAATTTGATATTTGAGGTTTTTGGCAAATGTTGAATGGAAACACAACCAGGGATGCAATCCATTTGGCCATTTTTTTTTCTCTTGCTTATAATCGTCTATTGTTCCATGTCCAGACCGATAGGTGGCAACCAGGACGGACTGGCCATTGAGCAATGTGGGCAAGTGCCACTGCGGCCGCCTGGTGATGCGGCCGCTCGCGGGTCGACTGACCAATCACAGCGCGGCCCCAAGCTCATTTCTACCAGCCGTTTCAAGAATCAATAAGATTCCTATGTCAAAGGCAATCTAAATTTCTCCTATTTCTTTTCACTACAAAACTTTCTAAGCTCAGCTGTATTTATAGGCCACATACGTGTGACTACATCACAGTCATGGTTACCTTCTACAGTCGCAAACTTTTATATCACTCTGCATTCTTTTGTAGCGAAATGTCTTGTTCAGATATTCAAAAACGTGCATGGTTTAAAATAAAACAAATCTACCTGCATTTTTTTATTTGAATAATTGTTTGCAAAAGTTAAAATGAAGCAATGCCTTCTGGGAATTTCAAGACTGAATCGAGTAGACCGTCTGATTGTGGTTGTTGGAAGTTGGAGGTTGGAAGTTGACTGAGTTTAAGCTAGCAAAAAAATGAATCGAGGCATCGAGCGGCACAAGGGGAGAGCGGAGAAAAAGAGAGAAATCTCAGAGAGCATATAGATAGATATGGATGACTGCGTGGCGGCTGGCTCTGATGATTTATTAATGTGTTTTATGTATCGTTGTGTAGTTGTTAATAGCCTGGGAATTTACGTTTACTATCACCAGGGCTATCAGAAGTGCCTGTTCTTTACGCGCTTCAAAATTTGCGCACGCGCATCCCCCCCTCCGTGGGCCGCTGTTGGGTGAAAATGCCAGGGCTGTTTTTTGTTTCCAGTCCGTCACTGCCGTACACAGTATTATTCTCTCTATTTCCCATTTTACCGCCTATATCAAGGGGTCATACTGCTACCTACAGATACCACATATACTGTAAACACCTGTCATTTCACATTTCCCTCTCCAGGCGAGGTAATACAGGTTGTGTTGTAGGGCTGCACAAAAAATCGTTAAAAAATCGCGATCTCGATTCACACATACACGTGATCTCATTTCTACAGACAGCGATTCTGAAGCATTTTATATCTCGAGCTGAATCACAAACAAATGTTCCTATTTTCCTCCCAGATTTTTTGAAGCGCCCCCAAACGCAGCACTGCCGCTGCCTCCTCCCTCAACCTGTGGTAAAGCGTCATTACAACACGAGATTCAGTGGAGGAAGCCCGTCTGCAGTTGAGTGTTTGGAAGGAGTGAGTGAGAAGCCGTTGTTAGACGGGCCAGCAAGCCGCCAATTTGCCCGTCCTTTAGGCAGCTCGGTCCGCGGTTTTAGACAGAGGGCGGCAAGTTGGGGGTCTGTTTTGGTCCGCCGATTTGCCGCCTCGGAGGGTACACTTATTTCCACCTTGCCTGCTAGATGTGCAGCTGGACAGTCGCTGAGATCCGGGAGACGCTAGCGCCTCCTGGATCTCTAGCAGTGTTGATAGATGAGATTGACAGTTTCCAGCCCAATCACATCGTAAAACCCGCCCAATCCAATAAAAACCAGCCCAAACCGAGGGGGGGTGCCATGCTCCTCACCGTCAGCGGGGGGGGGGGGGGAGAGAGAGAGAGAGAGAGAGAGAGAGAAAAGACGCTCTCCTCGCCGTCAGCGTGGGGGGTTGTTGTCGCTGTTGCTGCTCTCCTCCGGCGCTCCTCATGGGCTTCCGTAGTTCAGAGTGCAGTTTTCACAATATTGAAAACTCGCCAAATGTGGACAAAACCAGCCCAGATTTTATTCACCCGCCCAATGTATTTTTTTCCCGCCTGGCATAAACAAAAGTAGCCCAATTGGGCAGAAAACCGCCAAATTTGGCAACACTGATCTCTAGCTGTATAGTTGTGTTGGCTTGTTGTTGTAGCCACAAGCTAGGAACGATCGCTACTTTCAAACTAAAAGCCCCCCGCTAAGAACCCAGTTCTAAACTCCAATGGGGTGCAATGTAAAGCTCTTATTTTGAAGACAAATTCATTGTTAACTGTTCACAGCCCAACTTCGGGCTTCACGTCACGTCACGTGTTTACGCCTACCTCAGAGGCGGCTTTTGGAAAAGGAGGAATATTACGCCTCCATTTTAGAAAGCCGATCACAGCAGCTATCACATATCACCTAGCCAAAGATACGCTGTACAACACGAGGTAATACAGGATGCCCTCTCATCTTGGAGACTAATGTTTTTTTTTTACTTTTGTAAAAATCATTTCTCATCCAATGATAGAACTTGAATAAAACAAAAAAAACATTGCTTTGGCAGAGGCATAGTAGTATGCCTCTGCCGTACTACGATGTTTGTTTTGTTTTGTTTTGTTCAAGTTCATCAGTGCAATAAACATTTCGTGAAAAAATTGTGCCAGAGAATCATGATCTCAATTCTAAGCAAAAAAATCGTGATTCACATTTTTTCCAGAATCGTGCAGCCCTAGTGTGTTGTAAAAGTGTGTGCGTGCATGTTAGTCATCAGTAGTCCTTTCCTTTCCTCTGCAGAGTTCTACGAGGAGATCCTATCACTGGCGTTCGGCCTCACCTGTCAGACCATCTCCCCCCAGATGTGGCAGCTTTTGGGCGTCCTGTACGAGGTCTTCCAGCACGACTGCTTCGATTACTTCACAGGTTTGTCTCGCGTGAATGCACATGCACAGGCTATTGCTTATCAACGCTTCTAGTCCAGCAGACTTTTTGTTGGTTTCTGAGAAAGTAAACTTATCATGCTAAAAGTGTCAAAAGTATGATGCAACGGGGAGCTGCTGTCAAATGATCTGGCTAAAATTTCATGAATTTGTTTGGTTGGGTCATTTCGATATTAAGTTTATAGTTTTGTGTTAAAGAAAAAACATTGATAGAGCCTGCAGCTTAAGAAGGGCCACTCTAATGCATCTCCAGTCTGAGCCTGTGGTTTTTCTCCAGCAAGAAGTTTTTCTGCTTTTAAACGATTGATTGAAATCTGCATTAGGGACTGTTGTAGGGCTGGGACAACGTGTCGACGTAATCTACGACATAAATTCGTCAACATGAATAATTTGCGTCGACGCGTCGTCCCAAACAGGAAGTGGTAGTACCTGCGGAGGCTGAGAATAGCCCCTCTCACACAGAGACGTTGCATTAACGCCGCAGCAGCGGTTCGTCAATTCTCCGCCATTGGTCATTCACACAGAGCGAAGCACTGCTGGAATAAAGACGAACCGCCATGTAATTCACACAGAAAGCTGTGCTGCCGCTTCTAAAGAGACGTGAAGGTACACGTCATGATGATGACGTCGGGGTGTTTCCCAGGTGTCCCCCCTGTCACTCTAAACCCGCGGACCGTTCATAATGTGTAGTGATTGAGAACCTGGCCCCCTAAACATCCTGGAAGGAGAAAGATTTTCGTGTTTCGCGCTAAATTACATTATTACATAATCGTCATCAGTAAACAGGTCGCTGCGTGACTCTGTCACTCGCGGGGACAGAGGCAGTTTTCTGGGGGAAAGTTCACTGAAGTCTCGGTCGGGAGGGCTGACCGTCGCGGTGATTTCTATCAACACAACCACTTGAGTGAGTTAAAAGTTTTTGCCGGTGACAGACACTGTTTTTCGGGCAGAAATGTGAGGAAGAGTCGGTAGGACAGACAGGAGGACAGACGCTGCACCGCCTACAACTGCAGTATTTTTTTCCTCAGATAAGTTACCAACGACAGTTACAGTTACTACGTTACTTTTGTTTGGTCATGTAATGTTAAATTAATCGTTAGATTAGTCGACTAATCGAAAAAATAATCGTTAGATTAATCGTTAGAAAAATAATCGTTTGGGACAGCTCTAGACTGTTGTGTTTGTCTCATATCCCATCCGATTTCCCAAAGTGGGACAGTTACACTAAGTCAATGAATGGAAACCTAAATTCTGGCTTAACCGTATTACTCTGACAACTTAAGTACTGCAGTGCACCTGTTCTGTTAGTGCTGATACACTCACCAAAAATTATTTTTCATATTCATTTGCATCTTTATTTTGCAGATATGATGCCTCTCTTGCACAACTATGTTACCGTGGATACGGACATGCTCCTGTCCAACCCTAAGCATTTAGAGGTCATCTACAGCATGTGCAAAAAGGTCAGCCCGTTAAATGTCTTCGCATTCTGCTTAGAGTAAGATAAAATGAACCAGGATCCTGTTATTACAGTGGTGCTGCTGCTGAGTATTGACTGTTTAACTAATTTGACCTTTTACCCGCCGAAGGTGCTGACCATAGATGCAGGTGAGGACGCAGAGTGTCATGCTGCCAAACTGTTGGAGGTCATCATCCTGCAGTGCAGAGGCCGAGGCATTGACCAGGTCTGAAACTTTCTTGTAAAGTACAGAACTTGATTCTTGCTCAAATCTCTAGACAGGCTATGGGAAATGTTACATGAAGCTGGAGGTCTGTGTCACTTTTGCAGAGTTCAAGTTTTCACAATGGTCTGAGTCCGAGTTTCAACTGTAGGAGTAACAGCAGCCTGATGTCTCTGTGTTTCCTACCTGCAGTGTATCCCTCTGTTTGTGGAGGCAGTTCTGGAGCGGTTGATGCGGGGGGTGAAGTCCAGCGAGCTAAGGACCATGTGCCTGCAGGTGGCCATCGCTGCTCTGTACTACAACCCAGCCCTGCTCATCCACACTCTGGACAACATGCGCTTCCAACACAACCCACAGCCCATCACTGCCCACTTCATCAACCAGTGGATGAACGACACTGAGTTCTTTCTCGGGTGAGGCGGAGGCTTCTGTTGTTTATAACCAGTTAAGGGAGACTAATTTCTGCTGTCAGAAACCCAAAACAAGATGCTAATAGAGGCTTCATGAAGCTGAGAGGAACTGCAGAGTAGATGACCACAGGTTGTAGTTCATTCTGGTTGTTTGCCCTGGTAATAAGCTTCCTGAGAGTGGTGAGACTGAATCTTACAAGTGTGCAGTAAATCCAAAACAATGAGGTACAAGTGGCTTAAAAAAATGTAGCCTCTTGTACAGCTACAAAGTTGGCTTATAATTTTTGGGTTGTTTTATTTTCACTATAAGCTCATTACAGTCATTTAATCCTTGTAAATGTTAACAGTTATGTGTAGGGGGAGCTTTAAGTCGCAGCACAGTCAATTTCAATAGTTAGGGTTGTTACCTCTCAACAAGTATCAATAGTGTCGTCAAAAGTATCAAAATATGGATACATATCGATACCGAATACACAAGGTACAAGGTAATTTATTTGTCATTATACATCACAGCTGCATTATGAAATTAGAGTTTGTAAATTCCTTCAAGCTACACAAAACATACAGTCCATCCACAGTCAATACAGAACATACAATCACTGGCCACTTTATTAGGTACACCTTGCAAGTATCAGTTTGGTCCCTTTTGCCTTCAGAACTGCCTCAATTCGTACATACTTTCACCAAGGTATTGGGAACATTCCTCAGAGATTTTGGTTCAAGAAACCAGTTTGAGATGATTTGAGCTTTGTGACATGGTGCATTATCCTGCTGGAAGTAGCCATCAGAAGATGAGTACACTGTGGTCATAAAGGGATGGACATGGTCAGCAACAATACTCAGGTAGGCTTTGGCATCTAAATGATGCTTAGTTGGTACTAAGGGGCCCAAAGTGTGCCAAAAAATATCCCCCACACCATTACCATTACCACCACCACCAGCCTAACCATTGATACAAGGCAGGATGGATCCATTCTTTCATGTTGTTTACGCCAAATTCTGACCCTACCATCTGAATGTCGCAGCTGAAACCAAGACTCATCAGACCAGGCAACGTTTTTTCAAATCTTACATTGTCCAATTTTGGTAAGCCTGTGTACTGTAGCTTCAGTTTTCTGTTCTTAGCTGACAGGAGTGGCACCCGTTGTTGTCTTCTGCCGCTGTAGCCCATCTGCTTCAAGGTTTGACATGTTCTGCATTCAGAAATGGTACTCTGAATACCTTGGTTGTAACAAGGGTTTATTTTAGTTACTGTTGCCTTTTTATCGTCTCCAACCAGTCTGCCCATTCTCCTCTGACCTCTGACAAGGCATTTCGTCCATACAACTGCCGCCCACTGGATATTTTCTCTTTTTCGGACCATTCTCTGTAAAGAGATGGTTGTGCATGAAAATCCCAGTAGATCAGCAGTTTCTGAAATACTCAGACCTGCCTGTCTGGCACCAACACCCATGCCACGTTCAAAGTCACTTGAATCCCCTTTCCTACCCATGTGGATGCTCGGTTTGAACTTCAGCAAGTTTTCTTGACTATGTCTACATGCCTAAATGCATTGAGTTCCTGCAATGTGATTGGCTGATTAGCTATTTGTGTTAACAAGCAATTGAACAGGTGTACTTAATAAATCGTTTTAGTACATAGTTGTACTTGATGTCTTTGTATGGCTCCTTGAGAGGAGGCTGACGCTAGCATGATAGCGCAAACTCGTGCTTTCAGAGTTCTCTTTAGGTCTTACCATCTGACTTGATGAAAAATGTTGGGTTGTGTTTCCAGATCTGCTGAGTGGGAGGGGCCCGAGATATGTATCAACCACATGCATTTATTTCTCTGCTGTGAGATTGGCTGTTGGTGTAGTGTTTTCGACGTAGAGGCAAACAGACTCAAATAACTGTATCGAAAATAAATGTCATAAATTTATCAGCGTTATCATGGAAGATTTAATAATGAATATTACCAAGATCATTTTATGGCCCCGCCCTATTTTAAACAAATTACGTATAGCATGTTAACTAATGATTGGTGTATTTGTTGGACAAAACCAGGCTAACTGTTTCCCCATTTCCTCTCTTAAGAGCCAAGCAAAGCCAACCACATCTTCACTCGTGCTCAGTACTTGACACACAAAAATGACATTCTCTGATCTACTCCCCAGGCTCCATGACCGTAAGATGTGTATCATCGGCCTAAGTGTGCTGATAGAGCTGCCGAGCCGGCCGGCGATGCTGGAGGGCGTTGCCACCCAGATTGTTCCTTCCATACTGCTTCTGTTCCTTGGCCTCAAACACCTCTACGCCTCCCGCCTTGTCAACAAACCAGACCTGCTGGCTCGTGCGGGGGCACAGGATGAAGACCAGAACGGTGAGTGAAAATCTGAAGTGTAGGAACTAATGTACAATAAATACAGACAGAAAGGAAAAAGAGAAAAAAGAAATTGACTTTGTGATGATAATGATATGTGATTCCTCATTTTTGCAAACATTGGATCCTCCACCACTTGCCCTCACTAAGCCCTAGCCCAAATTAACTGCACCACATTTATTTTCTCAACCCGCACTGGCTGTACTTTGTTTCAGTCAAGCGTAAAGGCATTAGATTCCCAAACCTTGTCGACTGCTCGTGGGGCAGACTGATAAATGAACTTAGTGCTACGGTGACGTCTAAGGCTTTCTCCTGCGGCCTGATGTTTAAAATGCATTGATTTCACTATATTAAATAGTTCAGAATTCGTTCGTGTTCCAAATGTGCTTTCAGTCATGAGGGAAGGATGTTACAGAACAATATCAAGGAGGAAATGTCAAGTAGCAGAACAATATCCAAGCTTAAGTGTAGTCAGTGTTGTCAGATGATTTATCACATTGGGAGTATAAATGAATAAAGAGCTCATACATTTGCTAAGTTACCATTGATCTTACAATACCAAGCTTTGTTTTCTTGTAATCAGTAGACTAGACTAGGTTTGCTAGTTTATCAGGTAAACACGTCTAAACAAATGCAGTTAAATAAAATAATCTTGCATTAAACCCTTCCTTTGTGAAGATTCTCATGTTTTTTATGATAGGTGATTTTTTTAATTGAGGGTATTATAAGCATAAGAGATTCTATTGGGAGTAGACATTTTGCACAAATTTAGAGAATATTTGTAAAAAAAAAGCATTACATTATTATAGGCTCAGGCACTGCATTACAACAGAGTCCAACATGGACAAGTAACGCAATCACACAGGTTGGAAACATCACAAGAAGTTAGTCGTACTTATTTGTAAGTAAAAGTTAAGGTTAATGATGAGATTACCCAAACTCTCTATTCGTAACATCCATTAGAGACTTCAGCTGCCTCAGCTTTGGCCTAAAATGTTGCCCCAATCACCCAACCCTGAACTCCATCCTACATGGACTTTCTGGCTCTTTATACAACATTTGTCCCTTTTTCCATCCATCTTCCATTATCGCCCCATGCTGCTATAACACCTTCATATGAGGGCATACTTTTCATGCCGAGGCAAAAGAAAAGGAGACAAAAGTATATAAAGAGCAGTGTACAGCAAGGTGCTTCAGAATAAACACAGACATCAGTCTTTGCCCTGAAGAAATTTCAGTAGTGGGTCCCAGACCTTGTCAAACACATCTCCTCTGTTATCATCCTAAAATCCTCATATCATACGTGGGAACAGCTTCCATTTTCCACTCACACCAAATTAACTTTTTTTAAACACCATTCCAAACAAAACAGCGGTTTTTCATATTTATTTGCCTGAGACTAGGAACTAGTATCTCCATGACTAGCAATGAGAGGGTTGGTTCCCATTGCTTCCAAGAGGCCTCTGAAAATCACTGTTTACAGACTAGCATCGGTTGCAGATCAGTCAGACTTCATTAAGTAGGTATAACGAAAAAAACAACAGCCTCCTGTTATACAAAATATAAAACAGGTGATGCAGATTGAATTACATATGTCTACCTAGCATAAAGTCAGTTTGGTCGGGATGTATAATTGAACAAATGTACTCTTTTAGTCTGTTGGTCAAAACTTGTCCAAGAATTGTAGTTTCCATGAGCAACAATGATATGGCGTTCATATGACGAAATCACTTTAGGGTCGCAGCCAATGCCGTTAGTGATCATTTGTCCTCATCAACAGATTAAAAATAAACCGTAAACAACCAGGATGAGGCAGATCATTGCTGTGTTTGTTACTGGGGGACGAGACCAAAGTGAAAGTGAAACTTTACTCGGTCGTATTTATCCATGCTAAATAACATGTCCTGCTGAGCACCATCATTTGTGACTGGCCAACACAACACGTATAAAGTCCTGTTTACTTTTTGTTCCCAGCCAAAAGTAATATATATATATATATATGTATATATATATTAGGATTGCACAGATTACCAGTTAAGACTGGGCTATTTTTTGTTGGGGAATAATGCCCTGCAGTGCATAATTTGTAATATTAGTTTGTTGATGATTGAAGATGATCAAATAAAATATTGAAATATAAAGTTTTAAAATTGTATTTTTGGTAAATCTGTTGTTATATGAATCGAGTAATGAAAAAATAATGATTAGATTAGCCAAAAAAATAATCAATAGGTTATTTGATTGATTAAAAAAATAATCAATAGACAGTCATTAAAGTGCCATTTGGTGACTTAATATTAAGTATGGCTCTGGAAGCCTGCAGTTGTCGTAGTTGATCTTCTTCTCCAGAGCCATCGTCAAGCTTCTTTCCTTTCCCTGGTTTTGTAATTTTGTTTGCAGTGTTGTAATACATTCTAGGAGCTTGGAGACAAAATTGAATGTCTTTATGGTGAGATAGAGGGTGAAGTTGAGATGGAGACTCCCGACAACACCCCTTTTTTTTTTAGTTTTTGTTGAAATTGTTTATATGAAATATTGTTTCAACTCAATGGTTGTATTTAGACCATAGTTTGTACTGCTGTGTAGTGTTTTTCGTTGGAAACCTGCAAGAAATAGGTGTTTGACTCTTCTCCCATTGCCAGAAGTTCGTCATCACCTATGCAATGGTAAAACAGGAAACTGTAGGAAGCAACAGATCATAAACCACATCAGACAAGACCAGGAAGACGTTCAACTTGTTTTGATAAGTTTTAATTAATAATATTCTGAAATGGATTTCTTTATTTCTGAAGCTGGTAACTGATGATATCTTCAGACATTTTGCTTCTTTTTGCTCTCTGTTGAGTTGAACATATGCAGTCCTCTAAGCAAGGACTTAAAATTGAGCTTGCAGTTGGAAACAAGAACTCCAACAACTCACCCGACAGCAGTTTAGCTGACTAGTCTGATTCACCTGATGTGGTGCCATTTGCTGACTATTTCAGCCCACATTCACCCTTCCATGATCTGCGTGAAAGCATTTTCAAAATCCCCATCTCTACATGAAACAATGACGGCAATGACGCAGCACTGTCAGAGCACTCTGTCTATACAAGACTGCTGCCTCCTTATCTTAGCTCAGCTGCCAGTGTACTTACTAGCTATCTAGTTTTTTGAAGACTGTAGAGAGTTTGGATACCAAGGTCTAATTCGTCTGTACCTTTCTGCTCTTAAAAAAACGCTTTTCTTTCTCTGGAATCTATAGAGATATAAACATCTTAATGTGATTTTGAGTGCTTTTGCAGTTAGAGATTATTTCTCTTTGTGTTAAAAAGTTCAAAATAGCCACAGAGAATAACACGTTATGAAGGCTTTGATCCTGAGGACTATATTATTTTGTGTTTGGGCAGAGGAGATTCCCAGTGATGAAGATGAGGTGAACGAGAACCGTAATGCCATGCAGCAGCAGTCCAGCATGCAGCCAAGCCAGGGTGGCGAGGATGATGATGAAGATGAAGATGATTACTGGGATGACGACGGCTTTGAGGGAACGCCTCTGGAAGAGTACAGCACGCCTCTGGACTACGACAATGGAGAGGACGAGTATCGCTTCTTCACCTCCGCCCTCCTCCGTGAGTCACCTTTCTTCTCTATGCTGTCTTTACATGCTGCCTTGTTTTTATCGGAGCTGCTCATGTCTCTGTTTCCACAAACTATATATCTCCTAATGTTATGAATACCTTTCTCTAGCCAAACTTAGCACTTTCAGTTTACTGTCATGTCAACCAAAGGGAAGCGGTAATTCCTTACATTTGAAAAGCTGTAACCGGAAAATGTTAATTTATCCATTCCTTTGCTGTCAATTGAACTAACCAGTTAATATTCTCATCTTTCCATCTCTACTGTTTCTGTATGCAAATTCTACACTATAACATTTCACTTTGGCCTTATGTGTGCATGTTAGGGGTCCAGAACACTGATACAGCCTGGTACCAGTGTTTGACAGCTCCGCTCAGCGATGACCAGAAGAAACAGCTGCAGGAGATCTACAGCATCTCACAGCAGCGGAGGAGCACGGCTGCCAAGGGACAGTGGTGAGAGACGGCACACACCAGTGTAGAATACAGACAGGAGAGGAGAAGAGAGACACAGACGGGGGATACTGGGTCTAAGAAATAATTCAATCCATTCCTTTAGAGATGATTATTAATTGGAACATTGGCCTGAGGGGTTGTTCTGTCACAGTTAATTTAAATACTCAGAAGTATAACTTTCTGACACTTTGTGGAACACAGCATTGGGACCGTTGGACATTATTCAGTCAAATTCTTCAGAATAAAAGCCAAACTTTAACTGCCAAAACAAAAAATCAGTCAGAGGGCTTTTTCTGAACAACATATGACACTTTTCTGTATCTTAAACCCTTGATTTTGACCAGAAGTAGTTCAGAATTTTAGGAAGATATATATTTTGAGTGATTCTGATGGATAACAGCTGGTGACATTTCTGGGCTTGTTTGATACACCCATTAGACTCAGCCATGAACAACATGGGAAAGCTCAGCATTGACCTGAAATAGCCCATTATTTATTTGAACAAACTTGGAGCCATTTCAAAGCAGTTACAGGTCCCAAGATCGACTGTACAAACAACTATCTGTAAGTATAAAGTGCATGGCACCGCCACAGTCAGGAAGAAAACACGAACTAAACTAATGAAAAAACAATCACATGCTGCAGAGAGAAAATTGCAATATGTTAAAAGGGAGAAAAGGTGAGGCCTTTAACCCCAAGAACATCATAGCTACTGTCAAGCATGGTGACAACATAGTATTATGTTGTTGGGCTGTTTTGCTGCCAGTCGATCTGGTACTCTAAAGAAACTAATGGAATCACGAAGAAGGAGGATTATCTCCAAATTCTTTAGGAAAGCCTAGACTCATCAGACAGAAGACAGGATGAAGTTAGGTGTTCCAACAGCACAATGATCCCAACTCACATCAAAAGTATTGAAGGAATTTTAAACTTGAACCCCATGGAGAGCATGTGGACTGTGCTGAAGAAACAAGTCTGTGACAGGAAGCTAACAAATTTAGTTGTATTTCACGGATTCTGTCAAGAGGAGTGGTTAAACATTCATCCAGAGGACTATCAGTAGCTTGTGGATGGCTATGGAAACCACCTAATTGAGGTGAAAATGGCCAAAGGGCATTTAATCAAGTATTAAGATTACGGTATGTATATTTTTGATCCAGCAGATTTGGTCATATTTTCAGAAGACTTATAATAAATTCATTGCTGAACCAAACTTCATGAGTGTTTTTTGTGACAAAGTAGTTTGTCAGAGTTGTAAAAATCATTGGAACGCAATGACTGCCATGATATTCATGTTTTTTACAACTGGATGTAAACTTTTAACCATGACTATTCTTACTAGGAACAAAGATGAACTGACTTGAATCCATCGTATGTTTTATGTTAAGTAAAGAGCTGGATTCTGGGGCAGAAGGAAGGCGAAATGCAATACAAAATTTACTTACCAGCACCAATAAAAAGTCACTGATCAATAAGTTGTATCTTGTTTTGTTTTTTAAAGATTCCAGTGTGTGCGATTCAGAGAGATCAATGGGGAGAAATGGAATGGAATGTTTACATCATGATTATTCACCTAGTTACCTGAGAACCTCCAAAGGGTGCAGGTCCTCTTCCACAGTCTACCGTGTTGCACCGCCATGAAGGCCAAAAACCAAACACAGAGAGGGACTTTCACATTTTGAAATGGCCACTGTAGGACAGGCCATCTCACAGTCTTGACCTTTTTGAATTTTTTTTTAAAGCACAGGTTGCTATGCCATGTTTAGACTAGACTTTTATGCAATATAATTTCTGACCTTTGTTCGCAATGTACCACACCACATTGTCAAGTTTAAAACATTTATTAACAACATAATGTAACCATAACGAATCTTCAGTCAATTGGAAACTTAAACAAAATAACCTGCCATCTAGTTTCTGCAGAGCCTGCAAGCTGTGGCTTTTTTGTCGACAACGCAAATGTTGTCAACATAACTCACTGGAAATCCAAAATACTTCCATACCGGCGACTTCAGTGAAATAGGAGGGGGTTCAGCAAAGCTCCCTGGTATTATTTCCCGACCAGCTTAACACATGAAAGTGGTTCACTCCGAAGGTAAACACAAACTTCAGGCCTGGAGGAAATCGTCTCCCCTGTGCTTCCCGACCACGGTCCGGGAGCTGAACAGGAATGGTGTAACACCATGCTATCGTTTGGCTGGCTGTTGCTAATAGCTACTGGCTTAGCTGGTAGCTAAATTAGAGGAGGTTGAATCGCAGCACTTCAACACGGGTGTGTTGTGACATGGCGGCGTGACAGCATCGACGATCCCATTTTTTTAATTCGAAGTTCGAGATTGTGACTTAATTTCGATCGATTATCGTGACACCCTTAGTGTGAAGCCTCCCAGAGTCTTGTTGTCAGTGTTGGAAAGAAGTCATGCTTCTAGTGCATTCAGGTAGTCTAGGTATCCTCAAAATTACACACATTTTTCAGCAGTCAACTCGATTCTTATCATGGGAAAAGTGCTGGCATAAAGTTTAGAGAAGCAAGCTTGTGGCTAACAGATCAGACTGTGGTTGCACTGAGCAGCTTCCAGGCACAAGACCACTTTTGTAAAGCAAATAGGCATATTTCCCAAAATGTATGACTTACCCCTTGAAGTAAATCTTAGTGGGTATGATTAATACATATTAAATACCAATACCACCAACAGAATGACTACAGAAGCCTTTAAAAAATGGACCGTATTGTTTTTGATTTGAATTGAATTCCTTGTTTTGTTTGCAGAGCACTGAGGAGACAGACGGACTGCAGATCAGATCCAGATCAGACCACATCAGATTTAATGGATCCCACCAAAACCAGGTCCTAGGGTCCATGCCATTAGAACTGGATTGAGTAGCAGTGGCTGGGGTTGGCATGATGTCAGTTTGGGACCTGGTGCACTGTAAAGAGCCCCTACTGGAATATTCTTCCTATCACCAGGACAGAACCGCACTCTGTCTATCTGTGTGTGTGTGTGTGCGTGTGTGTGTGCGTGTGCGTGTGCGTGTGCGTGTGCGTGTGCGTGTGCGTGTGCGTGTGTGTGTGCGTGTGCGTGTGTGTGTGTGTGTGTGTGTGTGTGTGTGTGTGTGTGTGTGTGTGTGTACTCCACAGAATGGTCTGCATTACAAATTTAAATGTCCTTGACCAGCAAAATTCGTTTTAGGTTCCTGTACAGTGCAGTCCTTTGATCTGTAACGACATAACTGTGTGTGTGTGTGAGAGAGAGAGAGACAGAGAAACTGTAAGAAATAAAAACACATCAGAGTGTGTGTGTTTGTATGTACTGTAAGCACTTGTCTCTGTCTCTCTATAGTTAAACACTTTGTATCATCTCATGAAGCGACGGCCTATGAGGAGCAAGAAAAGCCTGATTTCTGTCAGGGTGCCTTGTATACAGACTGTGGATGGATGAGGAGGATCAGGTCAAAGGTCAAAAAGTTAAGGCCTCTGGCTATGACATCACACATGAAATGGGGAAGCAGTTTTTTTTGTGTCTTTCTGTTTGTCCCCGGATTTTGTTTTTGTAACAGTTTTCAAAACTAATTTAAGAAAATCATAAAAGTTAATGTAACATTTTTTCTGAGTTATTTTTGTTTTTCTCTTTACTCCTTCTTACCTTTACCAAACAGTGTCTTTGGAGTTTTAGCTGTGTTAATTTGCCTGCGCATTAGATTGTTAAACACTCAAAAACACAGTATGCTATTTCTGCCACAAGGGGTCTCTCAATCAAAACAAAAGATGTAAGTAGTGTGGGATCATGGGTGTTGCTGTCTTCATTGTTAAACAACCTGCCTGATGGCTGTGTGTGTTGAAGGTAGAATAAAGTAAACATCATTTAGAGTTTGGGAGCTACAACTTGCAGAAACCCTGCTATGACCCTAAACTGTGCTGCAGAGTTGTAGGACAGAGGGTTTGAGTGTTGTCCAACAGCCAGTCGTTACTTTTTTCACTCTCTGAATTGTGTACACAGTCTTTCTTATGCAGTCACCATGCTGGCCTCCTTCCTCCTTCTAAGTTGGTATTCCCTGTGTGTTCTGTTGCAGCTTGTATGTTGTAAGGCTTCTCCTTCATCCCTCTGAGTGTATGAGCAGCCAAGCAAAGAGGAGCTTTCCTGTGGTGGAGGGATGTGGGCTGTCGACAGAGTTTTCACTGGTGTATATTCTCACCCTGTGGCTTCTTGGTCTAAAAGCACTGTGGGGAATTCACTGTGTGGTGGTGGACACTGTCTCTCCATCATTAGCTTTCTGTCTCTGCTTTGCCATCTCTTCTGTGAAAGTGTTTTAATCATTTGTCCTGCATGCAAATGACACGGGCTGGTAGAACATGTTGTTTTGGCTGACATATCTAGGCCAAGTGAGGATGCTGCAGCAGCAATAACGAGCATTCCCATGCCAGGAGAGGAGGACTTGACGATGTTATCGAGAGGAGAGTTGCACAGGAGAAAGGAAAGACCAGTGAAAAACAGCCACATCCACCACAAACACTCTAAGGCCCCAGCTGATTTGCAGCCCCGCCGAGCCTCTCTTGACACATGGGTGGCTTGTGGAATCGTAAAAAGTTGGATTCATCCTTGGGTGACTCACCAGTGTCCAATTGAAAACACACTTCTACAAAGTCATATCAACTAATAAAGAAAATAGAATGTAAAATGAGTGATTGCAAAAGTATTGACCCCCTTTCAATCGACTGACCACTGACCTTATTCAACAGAGGTTGAGCCAGTTGGTGTTAGTACTCTCACAGTTAGTGAAATGAAGCTCACCTGAGTGCAGTGAATATGTCTTAAGTGATTGTAATATAAAGACACCTGTCTCTGAAGGTCCAGTCACTGGTTAATCAATAATCCTGGCTACAATTACACCTAAAGACAAGAACACACTCCAAGCAACTACACCAAAAGGTTATTAAAAAGTATAAGTCAGGGGATGGATACAAAAACATTTCCAAGTCCCTGAACATCCCTGGAGTTCAGTTGAATCCATCATGAAGAAATGGAAGGAATATGGCCCATATGTAAATGTGCCTAGAGCAGGTCATCCTCAAGAACTGAGGACGCACTAACACTAGGCAATCCGTCCTGTGCCCAGGCATGTTGGACCTCCGAAGTCCAGTTTGTTTGACTAGTGTGCGCTCTGTACCATGCTCAAGCACAGTACGCTTCCTTTGCCTGATTGCTCATGCAAGACTGCGCAACATGGAGTGTGATCATATTACACCGCCTTGCAAATCCAGGAATGTGAGAGGGCTGTTTATGACCAAAACAACACTAAATAAGCCACAAAAAATCCATGTCAAGTATGTTCTCTGTTTTTTTACTCCATTGTGCTGTGGTTGTGCTATGACGTGATGACATACAAGAGCTGTGCTCAGGCCCGGTTGTGGCTGAAGCAGTGTGCAGGCCAGCAGGGGTCGGGGGAGGAGTAACAGTCGTACTTCTGCATGGTATGGTGCAACTGGGCCAAGTGTGAGCGCATCCTCAAAAGCTTCAGCAGCTGAGATGGGAGAGACACCACCAGGTTCTTCATCAGTCAAGGTTTTATGGGAGAGTGGCATAGAGAAAGCCACTGTTAAAGAAAGCGCATTAAATCTCCACTAGGGTTCATGCAAAGGCATTTGGGAGTCTCCCAAGGCAAACTAGAAGAAGGATATCAGATCCATTAGGATACATTTTGTAAGTCTTTTCTTCAGAATCATGCACTGTATCTCTAGGTTTATCCTGGCCACCCCCTTCCTCCACACCACCTCAGGCAGCTCCACACCAGGATCTATGTGTCCTTAGAACTGCTTTACTTCTATGAAACGGAGCAGCTAATAAAATGTTTTGAAGTTGACTCAGCTCTAAATATTTTTGTGTTGACTGAAATTGGCACTGTTTAAAGCAGAACGTGCTCAAATATTTTTAATTGGCTTAGCTAAAAATGTTTTACAATGTGGAAGCAAAGTCAAAGTCACATTCAAAGGTCCAAATGCCAATACATAGAAAAGAGGAGGGAAAAGAAAAAGTGACAAAACCTCCTGAGAAAGACCAAACAGTCGGAGCCTTTTTGAAATGAGAAAGGAGACACTTTCAGGAGAATGTGTGGGGAGGTGGATACCGAGAGCAGAAACGTCCAAAGAGATCACAGTTGACGCATGGCAAGTTTTCACTGTGACAGCTGAGCTGATGTGTTGTACTGTTTGTGCAGTGGCTCATCCAGGCAAAAAACTGACTCAGCTGAGAGGTGTGTGTCTGTCAGAGGCAGCGACCTACATACATGGTAGATGGCTCAGGGCACACAAGTGGAAGAACAGCCCAACTTTCACACAGATTTTTACCCTTCTGAATAAACATAAAACACTTCCTCAAGTAATGACATGTTTTCACAGAGCAGAGAAACTGGTTAACGTCCCTCAAACATTGGAACAGAAAAATCCTGCCCCGCTCGCTCCACAAGCAGGCTTTATCGCTGAGCCTCTGATACACGTGTTGGATCTAATGAAGTCTAGTAAAAAACATTTGTTGAGCCTTTGAACAGAACTGATATCCTTCCATTCATATCTGTGGAACAGTAGCTGCATATAAAATCTCAGCTCAGCTCAAAGCTCATCATTTGACCAAATTATCATGTCCTGTTTCCATTTGTGATCTGTTGACCATTGGTTCAATATCTACTCTCGTTTTGGATCCAACAAAATATCTCAATCTTTGCTGAAATGCTTCACAAACTGTCTATCTGATTTTGGTGTTTAGCAGGTAGTGTAGAGCGGGTTTATTAAAGCAGAGAACTAGGGCTGTAGTCAGGTTTTAACAGTATGTTCTGAAAACAGCTCCGTCTCTTGTTTTAAATATTAAGCGGTTAAAGTAACTTCATCCAAATCAAAGTGCATATTAAATGGCATGAATAGTCACTTCACGTCTTGTGACTGTTAAGTCATTCTGTATCTTCATTGTTCTGTTGAGTGAGGTTTGCTTGCTAACTGTGTTAGCTTATGTAGCTCTGCCTCATGTTCTTGTTTAGAGTACTGCTTAGTTAATGTAAATATGGCGTCTGCTACGAGCTGTACTGTATCACTGTTTTATTGAGCACTGTTAAAGTCTTGAAAAGAATTGTTAAATATTTTTCATATTAACTTAAAAATGAGGTCATGGCCGTTTGTGTGATGAGATGTATATGGAGAAGCAGTGCACATTTGTATTAGTGGACTTTTATTTGAAAGACACATTTATTTTTATTTGTTTTACAATTATCTATGATCACATTATAAAGAAGTTGTCAGCTAAATGCTCCCTTTGCTTGCTGACCATCTGAAATATGGGGCTGGAGCTGTACTGTATGTTCCACCATCACCACCAACCACATTAATGTGCTTGTCTAACAACAGCGCTGGAAATAAATGCTGTGAACCTGAGAGAAGTTGTCAAGAGATCCCTTATGCTTTGGAACCATTTGGTAATAATCACTGTCTCTGCCTTGTTTCCTCTACATTTGACTTAGAAAGACTGCATACCAGCCCGAAGATATTGTTTGGACTGCCGACCTGTCTATCAATCTGTCCTCACCAGCCCACCCAGTGCTGACTGCGCTCATCACTTACTGCACATTACCAGGGTCTGTGCCGGCAGGTGTAACGACCTTGAGTGAGACTGGTCTTGCAGCCCACTAAGATGTGCTTGAGTGTTGCTGGGTCTGGCAGAGAGGGCATATGGGATCTTCTCCATACCACTGGTTGAGATTTTTGGGAGATGGCAGGACATCATAGGCAGCCTTGATGGTGAAGCTTGCCCTGAATGTCTCCATCTCCCACAGCTCTTTCCAGGAGATCTTCCTCTTCTCCACTCCCTCCCATGTCATCCATTGGCCTTGCTTTGCCTGAGTGACTGCTTTGGCACACCTTGTTGCCTCCTCTTGCAGATGTATCTCCTCCACCACAAGCTTGCATCTCTAGAAGAGAGAAGCCTTGTTCCAGGCTGGTGTACGAGCCCCAAGGCCAAGACCACTGTGCTTGACTGCTGCCGTTGCCTGCTTGGATGCTACAGCTGGGGTCCATTTCCTCCCAGTGGTCAGTCTGGGGGCAGCTTGGGCTACAAATGGATCTCCGGGAACCATTAGCATCATCTCCAGTCTGATTCTGGCACACTTGTACTCCTCTGAGAGACTGGAAATGGCTAGCTCTAAAACTCCTTTGCCATAGAGCCCTATACTGCTGAGGCACCTGGGAAGACCAAGCCACTTCCTTGCATATGAGCTGATCAGTCTCTCCAGCTTTGCCACCTTAGAGAGTGGCGGTTCATAGGGTAAGTGGCCACATGAGGCGTGGAAGTAGTCAAAACTCTATGCACCAGAGCTTCAACTTGCCAGGAAGTGCGATTCTGTCGATGTTCTCCAGTCCACTGACTACATCCTTCCTTATCTGATCTACTTGCTCTGAGTCTTTAAGGGAGGAATTATACCACTGACCCAGGTTCTACACAGGCTTCTCGGAGACAGTTAGAATAGCCTTATCCCCAATGTAGAAGCGCTGGTCTGACAGCTTCCCCTTGAGGATGGAGATGCTTCTTGACTTGCTTGGCTTGATTCAAGATTCAAGATTCAAAGGTTTTATTTGTCACATACTCATACAGGATGCGCAGTGAAATGTTTCTGTGACATGTACTGTACTTCTGTGCTCAATTTAAGTAAAAAAAAAAAAAAAAATGCATTGTAAGTTAAATAAAATACAATAGAATATAATAAATATAATAAATACAATAAATATGGTTTATGTTCAGAGTTCAGGGCTCTGATTGTTGCAGGAAAAAAACTGTTCCTCATCCTCTCTGTGCGTGTTTTATGACAGCACAGGCGTCTGCCTGACCTGAGGGTCACAAACAGTTTGTTGCAGGGGTGATGGTGATCCTTGATAATCCTTCTGGCCCTGTTGGTACAGCATGTGGTGTATAAGTCATGCAGCGGGGGAAGTGTGGTACCCATGGTCCGCTCAGCAGTCCTCACCACCCTCTGCAGGGCTCGCCGGTCCCCACAGGAGCGTTTACCGTACCAGACAGATATGGCTCCAGTCAGTATACTCTGTAAAGCAGCAGAGTAGAAGGAAATCAGGATCCGTTTGGAGACCTTGAATCTACTGAGCTGTCTAAGGTGATAAAGGTGCTGTCTTGCCTTTTTCACCACAGTGTTCGTGTGTACAGTCCATGATAAATCTTCAGAAATATGCACTCCGAGGAATTTAAAACTGCTCACCCTCTCCACTGGTGTTTCGTCTATCAAGAGAGGGGTGTAGGTCCTGCGACATTGTGGGCAGAAATCCACTACCATCTCCTTGGTCTTCTCCCCATTAAGTAGTAGGCTGTTGTCCTTGCACCACATTGTTAGGTCTGACACCTCCTGTAGGTAGGCCCATTCGTCGTTGTTAGTGATCGGGCCCACCACAACCGTGTCGTCTGTGAACTTCATGATGGTGCTGGAGTTGTGCCTGGCAGTACATTCGTGGGTGTACAGGGAGTACAGCAAAGGACTCAGCACACAGCCCTGGGGGACACCAGTGTTGAGGACGAGGGGGTGTGATGTGTGCCCTCCCGCTCTGACAACCTGAGGCCTGGCAGTCAGGAAGTCCAGGATCCAGGCACACATTGATGGGTTCAGGCCCAGGTCATGCAGCTAGTAGCCAGCCTGCTGGGGACTACAGTGTTGAAAGCTGAACTGTAGTCTATGAACAGCAGTCTGACATAGCCCCCACCTATGATGTCAAGGTGGGAGAGGGTGTCGTGTGGCGTGCATGACCTGGGAGATGGCGTCGTCTGTGGATCTGTTGGAGCGGTAGGCGAACTGCAGTGGGTCTAGGGTGCTTTGAAGAGAGAAGCAGATGTGGTCTTTCACCAACCTCTCAAAGCACTTCATAACCACCAAGGTCAGTGATACGGGACGGTAGTCGTTCATACAGGCTGGGGAGGCGTTCTTGGGCACAGGGATGATGGTGGACATCTTGGAGCTAGGGGGACTGTGGATTGTGCAAGAGAGAGATTGAATATGGTGGTGAACACTGGAGCTAGAAGCTCAGCGCAGGTCCCGACGACTCATCCTGAGATCCTATCCGGGCCTGCCGCCTTTCTGGTGTTCACCCTTTTCAACTCCCTTCTTACGTCGTGCTCAGAGCAAATGGGGCTGAGTGCTGCCTCACTGGTAGAGCTCCTTCTATCTGTGTTAGTCAGTTCAGCGTTAGCATGGCCAGCATTAGCATTGCTAGCTTCGAAACGTGCATAGAAGGAGTTCAGTTCGTACGCCAGTGTCTCATCCGCACTCACCATACAGGGGCGAGCCCCTTTGTTGTCCGTGATCTCATGTAATCCCTGCCATATGCTTAGTGTGTCCTTTTTCTGGAATTGTGCTTCCATCTTGTCCCTGTAGCACTGCTTAGCGTCTGCTATATCCCGCTTCAGTTTGTAGCATGCAGCCTTGTATTCCGTCATATCACCCGAAAGCAGTCCAGCGTTGTAAGTGGTCGGCTCTCTTTTAGTGCAGCGCGGATGGATCTGTCGACCCACGGTTTTTGGTCCGGAAAAGACTTCACCATCGCCATGAGTACAACATCGTCTGTCAGTGTGGCCACAAAGCTCGTAACCACATCCGTAAACACACTGATCTTCATCCATGCCAGCTCATTGTTCCCTTGAAGCTTTCTCAACAATTGTGCGGTACAAGCCTTGGTCATGGTAAGTGTTATGAGGTTGTCCATGTATGCTTGAACAGGTAGCATCCTCAGGCCAGGTCTTATGTGCTGTCCTCCATGATCAGTCCACAAAACATTTCCGGACCTTCAAAGCAAAACAGTGTTTGCTGCTTTCCCCTAAACAACTGTAATAGCTGGGGACTTGTTTTAAAACAGAAAATACCATATAGTTCCAGCTCTTATGCTGTAATCCAAGACTACACATGCCCAGAGATTACAAACCGCCTTGAAAAGACATAGTTTCCCTTTTTCTAATCCAAAATCTTTACTGTATATTTACTGTATGTGTTGAGCTAAAACCATTAGCACACATCCAGTCTTGTAAATGCAATCAAATCAATTTGGGATACTGAGGTTTCAGGAGACTTGGTTTACGGTGTGGAGCCATGGACACTTCATTTAAATGCAAATGAATTAACCAATGAATCAACAACAGGTCAGTGACAAAGCATGCACAAAGTAACATGTATTTTTCTTTTCATATGTTAGTATTCTGCATTAAAATCATTCGGTAGTGAGTATTCTCTAACTACCCTGGATAAACATGGATACACTCACTATGAAGGAAATATATTGATGGTTGGCCATTTAAGCTTCACATAGAGCAGTTCATATGAAGAAGCCCCCAATCCAGATACAGTTTTTTTGCTGTATAGGCGGCAGCTGAATCTAATCAGTGATCAAAGCAGTGCTCATTTCATTCTTTGTGGCACTTTCATAAATCCGATTTTCAAGCTCATACATGTGTCTCAGCACTTACAGCTGCACTCATTCAGTCCTTAAACTGAAGAGACGTACCCTCAAGCGACTGTTATACTACACCTCTTTGACCCTAACTTTATCGACCGTCTTCACCTCATAATGACTGCATTTGTTATTTTACAGTCATCTTCTTAGCGGCTTGCTTCATGTAGCACTTAATTACATTAGCCTTGTTAATCACTCTGTGATTGCATATTAAATATCAGTCTGCCTTGTCCAGCATCTTTGACTGCCTGTCTTGTATGCTGCATCCCTGTGCTCTTCACAGTTGAGTGCCACTCTAATCATCCTCTCCTCTAATGGCCTATTCAACCTACAGCACTATGGGTAATATTTAACAGGCCTCCTATGCTGGGGCTAGCAGGCCGAATCATAATGAGTGCCATTGTCGTTTAGTGGCAATCAGCCAGTCAGCTGTAATAATGAAATGAAATAGCAGAGTTAGCACGCCTGCTTGTTCACTTCCTTCCAGCTTAACAGCCAAAGCAGTTAATTGTCATCCAATAGCAACTTTAATCCACAATGAAGTCTATCATTATTCAAAAGAAAAGCTTTTATCAAACAATTGCCTGTGATGACTGGGGCAGGTAAGACAATGAGACAGTGTGTTAAAAATCTATGGATATATGCAATAAAAGACAGCATCTGTGAAAAGTCAAAAACAGTCCAATTGCTGATATGACTCTCTTTAAAAATGAAAATGTCAGGTCATGTTCTTGGAAAATGTACACACTGAATCCAAAACTATGTGTATTATACGGAAGTGTATGGCATTCACTTGAAAAAAAATATTTTTTGGGTTTGTTTTTCTGAGTAATTATTTCTGGTTTTGGAGTAATTTATTTTTTGGTCTGTTTTTCGGATTACTTTTTTTTCTGTTTTTCAGTATAATTTATTTTTATGGTTGGTTTTTCGGAATAATTTTTCTTCTGAGTTTAGAGAGCATTTGAAACAACAGACGCATTCATTCCTTTATTGAGAGCTCGATTTAATGGAAACAAACATGACCGGCTTGTTTAGTTCAATCAAGTTTTACTTTGAGCTGGGTTTAAGACACTGGGAGATAGTCCTGTCTTTAAGTCATATAGATGGTATTACCATTTGTTTGTCGACTTTACGCAGGCACCTGAGGACTTTACGGTTGTTCAGATGGAAAGCCCATTCAGATCTGCTAGACATAGCAATGTTTCTACAGGATCAGTTGGACGGATATGACACGCTCCATGGATACAAGATGATGCATTTGAAATGCATTCAGGTTGGCTACAAGAGAGGATCAGGAGACTGCTGAAAATATTGGATCTGGAAGGTGAAAAAAATGACTCCAAAAAACAGGGGGAAAAAAATTACCACAAAAAATAGAAAAAGAATTACTCCGAAAAACAGGAAAAGAATTAGTCAGAAAAACAGGAAAAAATTATTCAAAAAAACAAACCAAAAAATAAATTACTCTGAAAAACTGGATTTTTTTTTTTTTCAAGTGAAAGCAATACACTTCCGTAGCATTATACCTGCATTCAGATTTATATAATACTAATCATACATGTTATTTATATAGTGTTTTTTCATGGTACTCAGAGACACATGATCAGAGAATAGGAGCAGTTTTTAAAAGGTTTTGTGATTAAATTCATCAGTGATTAAAATGTGGGCAGGTTGGTGTGGTCTCAGATATATTTGGGGAGTGTGTTCCAGAGGGAGCAGGCATCACTGGAGCGAAGGCTGTAGGCAGATCGGTGAGGGAGAAAGGAGTCTGGACAGGGAGTCAGTGGAGGTCCTGGAGAAGAAGTGGAAGTGGGAGAGAAGGTGGGCAGCAGACTTCTGGATGTATTGGAGTTTATATAGGACTTTGTACCATAAAAATGCTGTTGCAGTGGTCAATTCTGGATGTGATGTATATAACACATTATTAAAAAAAAAAAAAAACTTTGTCTCATTTTTAACCAGGAAGTAATGTGCTGGATATATATCCAGGTAACTCAGTTTATGATGAGGCATTTGTTAACTATCTTTATCTTTCAGAGAACATGCTGTTTGGAGTGTTCTTCCAGTTTCTGTCAGCATTCTGCTGCTACAAGAAACAGCACACAGGGCCTTGAATGCACAAAAAACCCCTCTCAACATACGATGAAATCAGCTCCGACACAACGTTCGTATTTCAAACAGCTGAAGGTGAATAGTTCCTCTAAGTAGTCCCTGTTGTAGCTCAGCAGGAAGCTGTGAGAGCAAAGAAGAGAAATGGAAATGGAGAGAGCAGGTGTTTTATATTCTTCCCTCACAGAGTCTCTGGTGATTCATGTGAGGTGTTGAATAACTGATGCAGTGATTACAGAGGCTGTGAGTACAGACGAGAGCCTAATCGGGACATGCAGCCTCGTGGGGCTACCTGGCTACAGGTCTTTCTCTCTGACAGCTGTAAGGGAAATGCCAGGCCGACCAACCAACCCTTGGAGGAAGCGGAGCCAAATGGACACCAAGCGGGTTTCACACTAATGATGATGCTGACGAGCAGAGCTGAGAAAAGAGCAACGGGCCAGATGGGGAAAGTGTACGGAGATGAAAGGAGGGGAGAGAAGTGTCGAAGGCTGCTGGTCTGCACTTTCATCTCTTCTGCTCCTTCATCTGAGTATTCTGTCAGACTGCCCCTAGAGAAAAGGCCTTCCTCACTCCTTCCGCTCATACGATTTCTCAGCATAGCTCCTTTACTTATAACATCCATATAAAGATAGCACTTTTATAAAGCCCCTGTCCGGCTCAGGGCCTGTCCACACCAGATCAATGATGTGCCAGATCTATCGTCATATACTATATCATTATAGTGTATACTGGAGATTTTTTTTTAACTTATTTTTTTAATTACAATTTTTTGAATTATCATAATTGAATAAACAAGAGACATTTGTTCAACACTGCAAACAGTTGGTACTTTAGGTCACTACTCCAATGGTGACTAAATGCAGCTTTGTGTCACCAAACAGCACTGAAATATCTTTGACATATATTTCCTTGCTAAAAAAGTGCTACATTTGTTTGTGTAGCAGGCAGTCTGTCAGCCCATGTGGCTCCAGTGCCCCTCATTGTTTACTGACCGTGCTGCTACAACCCGTCACTCTCAGCTCTCACACACACTCACACACACACCTTCTATTATGACAAGTGAAATGTCAACACAGAAGTTAATTTCATGCAAAACTGCCTGCATGCTTCCTAAGTCTTTGTTGGACAAACAAATATGCTAAAATAAGAGATATCCACCAGGGCCATGTGTTACCCACAATCCTCTTTAAAATGCAACAATTTCTGTCATACTTACAAAACAATCTGTCACTGTTCTTGTGGAAGTGCATACCAGTAAGCATGTTGATTTTTAAAATCTCACTTACAAAAATTAAAATGGCAGAAAAAGTTGAAGATGTGAATAGCAGTCCAGAGGTCTGGGGTGAGGACTATGCTTGAGAATGAGTTGATGTAAGTGCTAAAACTATGAAGAAAAGATAGATGAAACCAAGACTATCATTTGAGGTGACTTCAATTATCAGATGTTTATGTTCTGGTATGCTGACTGCCAAGTAGTCAACTCTCATGTCCCCTCCAACTATGCTGGAGGGGACATGAGAGGGGAAAAGGAAGAGAGAGAACCGGAGCCTCTAGTGAGTGCTGAGATCAGTGAGAGGTTGACTTGATTCAAACACACAGACTCACACACTCTTGGTGCGTGCTGCAACTGGCTAGATTACAGTTTATGAACATTTTTCAAAGTCACTGGCTGTCTGGGATGGACCCACTGCATGAGTCACACAAATACATACAAATGATCCAACGGTGTGGGGCTCAAGACTCAAGACGATGACTGGATGTTGAAAATGTGTTTTGGATGAAGACTGATGTTCCTTGGCCAAACTCTGAAAGGGATCTTTATATATGTACAGTATGTATGACCATCACTTTGCAAATGACAAACAGAACTGAGCACTGATTGCACAGAGTGTCTTCTCATGCTGTTACCATAGTTCTCTTTTTCCATGGCACAGTGTCAGCACTCATTACAATTAGTTGCCCTTTTCACACAGAGACGTCGCATTATCGCCACAGCAGCAGTTCACCAATTCGCCGCCGTTGTCAATCTAAACATGTACCTACTGATCGTTTATAATCATATGGATGCTGTTATGTGTTGTGATTGTCACTTTCCAGGATGTCTGGTGGGTCAGGATCTCAAAGTTATGTTTTTCACTCTAAAGTACATAATTACATAATTTCCATCAGTAAACTGGATGCTATCTGACTCTGTCACTCGCGGGGAGGGATGCCATTTTCCGGGGGAAAGTTCACTGAAGTCTCAGTCAGGAGGGCTGACTGTCGCTGTTTTTTTTTTTCCCCAACACAAACACTTGGTGAGTTAAAGGTTTTTGCCGGTGACAGACACCGTTTTCGGGCAGACGTGACAAAGAGTCAGTAGGACAGGCGGGAGGCAACGTGTATGAGAAACATCTTTCCTCATACGTTGCGAAAGACAATTACAGTCACTACATTACTATTGTTAGGTCCTATAACATTGCTTTGTGGGACATTTCTCTTTATTTTGTTGAGTGAAGGACCTGTGCAGTTATCAGACTGGCAGATCAACATGCCCCCGCTATGCCGGCTTATACATTCACACTGGTTCAGTTTGCCATCGCTGCACTCTAATACTACCTCAGGAGCCGGAGCAAAATTTCAACCCTCGCTGCCTCCAAGACTTTCATACAAGGGAGGATGCGGAGGATTGGCACAAGATCGCAGCACTCAAAGGGCAGTGTGAATAGAACTACTGACCAGCTACTCAGCGTGACACCCTGGGGAAAAAAAATTACATGTTAATATCCAAAAGGACACAGTAAAATCTATGACTAGGGGGTGCCCGATGATTATACATTTTGAACAACAAATCTGGTCTGAAGGCGGCAGACTTCAGAGGAGACTCTACATGCGTCAAATGGCTACAGCTTGCAGGCCAATTAACATTGTTTAGTTAACCTTTACAAGTGTAAAGTTGGACACTATACCGTGTATTACTAAGGAATGTTACATTTAGGTCAATATGCCCATCTGTTGTTGCTGGGATTGAGTTTGCCTTGAGTTTTTTGAGGACAGCATTTGTCATTCTTTTGGATTGGGGCAGATTCAACCATGTGTGGCGGCACGAGGTGGGTGCGTGCGTGCTCTGGGCAGCACTCGGTTAAGAAGACATTTTATGCCAAACAACGCCACCCTGGGGGTTTCACCCAGGGACCTTTTATCTTTCAAAGGACAACTTTTAAACTAAATAAGGCACTCAGGTCCGTTTCACAATGAGGCAGAGACAGCATATCTGGGTACAAAATATTTAATTTTCATTTAACAGTCGTAAAAGCTTATTTAAAAATCACTCACTGGGGAAAGGGGGACCAATCAGGGCTGAGACTTAGTGGGGGGGGGGGAGATGGGTCCAAAACCAAGGGGATCCCAGGAACACCACATGTGAAGTAAATCAAAATGAAACAAAATCAACCTAAAAGTGCAAAACACAAGAGGGACACCGCCACCAGGACGCCAATCCACCACCCTAGGCTCAGCACCTGAATGGGGGAAATCAGAGGACAGCAGGTGAGGACAAACACGATTAAATACGACTAATCAAACACGAGATCAGAACTTAATTTATCAAATCTCAAATTAACACAATGTCAAATTGGATTAAGATTTACATTAAATGAAATTCACCTGCAACCCGCAAAGACAAAAGTAACCATAGAGCAGACAAATCAAAATTACAGGTTGCAGTGAAACCAATTACAAAATATAAAGAAATGTCTTAAACCACTAATCACAAAGAAAATGGAACAAACTCTCCCACTGTGCTCTCTCGTGCACGCGCGCACACACACGTAACAGGGTAGACAGTACACACAGTTCAGTAATCGTTGCCGAGCAACGATTAGGCCACGGCAACGCCTCAACAAAGCCTGGACGAAGGCTAACACTTTTAGCCAGCTGTAGTGAGCAGCCAGGAGCCAGGCAGACAGCGCTGAAGCACCGCAACCGCAGATGCAAATAGAAGTCTGTGTCAACGCGGTGTAAGGCCAAGCAATGAGTCAAAGCAATAGCTACAAGGCAAAGCAGCTAGCACTGAGCAGCAAGCAACGCAGCTGTTAGTAATTAGCAGCAAAGCCGTGAGTCAACACGGCGAAGCAATCAGCGAAGCCGCGAGGCAAACCAGCGCAGCAAAGCAGCAGTGATTTATTGCAGGTTAGCGGCTGCTATGCCGCTACACAGGTGTCTTTACTCTACAATAAAAGAGCAGATATTAGCAACTTACGAGTGGCTGGAGGAGGAAGCTACAGTCCCTGTGCTACATACCGGTCAGGCAATCACGGTCGGCACGGTGTGCAGCAACGCGATCAGCTACACCGCAACCAGCGGCGGACAGCAAGCAGCAGATAACCAGCAGTGAGCAACGTGCAGCCAGCAGCAACACCCAAGCGATCCGCTGAAATAAAATAACCACAATGAAAACGGGAGGGACAGCATGAGACCAGACTATATTCGCCGCCGGCAGCCTACCTGCAACCAAGCGAAGGCGGAAGTGGAGGGCGCCAGGAAGTGACGTGACCCTGGCTCCGTCAGGCAAGAGGACAACAAGGTGCCCTATGCCTGCCTTTATAAGGTGCTCCGCCACAGTAATTGGCTGGAGGAGTAGGAGCAGACCTGCAATTTTCAGGGCGTTTGTTCCAAATATGAGGCCCATAGTAACTGAAAGCTGCTTCTCCATGTTTAGTTCTGACTCTGGGGACTGAAAGCAGACCTGTACCTGACGATCTCAGAGGTCTGGATGGTTCATAATGTGGCAGCGGATCAGAAATATATTTTGGCCCGAAACCATTTAGGCCTTAATACACCAACAGCAGGATTTTGAAATCTATTCTTTGATAGACAGGAAGCCAGTGTAAAGATCTAAGAACCGGAGTGATGTGATCTATTTTTTTGGTTCGTGTTAGGACTCGAGCAGCAGTGTTCTGAATCAGCTGCAACTGTCTGATGGAGTTCTTAGGGAGTCCTGTAAGGACACCATTACAGTAGTCGAGCCTGCTAAAGATAAATGCGTTAACAAGTTTCTCCAAATCCTGCCGAGACATAAGTCCTCTTATCCTGGATATATTCTTAAGGTGATAGTAGGCTGACTTTGTAAGAGTCTTAATGTGGCTGCTTAAATTCAGGTCTGAGTCCATAATTACACCGAGGTTTCTGGCTTGGTCTGTAGTTTCCAACATTAAAGACTGTAGCTGAGCAGAGACTTTTAGTCGTTCTTCCTTGGATCCAAAAACAATTAATTCAGTCTTATCTTTGTTTAACTGAAGAAAACTCTGACACATCCAATCATTGATTTGTTCAATGCACCTACTCAGCGTAAGTATGAGATTATAGTCCCTGGTGATATGGTTATATAAATTTGTGTGTCATCTGCATAACTATGGTAGCAAATGTCATTGGTTTCCATTACCTGAGCTAGAGGGAGCATGTAAATGTTGAATAGTAGAGGCCCCAGAATGAAGCCCTGGGGTACTCCGCTTGTGATTTTTTATCTGTTCAGATATGTAATCACCAATAGACACAAAGAAGTCTCTCTCATTTAGATAAGATGTAAACCATTTTAGTGTGGTACCATAGAGTCCAACCCAGTTTTCCAGTCGGTCCAGTAGTATATTATGGTCGACTGTGTCAAATGCAGCACTGAGATCCAGTAATACTAAGACTGAGATTTTTCCGCTGTCTGTGTTTAAATGAATGTCACTGAGGACCTTAACAAGAGCCGTCTCACTGCTGTGATGTGGTCGAAATCCTGATCCTGAAACCTGAGAGAAGAGATGTGTTGACAATCTGCAGCAGATCTGAAATCATGCAGTCTGAGACTTTTTTGAAGAACCCTGCTGGTAAAATATCAAGACAGCAGTTTTTTTGTCATTGATTGGATCAAATTGTGTCATGGTATTAGAGTTGGTTTTAGATGGACAAAATGACAACACACCTCCTGTACTTGATATGGTGGTACTGACCGCTTGTCTAATGTTCTGAATTTTGGCAGTGAAGAATGATGCAAATTCATTACAGGTCCTGGTAGACAGATGTTCAGAGGCTACTGGCACAGGAGGGTTTGTTAGCCTGTCGACAGTAACAAACAAGGCACGAGCATTATTTTTATTCTTGGTGATAATGTCTAAGAAGAAAGACTGCCTTGACTTTTTCAATTCTAAATTAAAAAAGTAAAGTCTCTCTTTATAAATGTCAAAATGAACCTGGAGATTTGTTTTTCGCCACCTGAGCTCAGCTTTTCGACATTCCCTTTTTTCCATCTTGACCAGTGTTGGGCACGTTACTTTAAAAAAGTAATTAGTTATAGTTACTAGGTACTTCTCCCGAAAAGTAACTGAGCTAGTAACGGAATTACTCCACTACAAACTAACTAGTTACCAGGAAAAGTAACTATTGCGTTACTTTAAATTATCCCCCTTTTGAACTTGGCATTCATTTTAGAGTATTCGGCATCTATGTATATATGAAAATGTCCGGCACCTGCTCTCCCCGGTATTTCGCCAATGAGTGCTCTGAAGGAGTCTGATTCAACTGTTGATAGCAGGAGCATGTTCTCAGCAACATACCTGCCTATCATTGAATTCAGCTCAGTCTGTGTCACAAGTTTTTGTGAAGCTGGAGCAGAAAAATCCAGCTTTAGCTGCTTGGACGGCTCCGTGTCCTTCATTGTTAGGAGAGCTCACGTTAGCCACACCTGGCCTGTTATCATCATCAACAGTCAACAACGGTGTTTTGGGCCAATAGTGTTGTAGAAGCGTGTGCCGCTGAGAGATGCTTCATTAGATTAGAGTTGCTCACCACGGACGTGGAGATTAAAGTGGTGTCTGTACTTCCACTTTGAAAACGTTAACTTTCCCTCCGGACTCGCCTTGCAGCAGCTTACCTCTGCTAGTTTGTGTGTGAGAGGTTGCTGTGTGCGTGTGTTTGTGTGTAAACTGAACACTGCCTCTGATTGGCTTACGAACTCTCACTCTACCTTAGAGAGCCAATCATCATCACTTATACGGTTGTCTCGTGCCTCCCTCCTCCCTCACCAAAGCAGCAGCTTCTGTGGCTGAGAGCCAAGTCGGATGACAACAGCTTCAAGAGTAGCTTCAGTTTGTAACGCAACACATTTAATTGTCAGTGACAGTAACGGCGTTGTAGCAATGGAAATAGTAATTAGTTAGATTACCCGTCACTGAAAAAAGTAACGCCGTTAGTAAAGCCGTTTATTCTAACACCGTTATTCCTATCACTGATCTTGACTAGCATGGCGTTTCTCCAAGGAGATTTTTTCTTACCAGAGACCACCTTCACTTTAATGGGTGCAATGGCATTCATGACATTTGTAATTTTGGAATTGAAATAGAGTACAACGTCATTGACAGAGAAAATGGAGGGGTGGTGTGCAAGAGAAAGCCTCAATGAATATGTCAACAGTGTTTTCAGTGATGTATCGCTTTGAGACAACCTCAGTTTGAACATTTGTGTACACAGATATATCACTCTCAAAGAAAACACAGTAATGGTCAGAGAGAGCAACATCAGATATTAGAACCTTAGAAATGTTCCGACCCTTGGAGATAACTAAGTCTAGGATGTGGCCCCTGTTGTGTGTGGGCTGTTTCACATGCTGAGTGAGTCCAAAGTTATCAAGGACACAGCACAGTTCTTTAGTCCATCTGTCCTCAGTACAGGTTTGTCGACATGGATGTCACTGGCAGTCAAAGTCAGTGCAGATAAGCGACAGTAGCTCAATGAGGTCATCAAAGAAATATGTACAGTATTTAGGTGGCCTGTAGATGTTTAGAAATATAGCCTGAGAGGATGAGTTTACCTGAAGAGCCGCATATACAAAAGAAGTAAAACTTCCATAAAACATCTGCTTGCATTTGAGTAACTCATTAAACAGAATACTAACACCTCCTCCTTTTTTATGCATTCTAGTTTCACTTATGAAAGAGAAATTTGGAGGACTTGATTCAATGTGAACAGCTGCACTGTTATCCTGGTCTAACCAAGGTTCAGTTAAAAACATAAAAGTAGGATTGTGTTTGATGATAAAATCATGTATTAAAAAAGATTTTCCTGACAGAGATCTGATGTTTAATAGAGCTACAGTTACTGTATCAAAACCAACTGTGCAATTTTTTGTGACAGTTTGTGGCTGACGAGGAATGGGAGCTAAATTGAATGGATTGGCATATTTAGTGCGGTATTTCCTATTTTTCAACAAATTCACATTTTTTCTATTACCTGTAAGCACAGGAATTGATAAGGCAGCCTGAACTCCAATGGGCCCTGGCTTTTCTCGGGGGAAAACAGTAGTGGTATCAACTGCGTAGCCTGGACCCGGCACATATCAGTAAGCGTTAATTGTACTGTCTACATGGACAGGATGTGCTCCACTGTTTTCAGACTGTAGAGACAGAGAATGATTCAGTGGAGGTGGAGGGGCACGGTGACGTTTTGGCAATGGATGTTTCAAGCGTGGCAGATTTGGACGGGGTGTGAGTCTGAGTCCAACATTGACAAGTTTTTTCATCTCGTCCGTAAAATCCAGGAGGGGGGAAGAGGGGGAGAGGCTGAGGTTGGCTGGAGAGGGCAGAGAGTTGGTTGGGGTTGGTGGAGAGTGGATGTTCCCTCTTGTTGTGACTGGGGGGGACTCCTCCTTGGGGGGCGAAGATGGCAGCAAGGACTCCTCCTCCTGGCACAACTGACTTGTCTGTTCGAAGCTTATCTCAGGCACAAGTATTTCTCCTGTCTTAGGGCTGTCTTATCAGCTGTTTTGGTTCGTCTTGCCTGCTGTCCTTGGAAGGAGGAACTGGTGTGTGAGAATATGTTGGAGGTTAACAACCGTACTCCTGATTTGTTAAGGCAGAGTCCATCTGCCTTAAAGAGGTGGTTGCGTTCCCAGAAAATGTTAAAATTGTCAATAAAGTTCACCGATTGAGCGGCACATGTAGCTTTGAGCCATTTGTTCAGCATCAACAACCTGCTGAATCTCTCATCACCTCTACAGACAGTTGGTAGAGGGCCACTGACAAACACCACAGTGTCGAGAGATCTGACTTTGTTCAACAGATCAGTGAAGTCTTGTTTCAATACCTCAGATTGTTGCTTCACAACATCACAGGCCCCTGTGTGTAAGATGAGAGATTTCGCTGTTGGATGTTCAGCAACGATGTCCAGAATTTTTTCTGAGATGTCAGGGACCATATCGTTGGTAAAACAGAGTACTTTGGTGTTGTTCTTGCTGCAAAAGCTGTTGACCTCCTTCACAGCAATATCACCCACAATCAGTGTTTGTGGTCCAGTCATAAGCTCTTTCTGTGGTCTTTTACTTTTAGATTTGGTCTCATATCTCTCCTTGTTCATTGACGGAGATCTTGCACGGTCTTGACAAAGTGGAGCAAATCTGTTCTCCAGTTGTATATTTGTTATTTGGGTAGGTTTGCTCTTACTTTTTGTTTTCACTGTTGTCCACGGTTGTTTCCTCTTTGTTACGGGCGTTGAGGAGGCACTCTTTTCAGAGGAAAGTGCAGGCCAACCAGTTGCATCACAGATCTCAGGGCGCTGGGCTCTGCCTGTTACTCGTTCTCACAAAAACGATTTATCTTTAGGCTTTGCGCCAAGAGTATTCCAGCAAGGAAGAACATTCCTGGGCTTTTTATCTAGTCCCCAGAACTCTTGTTTTGTCAAGTCATTGTCGGGGCTAATTAGCTGTGTGTTAGCAGGCTCTTGTCTGCTGTTTTGATTCCATGGGAGAGTAGTTTCGTTCCCACATAGTCCATTCACTTGCACATTTACTTCTATCTGGTGGATCTTGGTTTCTAGCTCAGCAATTTTCTGAAGGATCTTCTGAAAGTTCATGTTCATGTTAACGAGAGGCATTTTGATGCTAGTTAGCTGTAGCTGCTAATAGACTTGTGCTACTTCGTAGGCCTCGTTCTGAAAGCACTAAGTTCTGAAGGAAAAAAAACAAAAAAATGAAATAAGGCAGCAGCAGCAGCCAATTAGTTGTAATCCCAGTGGTTTCTAAATGTCCGGGAGTCGCTGCCTGTAATCTCTCAGTAAAGAAAAAGAATAACAGTGGAAAAGAAAGCACACAGAAGCGAGAGCAGGCAGAAAAGCGTCTGCACCCAAGCAGATACAGGAAGCAAGTAGAAAGAGTACATAAAAGTTCATAAAAGTACATAAAAGTTTCTATACTATAAAACTATAGAAACACACTACTTCTTCTTGGCACTGGGTGGCACTTAACTGAACGGAATATTAGTATGTTAATGTCTTCAGGCCAGTAATTTCACTGAAATTCGGGCCAGATTCAACCATGAGCAGTGGAGTAACAGCAATTTCCTGTTTCATGGCGTCTCATCAACATTTGCTGCGCAGCCATGACCCCCATGATGGAGGCGAATCTGTTCCATAATTCAAATTAAAATGGATTAATAGAAATGCTTTTTCATTTTCAGAATATAGCTGCATTTTTTGACTCATAAATACAATGAGTAATAAATCATCCAAAATGCATTTTCACTTTCTTCTTCAAGACTGTTCATTTTGTAACTTAATTAAAATGATAAAGAAAATTACATTTAAGATTTAATTTTCAAAAGATGCCCCAGCAAATAGTTACCAAAATTCAATTTGAAATGTCAAATTTGAAAATTAAAATGCATTTGCAGAAATGCTTTTTCATTTTAAGATCATCGCTGCATTATGTGACTCGTAAATAAAATGAGTAATAAATCATCCAAATTGCATTTTCATTTTCTTCGTGAAGACTGCTCATTTTGTCACACAACTAAAAAGAAAACTGCTTTTTTTCATTTTCAAGCCCGCCCCCTGCAAAAAATGCTCCAAAATTCAATTTGAATTTGCAATCCCAAGCGGCGCAGGAGAGTGACTTCAGCGGCCTATGTTCTTCTGCAGTCCCCAGTCTGACCGACCGTGCTACGCATCTATGTTAGGGGGCGGCAGTGTGCATATTCCACGCTGGAGCAAGAAGAGAGACAAGAGCAGAGTGTGAAGGCTGTGTTGGTAGCATAGACTGTGGTACATGTTGTCAGAAACAGCGGGGAAATCACCACCATGTCCAGTTCTGTACTGCAGTCAAGCTAGCCATGGTTCCCGTTTGCTTGGTCAAATCAGTCGCACATTTTTTCCAGTGCGCAAATGCTCTAACATTTACGGTGATCGTAACGAAGCCGCTCTGAAGAGCTGCTGGTAGTGAGTGTGGGTCAGACTGCAGTCTCACAGTCAGACGCATGAAACACACACAGTACTTTACAGTCAATATTCCCGGAAATAAACTGAAGGTATCAGCTGGACTGTACGTCGACGTCGCCCCATCTTGGATGTGGCAGCTCAGCCCGTGAACTAATACAAGCCAATGGAGTGACCTTTATAAAGCTCCTTCTACAAAGTGCTATAAGATAATGTCTCTCATTTACACATTCACACATGTACGGATATATTCAGGAAGCAGAGAGGAACCAAAAACAACATCTGCAACGTTCTCTGATGATTATAAACGTTAACTACTCCGTATGTGTTCAGTATACAGGTCGGCACCAAACTACAGGATGGATTTTATAATGTTTTTATGAGTGTTTACAGTTGCTAACGTATGTAACGTTGTTCCTGTGATGATACATGGCAGTTAGATATTTAATGTAAATGTAATTTTCTTTATCATTTTAATTAAGTTACAAAATGAGCAGTCCTGAAAAAGAAAATGAAAATGCAATTTGGAGGATTCATTACTCATTTTATTTATGAGTCAAAAAATGCAGCTATATTCTGAAAATGAAAAGGCATTTCTATTAATCCCTTTTAATTTGAATAATGGAACAGATTCGCTTCCATAACATTCAAGTGAAAGTAACAAAAACTAAACCAATATAACTGTTACTTAATATTAGCATGCAAATGTCTTCAGGCCCAGACTGTTGCCAAATACAAGTTTGGTGCAGAATTGATCATGTACAGCCAATTTACAGCAACTCCCTCTTTCATGGTGAATAATGTGTTTCCACAAGACTCAATATGGCATCATCAAGGTCCTTTGACTTATCAGAGAAAATGTGAATTGGATCAGGTCAACCTGCTAGAGGGAGTGCATCAAATATAAAACATGGTATTTTCTGTTGCCAATAGGCGGCACTGTGATTAGAATTGATTATTGGCATGCTAATGTCTTCAGTCCAGGATCAAATGTGTAAAGCCTGAAGCAGAGTTAACCATGTACAGTGGAATTACAGCAATTGCCTGTTTTATTGCAAATAGTCGAAATTTGCCACACCACCACAGGCAAGCCCATTGTTAGGTTGTTCACAGGTTGTTCATCACAGCTGACTTCCTGTTGTGTGTACAAGAGGCTTTCTTGTGTATCTTTATGTGACACGAGTGCCTAAGAGTTTTCAGACTTGTAGGTGAAACGTACTGTAAGGGCAACCTCGTTTATATTTTCTGAGGGGTGCTGTGGAGACATTTGCTAAGATCAATCATGTAAGCCACACCAGATTGCAAGGTTATCCGCTAGTGATGCATGTGATAATTTTGGTGAAATTACAGGCATCTCTTGGCCATCAACAACAACTTCCTGTTTGATGGCGAAACCTCAGATTTTGCCATGCCTCCACAGGCAAGCCGTGCAACGTGGACAAAGACTTTTAATCAATCTCAACATTGGAGTGTTTACTGTGGACTGCCACAATATGTAGTTAATCTGATAAATCTGATACATGTATAGGAGTAATTTGTTAAAGTACAATTCCTGTAAATAGTAAAAAGAAAAACTAAACAAATTTCAAAATGGCTGACACTATGTTGGGTTTCGGGTATTGTGCCAAGCATAGGTGGGCTACCTATGTTTCGACCGTTTCAATTGAAACGGCCGATCGGGATGGTCGATCGGGATGGCCCACAAAAAAATGAAACGGGCCCGGCAGCCGAGGGTATAGCTGTGCCGATCCTGAAAAAAAAAAGCTTGTTCGCGAGGTATCGTCTGCTGTCACCGCTGTGGCTGCCGGTTTTTATTCCAACCAAGCAGGAACACACCTGATTCGACTTATTCAATCAACTGAATTATCTTTACACAGTTGATTTGTTGGATCAGGTGTGTTCTTGCTTGGTTGGAATGACAACCTGCAGCCACAGCGGCCCTTTACTGGATCAGTTTGACACCACTGCGCTAGGGGGAAGCGAGACAGCCACCATTCACCCCAGAAAAAATCATATAGCCATTTCAATGACTCAGAAGCTGTCAAGTTAAGGTAAATTAAGCAATTAAAGTAAAATGTGCACTTTTTTTTAGGTGTTCTACCCATTAAATGATTTTCTTGCATTATGATTTGATGGCTTTACCACTTTTTTGTCGTGTCGTATGAAAAAAAAGGTAATTATTACTTAAAAACATGAAATTAATAGTCACAATAACGTGACTGATATATAATATTTTCCATTTTGACTATATGATTGATTCATTGTGTATATTTTAAACATGTTACAACTGTCCCTGACGTGTTGAGACTGTATTAAAATCAATTTTGCAACCTGTACATATATCATAAAACCACGTAAATACATTATTTCAGCAGTTGACAGATTGAAGTTTATAATATAACAAATTGCTTATTCCAGTGTAAATGGTTTTTGATGTATTGCTAGAATTGCAAAAAAGTGTTACAACTGTCCCTGGTCTCCCCTATATGATAAAAAAATAATAATAATCGATAAAGTTTTGATCACTGGTCACAGTCCAGTCCGCAGATTACCTCCGCTCTCCTTGCACAGTTACCACACATGGGCTTGTGGCATTTCAAGTGTCCGACGTTTGGTTCTATTTGCACGGATTTGCATTCTTTCAGGTTTCAATGCATTACAGACGCATGGGTGCAAACATATCGGTAATTAAATGTTTTATGGGATAGGGCCTCATATGTAGTATTGAAACGGGCCCCCAGATGCCTAAGCTCGCCACTGGTGCCAAGAGGCTTTTTTGTACACACATCCCTACCGACTTTTGTACATGTGAAATGTAACTGGGGCTGTGCTGTAAAACATTTCTAGAGGGTGTTATGGAGGCATTTAATACCACCTATGTGTAGAACCCATAATAAATAAAAGTTTGCACCACTTTCAACGCCTGTGCAAATATTTCTGAGATTTCGAGTACTGAAAGACCATCAAACACATGTTTAAACAACAGGTAATAATCTTTGCAAAAAGAACTCTTAGAACTATAGATGATAACAGCGAAACCTCAAAGACTCTCTCCCGGAAATTATAGCAATAGGTGTCCAAATAAAACGTCAGTTACCATAATTAAGATTTATGATTTCTCTTGGTTTGAACATTGTTGGACACTTTTGGGATAATGTCAGTACACGACTCAACAAGATATATAACAAAGGTATAGTCATTTTCAGACATTCTAATGCAGAAATCTTACATGCTTTATCTTTAAAGATGGTAAAATGTTCTGTTGGGCTTCAGAATTGGTGATAATGTCTGTGAGTTCCTCATTAGGAGTTAGCCTTTTAACGTAACTGGCTTCGCTTTCATCTCTCAGCCTGCTGTAAGCTCAGGTTGTTTTCAGTGTGAGCAGCTGTTGCAGTATGCTGGAGTGGCTCAAACTGAAATGAGCTCTGTTTCAGAGCAGGAGGCAGAGCACTCGGTGACCAGCTGGCCTAGGCGGAACAGGAATGGCGATGAGTTGGTCAGGTTGCGAGAGGACACACCAGAATGTTCAGCATGTTGTTGACTGACTCTTTGCTGTATGGCCTCAGGCTCTCCCTCTACATGTGCTCTTTCTCTTTTGTTTTGTGACCTTAAAACAATCACAATTCCCATAAAAAATAATGCAACAGGAGTCAAGATATTTTTCTCTGAACATCCATCAGAGAGTATGATAACAATTACTACATAATGATAGGATTGTTACAGCTATCCCTACAGTAGCCATAATGTAAATACCACCATCTCAAATCAATGGATTCAAATTCAAATGGCGCATGACATATGATCTTGTTATCTTGAACATTCTGCCATTTGTTTTCTGGAGATAACAAGAAAAATCAACCCGTTATCATAAGACAACAAGCTTTGTTATCTCAAGATAACACAAAATATAACTTATGATCTTGTGATACTGGCACTCAAAAAATAATTGCACTTGCAGCCCTTTCGGGCTTCTGTACCCTCCCCCCAATACTCCCTCTCTCACCTATTTCTCTCTCACTTTTATGCCACAGTTCCTTTCCCCAAAAACTTTATAGTGATATACGATTGGCACATTTCAGAATGATGTCTGTGCAGAGAGCTTCTGCCGAAGGAGAAAAGTATCCCTAGGCTCACCTTAAGTGTCCATCTGAGGCATGAATACAACAACACGATTTTGCGACATCACAACTGATTTGGAGCCAATCGTGTGTCCAGTATGCCACTTGAAGCTTTCAGGTCACAAACAATAATGCACATAACCAGTGACGGCTGGTGGTGATTTTGGGTGGGTGGGCTAACGAATGCATTGCATTTATCAATACTTCACACAGCAGCAACAGTAGCATCACATCAAGTTGCAACAACAACAGTGTATGTTTTGTTATAGAATCAGAAGCAGAATCAGAATCAGAAATACTTTAATAATCCCTGGAGGAAATTACTTAGGAAGTGCTCTATGGCAACACTGGGGAGACATATAAGAATGGCCTGATGCTGAAAATCTCTCTCTCTCTCTCTCTGGTTCACAATATTGCCAAAGCATACAGGAGTACACAACAAGAATATTAACAATAATAAAGATGATAATAAAAATAACGGCAATAATTGTTAATGAATTGGATACAAATCAATGTTTTCAAAGAAAGTGTTTTTTATTTAACAATGACAGACAACAAGAATGTGTGTTTGTGTGTTGTGAACAAGAAAAACAAAAACCAGGGGCAGGTGATCCATGAAGAACCAAATGAAAAAAAAAAAACTCAGGAGAAGGACCAATTAGCAGCCAATTCGCAGACCATTAGCAGCTGCCACCGCCACCATCGTCAGCCGCCGTGACCGCCACCGTCTGCCGCCGTGACCACCACCGTCAGCCGCAGTGACCACCACCGTCAGCCGCAGTGACCACCGTCAGCCGCCGCTTAAAATAAAGCACAGTAGCCTACATGAAGTAATGAAAGTAACCATGTTAAATTGAACAAGGAACAGCACAAAAAAATTAAATGCAGCCAACAACACGTCACATAATAAAAAAGGTAGTATGTCCCAAAATTCAATGACATATTAAATGAAATATTTATCACAAACGCCCCCTTATTTCTACTAGTGCTAGCAGCTAGAACGAGTCCTATATCACACACATAACCGACTAACGATGGCTGACACGGTCAGGTTCAGCAGATAAACGCCAAAATAAATAAAACCCCTTAGTAATACATGTAAATCCTGCTTGTTAGTTACCAAACATCTTTAATATAAAAGTTGCTAGCGATTAATTACAGGACTATTACGTTACCTTTACAGCTGCCAAAGTCGCACTAGCTAACTAGCTAGCAGGCAATGCTTGAAAATTGGCTTTAACAACCAAGATAAAATATAGATAATTACGCCGTGCACGTACAAATGAAGACCAGTGTAAGCATCACAAAGGGCCTCTGATACAATATAGACAGTTGACAATTCAAAAGAGGTTGATATTTCAGCAACTTACCTCTGGAACTATTCGATGCGCCGCAATGTAAGTGAATGAGGTTCAGCGCCAAAATGACAGTGTTTGGAACTAATCCGAGCTCCATAACCAGAAGGTAAGCGGTACAAAGCGCCACCATTTTTTACAACTAGAACTGCGCTGTGATAGGTCGAAGGTCACTGTACTGTTGCTACCGCGCTGTGATAGGTCGAAGGTCAGCCTTTGGGCTGAATGAATTTAGCCCAAATGGGCAGCATATGAAGGGGGCGTGTCAGGGCACCTGTCAATCAAAATAATGGAAGCTTGCTACTGTGCTTGGGCTGAATACATTTAGCCCATTCACAGGAAAAAACCCAAGATATCTCATATATCCTGGGTTTTTTCTGCCACTTTTTGGTGCTGTTGCTGTTTTAGGTTCAATCAAAATTTAAAACAATGTGTTCTAAGGTTTTTAATAATATATTTTCATTTTTACTGTAAAAGGTAGGTAGGGCTTAACCTTGTTAGCCCATATACACCAGCCGCCCCTGCACATAACAGGAAGTAGGAGACAACGTTTTGGAATACCCAAACATAGCTTGCACTGTATATTTATTTCTCTGTTGTTGAGACACAATAGACAAAGTTTTGTAAAATGTGTAAGTAAAACATTGTGTAAAACTTCTTCTCCTGCCTTTCCTGTCTCCCTCCTGCTGTTAGTATGTAAAACAGGCAGAAATGCCAACAAACAAACGAATAAAATACAGTTTAAAACAGAAACATGTCTTGCCCAAAGATAAGGTAAATATGCAGCTTTTGACCTTGCTTATCAGAGGTTACGTTAAGCCCCCTCTCCCGCAGGAGCATCCATGTGTCTGCTCCTCCTGTCAGACTCGTCAGCTCATGACGAGGATAAGGTCAGGTATGTGCCCTCGCGTCTATGCGTTCTTGCAGTTTCCGCCGAGCAGCATTGATTTTCTGCACATGATGTTACTGTCGGCCAGGACTGGCACTGTCCCTCTGCGCATGCGTCCGTAGGCGGGGTCTTGGAGCTGATGTTGCGTTCTGGTACTGCACAAAAACTCGTACACCCAAATCATATGGGTAAATGATTCCTTTAATCCAATATCAACACTTAATAATGCTATTTCTATCATTACAACCTCACATAAACATTGGTCCCTTAATTATTTCCACTATCTCCAAATAATTTCCAAAAGGTAAATCATAACAGAACCGAGTCCCAGTCCTTTTTTTTTAATATCAATGTAATTACATTTGTGCCAAGGGGATTTTCAGTATGATTTGTTTCGTTACTATCTACACACAGACACCATAGTCAGCTTATTGCCAATATCTCAGTGCTATTACAGAACACTTCCCATCTTCATAGCCACAATAATAGCAAATCAGTCACTCATTCAAATATCCAATAAAGGAACTGCTGTTAAAGTAATTGCCTAGTACAATATAATACAATAAAGCAGGTTTGACATTCTCTTTAAGAATATATTTATTTTAATAGAAACGTGAAAGATTACAGTAAAACATCAGCAAGTGACGTTTCCCGACCGATCATGGACGCAGCATAAGACTTGCACACCGTCCCCGCAGTCCACAGCACACACAGCCGCTACCTGCCAGGCGGAATGGATGTATCCCCCAGTTTCATCCTCAGCCCAGCGGAGCCGCGGGAAAAGCCAGGCCCGACATGACAGCGCCGGGGCAGGAGAAGAAAGCCCACCATCCGCCGCGGCTGACCATCCGGCCGGAGGCGGTGTGGGCTGCGGGTCGCTACGCCGTGCTGGCCGCCCTGTGCGCACTGTGCTACAGCAACTCTCTCCACGGGGAGTTGGTGCACGACGATGTTTGGGCTATCATCAACAACCCGGACGTCCGACCGGGCTCCAGCCTCAATAACATCTTCAGCAACGACTTCTGGGGCAAGAGAATGGCGGACAATACGAGCCACAAGTCCTACAGACCGCTGTGCATCCTCACCTTCAAGTAAGTTCTCCCGCTGTCCCAACTCCGCTCTTTCCACCAGGAACGAACACTTGGTGCTCGTGTAACCGCAGTGTTGATGATGTTAGCCCGGGGTGACTGTCAGTGTCCGGTCGCTAACTGCTGCATCAAAGCTGTATCAACGTGTAATTAAGGCTGACGTCATACAGTTGTTCCCTGATGGAAAGAAGCTGTTGCAGCCGCAGGGTTAACTTTAGGGTAATACAAGCGAAATACTTCATCACATGAGACAGAAGCACCAGGTAACTACAGAGGAGGGAGAACAGTTAGGCTGTGACAGGAACACTATGGAGGTCTGTCACCGGTTCAAGCCTCTGCCTCTGTCTGAAGCAGTTATTGAGGCAGGAAAAGCAGGAAAGCATCTCTGCTGGACAGCTGCACGCACAACTTGTCCCAGCACATCCCAGTCCTCACGCCCGCACATCTGCCTTGATACCACTTCAGGTTGAGGTATTAAAGGAATTCCGTGAACACACGCACACACGTACAGCTTTGTAGGACTGCCGCTAGCATGGCAGTGGAGTTGGCCTCGATGTAAAAGTTGTGCTGGACAAAAGGAAACGCGGGCTGCTGTGCTCCGGAGGGCGGGTCTGCTGTGCTCAGTTTGGCGCTGGATTTTCTGTCGGAGGAACTAGGCGAGCATCCAGAACAGGGTGGGATTGTGTTCTAAAATATCTTATGTTTCAGTGATTGCATGGGGAAAAAGAGGGCCGCCCACCCAGACATTGTTCCTAAATGAGGAGAAACGAGCCAAGCTGAGCTATGCTGATGCAAAACAGAGCCAGAAAGACGGAGGCTGCAAGACTGCCAGCTGTCTAATTTCTTTTCAAAACACAATTCAGTCGAGGATGCAGTGTAAAGAGAGTAAGGTCACATACTTACGTCTGAGATGGCTTTGCTTTTGCTCATGGCATGTCTGTTCACTCTTCTTGTTGAGCAGAAGGGGAAACGGTGACAGACAACATGAGCCTGGTTTAAACTTCAGGCACAGGGTCAGTGATCTCGGGAGCCACAGTTACATTTTACATCCAGAACTGTTCTGTTTTATGACATTTTATGGTTGTTTATATTGTAATGATGGCACTAGTGCACATGGACAAATTGCAGTCGGTGTATATGATAAACATAAACATCAGTAGTATCTTATCTTGTATATGGGATGTTACATAGATACTCCATGACACTGGGGTTACGGCCCACAGTGGTGGTCATAGGATATGAAGAAGAGATCACAGGAAAAGAAAAACAAGAAACATCTCAGTACTTTCTGAAAAACATGCAAGTTGCTCCTAAATACAATGATGCAAATGTTGCAAACATTGTTGGCTTGTAAAGTTAATAGGCACATTCTGTTGCTGTACTGCTGTAGGTGTCCACTAAATGTCACATTAACATGTGACTTAAATATGTCCCCAGGTGATGTATCCTAATCACTTTGGTAATCCTGACTAAATGTCTGACACTTATGAATGGATTGCCATGACATTCGGTACAGTTATGCTCCACTCAAGATGAATTGTTACAACTTTGATGATCCTCTGACTTTTCATTTGGCACTCTTCATCTTTGGGTTTGTGACCCCTAGGGGTTCCGGCAAATTATCGTTTGATAGCATTGTCAAGTTATCACCTCTTAAAATAATTAAATGTGTTTGAAATACACATTAGCAATAAAGAAACTTATTTTTGACAAAGATACATTTGTTAAAAAAAACCCTCAAATCAACATTTACACAACATTGACGTCTACCTTGGTTTCCTTCTTCAAATATGTGAGCAAGCTAACCTAATGATTTGGTAATCACTGTGCAGTTTTCTTAATTTTTATCCCAAGTGTAGGGACATTCTTGTAAGTCCCAGCGATTTTGAAACGAGTGAGAGACTCTGACAAACCCTAAGACTAATATTAGCCTTGCTAATTCCAATGCACTGTTCAGTTCAGTTCAGTTCAGTTCAGTTATTAATACCCGTGGGTAGATTTGTTGTGCAGTAGCAGGAGAGGGCGTCACACAAACATTGATGACAGGACATACAGAAGACAAGTTAATACACAGCATGAAACAGACGTGGGTACTTCCGATGTTCACTGAGCAGGATTAAAAGCAGATAAGATACGACAACGTAATGGTACAAGGGACAATAAATAGGTTTAAAAACCATTTTCAATAAATAGAAATAAATAGATAAATAACAACAAAAAGTCACAGGATAGACCTCAAATTGCATTAGGACTTATTTAAAAGGGAAACAGCAGCAGGGACAAAGCTGCATGCCTGTGTCCATCACTTTGACCAAATACCTGCAAAACTAATGAAATATCCATCAGCCTGCATGTACTTAAATGTGCTAATTAGGAAGTTTTAGCATGCTAAACTCTGAACTGATGAGCACACCTGCTAAACATGCTAACATTGTCATTTTGAGAATGTAAGTATGATGATATTTGCATTTAGATTAGATTAGACTGGATTAATTCCACAACAGGGAAATTCACTTGTTACTACAATTAACCCCCATTGAGCAGCGAGCATGATTCTGAGCCTTGTTCGACTATTGTGGGCTAAAGAGTAAACTATAAAACATCAAATTAGTGAGGCTGACTCTTAAAAATCAAATATTTTATTGGAGTATTTCAAATATTATTTTCATGACTGTGTCTCTGACACATTCAAACCCAAGCACAGACACATTTATTCCTGATAATGCTTCATTGTGAACAACAAATCTGTACTGAAATAACAATAAAAAGAAACTGGCCTTGGAGACAGAAAAAAATCTTCTGGTCATTGTTTCTGACCATCTGCACAATCATCATTATACTTTCTGCTGCAATAAGACCAATCCTGACACACAGATTTCAACAATCTACAAACTTTGCTTTGGTTAGCAGACTAACTATGTCACTGTCAAATATATTACAATTGATTATGATGGATGATGTGTTTGGGGTCAAAATCAGATTTTAATGCTCAATAAAAACATTCTTTGGAATCTGGTCATTAAACAAAGATGATGTCAAATTTTCAAACAGTTACAGTGAGTAAATGTAGAGTGTGTCATGTCAGCTGCTGACAGCGCTGTCAGAGCAGGGCTGGTGGTATATATATATATATATATTGGTGCCCTGGGCCAGATTAGGACTTGGTGACCCCAATTTGTAGCTCCTTTAATCTGTTAACCACTATCACATGTTTTTTTCAGTTGGATTTCTTTAAATCAGCAGCTGCTATATAAGTATATTTCATGATTCGCTTCATATATAATTCCTCACTGAGATGTTATGCCTGAGCATTTTTGTAAGCTTCTGTGTTTTATCCTGTTTATGTACTACTATTATAGTGCCTGTAGGAAATATGTATGCCTATAGAAAAGTGGGAGGTTAAGTAGCTTTTTCATGGATGGCCAAATGAGGCTGTGTTTGAAGGTGGGACGTCAGGGATATTTAGGTTTGTTGTGAAATCCGATATTCCAGGGTATAATTGGCCGTTTTTGACTATTTTTGATTTTGCCATTATATTTCACCTTAAAAACTATTTACTTGGTGTGATTATTTTCAGCACAACCTCACATGTGTGACTGTACAGTTATTTTTTTATTCTGACATGCTGTATTAACACAACGGACCTAAAATCACAAAAAAACATAAAATCCGAGTAGAAAAAGTTAGATTTTTTTACTGTGAAAACCACAAATATGTTTAACAAACCATTTTTTATTACTTATATTGCAAATATGAATTGTTTGCTAAATATGTGCATAAAGTTTAAGAATTTGCAAAGTTATATGTAACTATTTACATTTAAATGCAGTCAATGCTCAGGTCTGCCTGAGCTCCTTCCAGCTGAATGAAGAGCTGCACTGCCTGCTCCACATTCAGCTTCTCCTGTTTTTAACTCATTAAACAAAAAACCGACTCCACTACACACTAAACACACTACACCAAACACTACATAACACACTAACTATACACTCCAAACACGCTAAATGTCACAAATCTCCCAACTCTCATTCATCCGCCTCCGTCCCTCCCACAGCTTCCCCCGTTCCTCAACAACAAAACTTGCTGCTTGAACACTTTCGTGACAAAAGCACGTTTTTACTGTTTCTTCCTGCACCAAACACAAAGCAAACGTGACGGTAATGTTCGCGAAAAAGTGGCGGACATTATTTACCCTAAGTCTGTTTTGGACGTGCCAGTGCGTCCGGTCAGTTGACTCGGGAGGTGGGCCGTGTGGGCTAGCGGCTAGCAGTTAGCTACACACGAACGTCCACAGATTCCGATTCCACTTGGTTGTCCTCACGTATCCGGATCTCCTCAGACCCGAACAGACTCAGACTGGACTCGTTTAGTCTCGTTAATCCACAACAGTCAGTTTAGATGCACAGAACAGAACGGGACCGAACCGCCCGCAAAATCCCGGTCCAGCTCGCGCCGCTGTCAGGTATAAATCCACTTGTTTCTTAACGTATGTCGTGGGTTTGAGCTCTGCAGTGATTGGCTCTGGTGCGCACGAGGCTATGGTGACTCCGGTGGACAATGCTCATGGAATTTGTAAAGCATTTATGAAATAATTTATTAATGGTATCATTGCAGTCCAAACAAATGCGACGTGGCACACCCTTTTTCTCATTTACTCATGAGGTAAAGCGTGTACACTCCAGAGCAGCAGGTGGCTGTACTGAGCTGGATGCCAACCGCCAGTAAACAAGAAGAAGAAGCGAAGCGGCGTAGCAGATAGTAATAGAGTATCTTTGGGTCAGTTGTGGAGACGTTTGTGGGCATGGTGAGTGGAAAAGAGTCAGAGCTAGAAGATGCACCAGCAGCACTGTATAGGTCTGCTGTATGGGAACACTTTGCATTTAGAGTGACCTACGATGACGGCGGTATGAAAGTTGTTGACAAAAGTGCGACAGTGTGCAAGCATTGTGCAACCTGTTGTTTATGCTAACAGTAACACGACTAACATGTCAGCTCATCTGCAAAGACATCATCCCAGTGAGACAACTGGCAGCGCAAGGAGGAAAGGGAGAGAGTCGACAGGACAACTTCTGCTCCCCGCAGCTTTTAGACAGCCTTACAGTGACGAGTCAGACAGGGCAATATGCATAACTAAAGGAGTGGTGTTTCATAGCCATATGCATATGCAGCCTTTTGCCGTGGTGGAGGGTGTGGGATTTTGTTGTATGATTAAAACACTCGAGCCATGATATAAAATAAAATCCCCTCCCGCAAACACTTCAGCAACACAGTAATTCCCGCACTTTATGAAGAGACCAACGAGGAATTGTTAGAGTTGTCTGGCATAGCCTATGCAGGGCTGTACGTTAACTTTTTCAGCACAAAGCACTAGTGCTACAGAGGCTGACAGTTTTTTAGCACAGGACCAGAGAGTTGTAGCACACCCTAAAAATGCCCGTCACCTCTATAGAGGACAATTAATGCAGCTCATCACTTACACAGTAACATCAAGTGTAATTCATATATCAGTCCTTCCAGAAAAATGCAGTTTTTTTGTGATTGTTGCGGGCAAAAACTGGAAATGCGGGATATTTATGCTAATGAAATTGCGGGAACTTGCAAAAACTGCGGTTTGATGAAAAAGAGAAAAAAAAGTGATTCCCCCAACACCCTGTTCTCACTGGGCTACTACCTTAATGTAAAGAGTCATTTCTTATTACTTCCTATGATAAGCAGCATACTACATCACAGAAAGTGCTGGGAATATTTAAGTTCTCATCTTGTTTTATTCAGACCTTAATAAACACATGGCTCAACTTACAAAACATTGATGAGTCAAACAAGTTCTGTAGCTTTACAAAAGGAATACTGATTGATTGATTGATTTATTTGTCCTGTAGGGAGATTTGTCTTCACTGACAGTACATTGCGTATCTTCGACGACAACAGACACTACATACACATCAACAAACAAAAAGAAAGAGACATACATAGCAACAATGACAACAAAGACAACTTATATGACAGCACAATAGCGGACAGACAGATCAGCGGGGCCTGCTGTTCACGGCAGCTATGGCTGCAGGGATCAGGCTTCTCCCCAGCCGGGCCCTCCTGAACTTAGTGGATCTGTACCTGCGCCCTGAGGGTAGGGGGATAATATATTGGTTCAGTGGGTGAGTGATGTCTTGTGCTATGGTGTTTGCAAGGCGAGTGATGGACTTGTTATTTAGTTCTGTGAGGTTGGGTGTGGGGAGACCGATGATTTTAGCAGCTGTGATTGTGATGCGTGTGAGTTTGACCCGGTTGGTGACAGAAAGCATATTAAAGAAACATGTGGAACAGTAGAGAAGGATGGGTTGAATGATGCTTTGATAGAGTAGCAACAGGAGATGGGGTGCAACATATAGTCCTTTGAGTTTGCGGATGGCAGACAGTCTTTGTTGGCTTCTTTTTTGAATGTCCTTGGTGTGCTGATCAAAGGTGAGTTTATTGTCCAGAGTTATTCCCACTACAACTCAACTGTAAAAATGAATAAATAAAATAAATAAAAATATAAAAAAATAAAATGTGTGCTTCCTGTTTTACAGAGGTAGCTATACAAAACAGACATCTTCTGTTAAAATAAGTCCTTCCAATGCACAAAGTGTAAACTCTTACTGTAAGGTAAATTTATATACTACTAATATACTTACAACTGTAAGGTTTTTGAAACTAGTATGATTTTTTTTGTTGGCAAATGAGACTGATTTGCGGGTTAGCAAGGGTTAACAAGACATAACATTAATCACTGACCACAGTTGACTACAACTACCGGGAAGGATAGTCGTAGTACCATCGTTCTACTTTGGTTCTACACAGAAGGATTTTTTTTTTTCAAGCAAGATTCCGAACAAGATTTTTTTTTTTGTTTCTAAATCTGCCCATAGCACCCATGCTACAGGACAGATTAATTCTTAGCACAGGCATGTTTTGATGTAGCATGTGTGACATATATGTCGCATTGTACAGCCCTGCTATGTAGTGCTTACTAGTAATGGATGGACCTTCGGGGCTACTGAAAGTTTCCTGACTGTGGCTGCCCATTACATTACATTACATTAGTGACAGTGAATAACTATTTGTTCTTAGCATTTATTAAAGATAACTTTCTTTGCCAAATAAATAAAAAGCATGTTAGAACTAGCAATGTCTCCTCTCTTGCAGTGCCAAAATCTTACCTACTTTTAATTTAAGACTGTCACAATGATGTATCAAATGTCAGACTGCCTCATTCTTTCAGTCTTAACCTGACTATACAGGACATAATTGATTTTCCTAACGATCAGTGTATACCGAACCGAAAACCGTGACCACAGAACCGTGATGTGAACCGAACCGTGGCTTTTGTGAACCGTTCCACCCCTAATATGTACATATAAAACTAACTGATTAGTCATTACAATCAATAAATTTTTAAATAAAAATTGCCAGATTAATTGATAATGAAACTCATCTTTATTTTCAGGCCTATTTACATTGCAATTCTCAGATTGAGCCCTGCAGTCCACTGTTGGACAATCCACAGAAGAGGGACTTTGCAATTAATTGCAATTCATCTGATCACTCTTCTTAACATTCTGGAGTATACTCAAATTGCCATCATAAATACTGAGGCAGCAGACATTGTGAACATTAATATTTGTGTCATTCTGAAAACCTTTGGCCACTGCTAAAAAGCTATAAAAGCAGAAAGTTGGAGCAGTGTCACTGAATAGGATTGGCTGGTCTGCTGAAAGACATAATGAGTCCCCAGGTGGAGCTCCGTCAGCTCACTCTGCTTTTAAGATAACGAAAGCTGGATGTCCTTGACTGTGTGCGTGTGTGCATGTGTACGTGTGTGTGTGTTTGTGTGTGTGCATGTGTACGTGTGTGTGTGGTCAGGCTGTAGGATAGTCTCATATTCAAAGCTCAGGCTAATTACCCAACAGTGTTACAACCTCTCCAGCTGATGCATGCCAATGCTCCCTCTGGTATTATAGTTGTGGGAGAAAATATTTGCGCTGTAATGCTTCTCCTGAGAACTGACAGCAAAACTTTCAGCTCTGCAGGAGCATCTGCTCTCATAAACACACACGCACAAACAGTGCTTAATGAGTTTGTGCTGCGCCACAGTAATAGCCAGAGACAATGGAATAGAAGCTGATCTTTCAGGAGTGACAGGTGTTGCCTTATTGCTTACTTGAATGGGGGTTTGTGTGTGGGGGCGTTCAGTAGTTTGGTTTCTAGCAAGATATGTTCTAGTACCATTATTCCCCTCCCGATATCGAGGACGAAGATTTGTTAGGACAGACGGACGACAGACACTTTTCCATGTATAACTGCAGTGTTTTTTCTTCATATAAGTAGCCAAAGACATGATACCACACTACTGTAGTTTGGGCCTGTAACGTTACTATGAGGCTATTTTCTCTTTTATTTCATGAATGAAGGATCTGTTTAGCTGTCTGACTGTGAACAACATCAGACCGACACACCCCTGATGCACACTTCATTTTTTCCATTCACACAGACGGCGGCTTGCCTCTGCTGCGGCTCTGAAACTACCTCTGGAGGCAGATCAGAGCCACAGCGAAACTGTCCCCCCTCTCCGCATTTAACAATAATGATAATAATACATTTAATTTTTATAGCGCCTTTCAGGGTACCCAAGGACACTTAACAAAGTGGAACAAACAAAACAAAGAATAAATGGATAAACAGAAAATACATATACGAAAGAGAAATAGAAAAGTTAATTGATGTGGCTGGATCTAGAGCTGATAGGCCTTATTAAAAAGATGGGTTTTTAAGTCTCTTTTAAAAGTCTCCAGAGAAGTCAGTTTGCAGATTTCAGCTGGGAGACAGTTCCAGAGAGTGGGGGCTGTCACACAGAAGGCTCTGTCGCCAAGGGTTTGTAGTTTGGTGTGAGGGATGGAGAACTGGCGTGTGCCTGATGAGCGCAGCGTCTGAGACTGGGTGTAGGGCTGGAGGAGGTCAGACAGATATTGGGGGGCGAGGGAATGGAGAGATTTATAGGTCAGGAGGAGAATTTTGTAATTTATGCATGATTTAACTGGGAGCCAGTGAAGGCAAATGATAGTGGGGATGATGTGTTGCCAGGGCTTGGTGCGGGTGAGGACCCTGGCAGCAGCATTCTGCACATACTGGAGCCTGTCCAGGGTTTTGGAAGGGAGCCCAGACAGGACTCCATTACAGTAGTTGAGGCGGGAGGTGATGAAGGCATGGATGAGCAGGGCTGTACGTTAACTTTTTCAGCACATAGCACTAGTGCTACAGAGGCTGACAGTTTTTTAGCACAGGACCAGAGAGTTGTAGCACACCCTAAAAATGCCCGTCACCTCTACAGAGGACAATTAATGCAGCTCATCACTTACACAGTAACATCAAGTGTAATTCATATATACATAATGTAATACAATTATAGAATAATAACTTGAAATTAGGGGTGGGCGATATGGCAAAAATATCATATCATGATTTTTTAAAAATAAAATCACGATTTCGATTTATTCACGATCTTAAATTGAAAAAAGAAAAACAGACAATTCAGGCCAAAGATCCTTTCTAAACAGATTTTAAGTTAAATAGTTGCAGTTTTGTCAACATATGCAAACAACGTAAACATACTAAAAGGTAAACAACAACACTCTGATAAAGTGCACTCTTGCAACATAAAAAGGAGCTTTCAATAAACCTGAAAGTAAAATATCAGTGAAGACATTACTGTTTTATTCAACAGTTATTTCCACAGGATTTAAGTATATCAAAACACTAAATAGCTTATTGAAAAGGGTCACATAAAAATGCAAACTGAATTAACTTTGGTTATCTCTTTTAGTGCAACAATTTCAAGCGAAAATTATCAAACTGCAATGTCTATAACCTGATTATTAAAGATCCAGCAGCTTTAAAACACTACTGTTCAGATATCTTTTTAAGAGTTTTTATCTCCTTCTGGAGACATCATGACAGATTCCTATCACAGATTTTTAGACAGGAAAACCATTTTGTCAACTTTATCTGGCTTGAGAGTAGCCCTTTGGCAAGTTACTATGTTGCCACCTGTGCTGAAGACTCGTTCTGAGGGCGCGCTCGTTGCTGGAATGCACAGATACTTTTGCGCTAGTTGACTAACTCGTGGAAAGTTTCCCTCATGTGGTTTCCACCATTGAAGAGGATCCATCTCACTGTCTGCATTTGGTTAGGAAAGATAGGCCTTCATTTCCCCATCTATTGCCTCTCTTAGAGATGGGAAGGAAGCTGATGTGCCAGCTGCAGATACAGCACCTGAGATTTTTAAAAAACTGGCTAATGTTTTCTTTGCTTTCTTTGGTGGTGTTTGTTCTTCTGCCTCTGGACTCTGTGATGTGGATGGGAGCGGATTCTGTGCGTGTACATTCAATATGGATTCCAGCTCAGACACAGCTCTGGCTTGTACTTCCTCTTTTTTGTCACTGTCAATGTACTGGGTTTTGAACCTTGGATCCAGAAGCGAAGCCATGTCCAGCAGGACATCAGTGGTGGGATCCTGGTACTTTTCAGTGAGGTAGTTGAGGATAGTTGTCTTGATTGTGTTGGTTAGCTCACTGTCATCATCATTGAGGTTAAGGAGGTCGACTCTCAGCAGGTGCAGGACTGGCTTGACATATGAGACGCTCACATAGTCCTCCCCTGAAAGTGCATCAGTGAAATCCCTCAGTGGACCAAGGGCCTTCTTAACGCACTCCATTACATCAAGATCTTGCCATAATGGTACCAAGTGCCTTGTCTTCTTGTCGGCCTTCAGGACCTGTGAAATGGCCTTTTCTTGGTCCAACACTCTCTCAATCTTGGCAAGTTTGGAACCCCATCTGGTTGGCGACTCTGTTATGAGTTTTTTTTGAGGTAGTTTACGTTCTGTTTGAGCTTGACTCAAATCCCTTTTCTTCTTCCAGCTGAAGGAGAATGCACTCACCACTTTCTTGCATACAGATGTTGTGCGAACAACGCGAGGGTCTTTGGCACTTTTTTCTACAAGAAGAAGAGCATGATATATTAACCAGATGAAATGATAAAATTAAACTAAAATCAGCGAAAGGTACATTTTAATCTGATTCTTAATTTATTGTTATTATATATGTTTATATTTCAGCTAGGGCTGGGCGATAAATTGGCAAAATCGATTAATTCGAGTTTTTGGTTTAGGACGATTTTAAAAAATGAAAATTGATTTTTTATTTAACTCGCTCCGCTGCCGCTCCTCATGGGCTTCCGTAGTTCATAGTGAGCTCCGCCCCCTGCATTTACTTTCCACAGAGAAACAAACAACATGCAGTGAGCAAAGAGCTAGTTCCTAAAAAAAAAGGCACAGTGTCATTAGTAGCTTGGTTTTGTGGCGTCGGACCTCGAACAAACCACGGTCCACTGCAAAGTTTGTTTAAAAGCTGTTGCAACTAAAGGCAGCGGACTGACACATTTATTTCAGCATCTCAAACAGACGCATGTATCACAGTGTTGTTGTTGACTACAAGAAGACTGCGGCAGCCCACAAACACCCGCTGTAAAGCAGCTGACATTAGCGGAATCATTTAATCACTGTGTCCCGTATGAGAAGAAAGCGGCCCGTTGGAAAGCTTTTACGGACGTAGCCACGTTGAATATCGCTTCAGACATGCTGCTCGTATATACAGTGGAGCCGGAGGTTCATCCACATGCTGAAAATGTTCGACCCCAGGTTTGTGTTACGGAGCCACAACGGGGCATGATGGAGCCAGAGGAAGCAGACAGGCTTGTTTTCCTGGCCAAAAATGTATAAAACAGACAGCAAACACACACCTCATGTCCTGTACATCTACCAACATGTCATGTTTACTATGCAGCATGCAGATGTTTAATTTTGTTTACATATCTTAAGGGATATAAAAAACTTTATGTAAACAAAGGCAGATTTTACAAAATAAAATATTTCATTAAAGTAATGTTAACACTTTATCAATACCAATATGGAAACTCATCTGTTTTTATAATAGCAAGCAATCTGACATGTTAAATGTATGTTTACAAAAGCATTTTATCAAAAAGGGACACATTCTTTGGATGCACTTTTATATATTTTTTCAAGTGAGTTTGAAGCTGCAATGTTTACAATGGCAGGGTGAATTTGTTGTAAATCATAGCATTAAAATGAAAGCAATGCTTTTAATTATTTCTTTGTAATTTTGAAGTTTGTTCTTGAGAAGAAAAAAAATCGATTAAAATCGTAATTCGAGTTTGGTGTGAAAAAATCGGAGATTCAATTTTTAGGCCATATCGCCCAGCCCTAATTTCAGCATAAGTGATTATTCTAATTATATATTTGTCCATAAAGTTTTTTAATCAAAGACTAATGTAATAAATTACTTTTTTCTGTCCCTAGTTTATTCTGAAGTTATGCAGCAAATCATCATTAATAAGGTGCGTTTTAACCCATTGCTTTTTTTTTTTATCTGATCCAGATTTGTTAAGCATCAGGCCTTATGTTTGCGTCTTTGCATCTCTCTATAAAAGCAAGGAATCTCTGTCTGTCTGTCTGTCTGTCTGTGTATGTGTGTGTGCCTCAAATATCTCTGCGGATCAGGGTCAGACTGACCTGAGAGTTTCAACATGGCTGCCGTTTGGTTCAGTGGTGTGCGACTTCGCATTTGTTTGGACTGCAATGATGCCGTGAATAAATTATTACATAAATGCTTTACAAATTCAGGAACATTGTCCACAGGAGCCACCACAGTCACGTGCGCACCAGAGCCAATCACTGCAGAGCTCAAGCCTACGACACACATTAAGAAACAAGCGGACCGGGAGTTAGCCGGCGGTTCGGTCCCATTCTGTTCTGTGCATCTAAACTGACTGTTGTGGATTAATGAGACTAAATGAGTCCAGACCGAGTCTGTTCGGGTCTGAGGAGATCCGGAGACGCGCAACAAACAACAAAGTGGAATCGGAATCTGTGGATGTTCGTGTGTAGCTAGCTGCTAGCCGCTAGCTAACCCACACAGCCCACCTCCCGAGGCGATGGACCGGACGCAGCGGCATGTCCAAAACCGGACTTAGGGTAAATAATGTCCGCCACGCTTTTTCGCGAACATTGCCGCCACCTTTGCTTTGTGTCTGGTGCAGAAGAAACGGTAAAAAACGGGCTTTTGTCGCTAAAGTGTCCAAGAAGCAAGTTTGGTTGTAGAGGAACAGGAAGTTGTGGGAGGGACGTCTGCGGATGATTGACAGGCAACGACGGTCGGTGTACAGACAGCGATATTGAGAGTTGAGAGATTTGTGACATTTAGCGTGTTTGGAGTGTATAGTTAGTGTGTTATGTAGTGTTTGGTGTAGTGTGTTTAGTGTGTAGTGGAGTCGTTTTTTGTTTAATGAGTCAAAACAGGAGAAGGTGAATGTGGAGCAGGCAGTGCAGCTCTTCATTCAGCTGGAAGGAGCTCAGGCTGACCTGAGCATTGCCTGCATTTAAATGTAAATAGTTACATATAACTGTGTAAATTTTTAAAATGTATGCACATATTTAGCAAACAACCATTTAAATTTGCATTATACGTAATAAAAATGGTTTGTTAAACATATTTGTGGCTTTCACAGTAAAAAAATCTAACTTTTTCCACTTGGATTTTATGTTTTTTTTGTGATTTTAGGTCCATTGTGTTAATACAGTATGTCAAAATGAAAAAATAACTGTACAGTCACACATGTGAGGTTGTGCTGAAAATAATGACACCAAGTAAATAGTTTTTAAGTTGAAATATAATGGCAAAATCAAAAATGGTCAAACACGGCCAATTATACCCTGGAATATCGGATTTCACAACAAACCTAAATATCCCTGATGTCCCACCTTCAAACACAGCCTCATTTGGCCATCCATGAAAAAGCTACTTAACCTCCCACTTTTCTATAGGAACACATATTTCCTACGGGCACTGCACTAGTTATATCAATTTATTTGAAGTCCACTCACCAATGGCTAGGTGCAGTCTATGCCCAAAGCAGGGCAGGCGAGTCCAGTTGTTTAGTTCCAAGGCCTTCACCATGTTAGTCCCACTGTCTGTGGTCATGCAGGTCATGTTATTCTCTTTGAGTCCCCAGCATTGAAGAGCGTCTCTCAGCCCTTGCGCTATGAGCTCCCCCGTGTGATCTTCTGGGAAGTATGTTGTTTGCAGAGTCGCACTGCAGAGCTTCCAGTCGTCGATATAATGAATGATATATATATATAATGAAAAACTGGATCTTCTGAACTTTGCGTTCAATCTTTCCTCGGCATTCAGAGTAGAGCCGTGGCATGGCAGTGTTAGAGAAGTATTTTCGGCTAGGCAGCTCGTACCGGGGATCAACTACTTTGAGCAGGGATTTGGACCACTCGTTTTCCACTGTCTTGAACGGAACCATATCTTTTGCAAGATAAAATGTAACTGCTTCTGTTACCTCTTTCCACCGCTTGCTTGTCTTCTCGTACAGAGTGCCTTTATCAAACGCCTGTGTTAATGTGTCTGTTTTGGTCTTAGGCTAGCTGCTGCCTCTGGCTGCGGTGCCGTCTGGGCCCTTGTTGTTTGGCTGTCAGCATACTGTTTGGGATGCTTTCTCTTCCAGTGATTGAACAAGTTTGTCGTGTTGCCATCCGACGTGCGAACCGTCTCTGTGCAAACTTTGCAAATTACTTTTGTTTGCGCTTTGTCATTTGGGGAAAAGCCGAACTAATTCCATATAATGTAGGTAGAATTTCTTTTAGCGACTAACTCCTCCGTTTGGCTTTCAGCCATGGCTCTTCATGCTACTGCTACACACATAAACAAGGGGGCGGGTAAGAAAGCGCGTCAGTGCCCGTAATTCGCTATGATTGATCGGTTGACGGTGTAATACGTCTGGTGCATCCGTGCATCAGCATAGAACTGCAATTTATAGAGTGTGCCCTAGACGATCCCTACGATCTCTGACCTTTGGCAGATCGTCTACACGTTCCAATCCTTCACTATCTAATATCGTCATATCGCACACCCCTACTTGAAATGTTTTCAGATACAGAAGAAGCATCTTTATTACACTTCAAACAACTCGTTTTTACATAACAGGCATGCCGTGTGACATATTTACACAAAACACTGCCAGTCTAAAGACTGTCTGCTGGCCACTGCTTTATAAATGGCCTCTTGGCCCTCAGGGAAGTGGCCAGCCATTTTTCCGCAACCCCTCGGTCGGGTCAAAGTCCTCCATGTAATGTTTGCTCCATTCTTTTACAAAGAATAATCAAAGGCCTAAATTTTGTAAAAGCCAGCTCCTCTTTCGCCACACAGTAGGCCACAATCATTTTCATTTTTATCTGAAAAAAAAAAAAAAAGAATTTAAAAAATGAATGAATTAATGAATGTTACATCTTTGTATGAGTGGATCACACAGACAGACACACACACATACAGAGACAGAAAGACAGACAAACACACACACACACAGATAGAGACGACACACACACGTCACACACACACATAGAGACAGACACAGACAGAGAAAGACACCCACAGACAGACAGAGACAGACACACAGATACAGAGACAGACAGACAGACAGACATACACACACAGAGACAGACACACACAGACAGAGACAGACACACACAGATACAGAGACAGAGTCACACACACAGACAGACAGAATATAACTGCTTATAATACTTCTTCAAGGGCCGCTTTGTCTGCCCGGGCGACACCGGTGGCGAAGGAGTGGCGAACGGTACCGGGCCGCTCCAGGTTTTGCTGAGCGAGATAGGCATCTCGAGCCAGGATGTGACGGTGGGATACGTTGTGTTTTTGCACGTTGTCTTTCTTTAGTATGTGGTTGCCGTTAACAAAGGGATTATCCTTTCTTATTTTAAGCGGTGCTGTCTGACAAAAGGAGCAATACATTACTTTCACTTTTGTCATTAGCGCGCTTTCGGTCGGTGTTGGTCGGTGCTCATTAACTTCATTTACGTTATTGTCTGTGTCGTCCGGGGTGCGTGGGGTCTCTTTAGTTCGTTTCGTGTTCTAAACGCGGGCAGGTTGGAAAAATCTTTTCATGTTGTTGACTCGTGGGAGTAACGTTGGTGTTAGCCACTGTGTGCCAACCCAGCCGCATGGGACAGAGCGTGAGTAAAAGCTGCGACCGTGAGGAATTGTGAGAATTGGCATTCAATATACAAGACGTAACATTAATCATTGACCACAGTTGACTACAACTACCAGGAAGGATAGTCGTAGTACCATCGTTTTACTTTGGTTCTACACAGAAGGATTTTTTTTTTCAAACAAGATTCCGAACAAGATTTTTTTTTTGTTTCTAAATCTGCCCATAGCACCCATGCTACAGGGCAGATTAATTCTTAGCACAGGAATGTTTTGATGTAGCATGTGCAACATATATGTCGCACTGTACAGCCCTGATGAGGGTCTCAGCCACAGGTTCGGAGAGAGAGGGCCGGAGTCTGGAGATTTTTTTGAGATGGTAAAAAGCCTATTTAGTGATGGATTTTATGTGGGATTGGAAAGATAGGGTGGAATCAAGGATGACACCCAGGTTGCGGACTTCCGTGAATGGGGAGATAGTGCAGCCGTCCACGTCCAGGAGAAGATCTCCAACCTTCTGGAGCAGTGCCTTGGAGGCCACAACCATGAGCTCTGTTTTATTGGTGTTTAGTTTGAGTAGATTTGATTTCATCCAGAGTTTTATATCATGCAGGCAGTTGAAGAGTGACTGTGGGTGTAGCTGGGTGGATGGTTTGGTGCAGGGATATAATTATCATCAGCATAAGAATGGACGTTGAGACCATGTCTGTTTTGAAGGTGGACGGTACCATGCCAGATTCTAGGGATGAGTTAATGATGTCCACCATGAGGGGGCATAGGGCAGGCAGGGAAGACCTCACCAGAGTTGTTGGCATGGGATCCAGAGAGCAGGTGGAGGCTTTGGCCTGGGAGACCAACTTAGCAACAGAAATAGAGTCCACAGGAGAGAAGGAAGAGAGAGAGCACTGGGGCAGGCGAACAGTTTGAGGATCAGTTGTCCGTGTCTGAGGTGCATATGGTGGGATGGTGGAAGATGCCAGGAGTTGCTGGTGATTGGCAGCCACCTTTTCCTGGAAGAAGTCTAGGAACTTGAAGCAGAGGTCAGGGGCACCAGAAAGCTGGGGGACATCGAGAGGGCTAAGGAGCTGGTTAATGGTGGAGAATAACATTCTGGGGTTATTTTGCTGGTCTCCAATGAGGGTGGTGTAGTAGTTTGTTTTAGCCTTAGAGAGAGCTTCTTTATAAGACCTAACGTGGTCTTAGGCTCCATGATGGACGGTGAGGCCAGATCTTTTATAGAGCCTCTCGAGGCGGCGACCAGTTGTCTTTAGGGTGCGGAGTTCAGTGGTGAACCAGGGGGCAGAATGGGTAAATGAGACAGTCCGGGTTTTAAGAGGGGCAAGGGAGTCAAGACCCCAGGAGACAGAAGCATTATAGTGGGCCAGCCCATCCAGTGAGGTGTCGAGGGGATCAGACGCCAGGTGGGTTTCCAGGATATTGGTCAGGGCCAGAGTGTTCACTGTCTTGATGTTCCTGTATGTGATGTTTCCAAATCATGCGCTGCTTGGGCACAGGGACAGGAACAGTGAAGAGGACAGCATAGTGGTCAGAAACAACGAGGTCCAGGCATCTTAGATGGGAGGGAGCGGTGCCAGTGGAGCACACCAGATCCAGTGTGTGGCCTTTGACATGGGTGGGACCTTTAACATGCTGTGTGATGTTGAAGCAATCCAGGAGTAATAGGAATTCAGAGGCAAAGGGGCAGCTGGTGGAGTCCACATGGATGTTGAAATCACTAAGCAGGAGTGTAGATGCAGACATAGAGCAGATGGAGGTGAGTTGCTCAGACAGCTCAGACAGGAAGGTGGAGGAGGCTTTTGGAGGGCGGTAGATGAGGACAACCTGTAGCTCTGTAGCTCTCCCAGAGAGAAGGCTGCACACTCAAATGAGGTGACATTCAGAACTGGAAGTTGTTTAACCAGGATATCGGCTCGATGTATGACTGCCAGTCCACCACCACGACCGTTAGAGCGGGGCTTTTGAATTTAAACATAGCTTGGGGGAGTGGCTTGGGGAATAGCAGCACCGCTGTCAGCGCTGCAGGGAATAGCATGGTCCGTAATAAACTTTCGCCTAGAGCCCCTGTGCATATAGCAGGGGCGATGAAGGAGACCGAGAGATTTAATCCTAGCGATGGAGTTTGGGGTGAAGTTAAAGCAAAGGTCCAGGAGCTCCAGCGCTGAGTATTTAACCCTCTGGGGTCGACTGACGCGCCAGCACGTCAAAATCACGTGACCAATTTAAGCTGACGTAGAAGTGAAACGGCGCCTCTGTGAGTCTCGGTTTATGTGTTCGAGAAGCCTTCAAACTATATACCAGTTTTTTCGCTAACGTTGCCGTCACGTTTGCTGCGCGTTTGGTGCAGGAAGAGACGGTAAAATCGGGCTTTTCCCACGAATGTGTTCGCAAACAGGAAGTGTGTGAAAGCAAAAAAAACGCGTTCCTGTTGGTGGAAAAAGGCACCACACCAGCCAATCACAAAATTATTTGGCAAGTCACGTGATATGGTTGCTGAGAGACAGGGGGAAGATTTGGGAGTGACGGGGCGGAAAAGTGAAAGCAGCTGTGCCAGTCACAGAGGCAGCGATAGAGACAGCGAGTTTTGAGAGTTGAGAGATTTGTGACATTTAGCGTGTTTGGAGTGCATAGTTAGTGTGTTATGTAGTGTTTAGTGTAGTGTGTTTAGTGTGTAGTGGAATCGTTTTTTTATTTAATGACTCAAAACAATGAGGAGACTGCTGAATGTGGAGCAGGCAGTGCAGCTTTTCATTGAGCTGAGGAGCCCTGACTCTGAGGCATTGCCTGCATTTAAATGTAAATAGTTACATATAACTTTGTAAATTTCAAAAACTTATGCACAAATTTAGCAAACAACAATTTATATTTGCATTATAAGTAATAAAAATGGTTCATTAAACATATTTGTGGTTTTCACAAAAAAAAAGTAACTTTTTCCTACTCGGATTTTATGTTTTTTTGTGATTTTAGGTCAACTGTGTTAATACAGTATGTCAAAATGAAAAAATAATTGTACAGTCACACGTGTGAGGTTGTGCTGAAAATAATGACACCAAACAAGGCAAGGTAAATAGTTTTTAAGGTGAAATATAATGGTATAATCAAAAATAGTCAAAAATTGCCAATTATACCCCAGGCCCTAGAGGGTTAAAGACCCCCTCAGCAGCGGCGGAGCAGCGACCAACCAACATCATCGTAAGTTGGGGAGACCACATTCGCAGAGGAGAGTGATACAGGAGTTAGGCGGTGAATAATCCTGAGGTTGTAGTGGAGAGAGGACCAACAATGTAATGCTGGATAGCCCGCAGAGAATCGAGAACACCGGTTTGGAAGTTAGTGTTGCTAGCGGTTGATCAATGGGGCTAACAGCTGACCAGCGGGGCTAACAGCTGATCGGCGGAGAAAGGTGAGTCCACCGGAGCCAACCTTTCAGGTTTGCAGCCTTCAAAGTTTGTAGCGCAGCCCTAGAGCTTGAAAAAGACAGTTTGGCTTTCATATTTTCAGCATAAAAAAGTAGTTTTGTTGTGGACGGAGAAGCGGCGATATTCACGCCTGCGTCCTCTCGCAACCGATTGCCATGGCGAATCATGTCACCTACTCTGTATTTTTTCTGTCTTTTAGAACACCTTCCAGTAGATTATATTCCACAATTAAAAACAAACCCTTGAAAGTTTGAAACTTTAATACAGACATGATTCCCACACTGAAAGGGCAGTGTGAATGGATGTGATGTGATTGCTATCATTGTTGTATGGCCATGTAAAACATGAACAAACACATGCAGAGAAAGATTGCCATACAACATTCTTTTATTATCTATATATTCAGTCATAACCAAAAATAATAAGTAACGAAATCTAGGAATAAATAACAAGAACATAGCTAATAAAACAGTATCAGACAATATTTTCCAAAATTTTCTCCTGGGGGGGATATGCCCACGGACCCGCCTAGTGTTGCTAGGTTACTGGCTCAGAGCACCCCCCACCCCCCCGTGACACTGTCACCTTTTTTACTCTGAGGAGTTTGCAGGTCTGATAATACTACATGGGCTAGGAATGTACCGATACTGGCATTGGGTATCAGGCCGATACTGCGCTCATATACTCGTACTTGCAAAAATTCACAGCTGCCACTCACCGATACCACTGTATTGCATTAGGCCTTACGTTGCATGAAACTGAAGACCACGATCAGAGGGAGGCTTGTCATTTCTTGTTGTCATTTCAGACAGGTGGACCACGGTCTGAGTCCGGACCCAGACGCCGTCCTATATGGACCTGGAACTATAGTCAATAAATTAATAAAGTATTTTACATTTGACAGGGCGCTTCTATTTTGACCAGCGCTGCCTTTTTAGACTTTAGCAGATCAGGAAATCCACTGATCAATTGCATGCAAATTAAGCCATCCCATGTGATGCTACTCAGCCAATCAAATCTGTAGCAAACATTGTAACTCTGAATACGGACAGATGAAAGCGGTGGAAAGCGAGTGACAGATGGAAAGACGAGTACATGATACAAGGAGAGCAGACAGAGAGATGTGTGAGCCGAGACAGAGAAAAATAACTACACATGGCCACTCTAAGAGCAAATGACTGTTCCCCCAGAGTCACTTGGATTTTTGGTCAATACAAAAGTCATTTACTGATGGAGGGGTTGTCAAGGAGTGCATGAGTGCAGTAGCTGAAACCTAAGATGCACAATTTTTTAAAAGCTATTTTATTTTTAAATACAGCCCTTTTTTTCCTTAAAAATAGAAGAAAATAATACATTTCTACAGAATTATATATCATTATAATTACCGTAATTTCCGGACTATAAGGCGCACCTGAATATAAGCCGCACCAGCCAATTTTAGGGAAAAACACAAATGTGTACATATACAAGCCGCACCCGATTATAAGCCGCAGGTGTTTTAACGTTTAATTACCATATGTAAAGGCTCGTGCACAGAGGAGATTGTCAGGAAAGAGACTGCTGTTTGGGGAAGCTTCCATTTTGTTTAACATTTCAACAAACAAGTTGCATATTTGCACAACCTATGACCACGCAAACGTCAACACGCAAGAGTCAGAGACGCACAAACAGACGCACAAAGCTGCGGACTGGTTCGCACGGACAGTTAAAGACAACATGAATGTCATTTAATTCAACTAACAGCGAAGTAAAGTGAGAAACTTCTCGGTCAGACTGACAGACAGCTGTTAGCTCCGTTAGCACCGCCATCTGTCTGACTATGTGTTGTTAGCATAACAAACCTGAATCACTGACGTTGATGACGTCCACCGACAGAACAACGCGTTCCCTCGACGCAGAACTCTGAATGCTCAATGACGGTGTAGGGTCGACGACGTAGCTACGCTGTCGCCGCGACGCAGAAGCGTAATAATAAACCAGGCGTTAAAGGTGAGGGACGTAACCTGTACAATCCATAGATTGAGGAGGTCCCCTAGTGGCCGTTAGCTGTAAAAATCCATAAATTAGCCGCACCATTGTATAGGCCGCAGGGTTCAAAGCATGGGGAAAAAGTAGCGGCTTATAGTCCGGAAAGTACGGTAAATCTTAAGTGGCAATAAATATTGTCGAAATGTTTTCGAAATGTTCTTACTTTATTTGATTTGACAGTCAGTTCTTGATTACATGCAGACATTGATACAACTACAAGGCTACTTCAATGTCACACTGATTTTTACTGTGAAAATATGATTATTTATATTTAATTTATTATCATTTCTTGTATCAAGCAGGGAAGAAAACAGATCCTGTCTTCCAATTCAGTGCATCTGTAACCTAATAGTTTTTTTTGCAGTAGAAATATCTGTATCAGTACCTGATATTGGCAAGTACACAAATGAAAATACTCGTAGTCATTCTCGGTTTGAACAAAAATGGAATCTCATGGAATCTCAACCCAATATGAACTGACAGAATTGTTGAAAATACTGTGACAAAAGCTGTCACATCTGTTAGTTCATCTACTTCAAATACAGTTTGTTTTTGATGTGTTCTGTGGGATGATGAATGGATTGAATTGTTTCCCCAAATACCAACCAAGTCATCTTTGTCTTACATCCCATCATTATGTCATGTTTTCCTCTATGCCATCACTGGCTTAGCCCAAACTGTCATGGAGCCAATATTTTGAAAATGTAGGATTAGACCGACAACTTCCTGTTCCTGCATCCTGCTTCCTGCCTCAGTCCAAAGACATACAGATGCAGCTGCCTCAATTGTGTTTGTAATGCTGTTATAAGCAATTGTTTATAACAGCATTACAAACACAATTATTGAGTTTTACTAAGTTATTCATTGTTGATCTTTGTTTTGTTAAATCTAAAACGAGAACAGTCCCTTTTTATAAGGTAAAAAAACCCTTTGTTGTAAGTATTTATCTTAGCAATGCAACAAAGAAAGTTTAGTAAAAGTTTATCAGTAATGTATTGGGCTTTAACTGAGTAAATGTGTTATATTTATGTTCTAAGTAGTCAATTTGTAGTAAGTAGTAAATTGCCACTGTAAGCTTCAGGTTGAAAAAGGCTGTTGCTGAACTGAACAGAGCAACAGTGCATTTATTTAATTGTTTAGGAGGGAAAAAAAATATATAAGAGAAAGAATGTGTTATTTTGTCTTTCAAAATGATGTGGACGGAATCAGTTCAGAAATCATTCAGAATAATAACCATGATAACATATTTTTATGTGGCATCATGTAGGATTGTGGATCAAGCTTATTGTTATTCGTATCTAAGAGTAGTGGTTATACAGGCAGCACATTACACTAAGGTCACAGATTAGATTCCTTCAGCAGCCATGCTTCCTGTCTAAATGTCCTGAAACATGACACTGAACCCCGACCTGCTCCCTCATTGTAAGTCTCTATGGATAAGCACATCAGCTAAAATGCCCCAAAAGGAGACATTTAAATTCCTCTGAAGCCTTCACTCTGTGGATGGGTCGGGACCCTGACTGGGCCTCCTGGTAAATTCATCCATGGCCCTTCATCGCAGTGTCAGCTCTGAAGGCAGATCAGCATCAACTAAGGTCACAGTGAGATAATGGTGAGGGTTAAGGTTCTTTCTGCAAGCTCAAGCAGGTTTTATCAGTCATACTCATTGAATTAATAATAGAAGAGGGACAGTGGAGGCCAGAGTCTCCCTCATCACTTAATGGACTGGGTGAGGGCTCATAGTGGACCCTATTAGAACTAATTACATTCAGAGATAAGGATTTCAGCTGTGAGAGTTACCTTAGAGGTAGACTATATGAATACGTAAAGCTTCCACACTTTTTTCCATTCAGTAGTGTTAAGAAAAGAGAAAATCATCTTGAGATACTGACACTATCTTCTTAAGTGTTGTAAAATGCAAAATCTGTTATAGAATGAAAGCTGGAACCTGAACCACAGTACTGCTGCTATCAGGTTGTTCATTATAGGTGAAAATTGCATTTTTCACTGTTATTCCTTATTGAGGGATTAGCTGCTGGAAGATCTTAAGCAGGGTGTGATTTGGTGTCGGAATCCGACATTTTTCTCTCAAACTATCATGCTCTTTTTATTTGAAATTCATGGCACTGCGGATGATGGATTGAGATTCTGTTCAGGATTGTTAAACAATCACTTAATCCAGCAAATGTAAAAGGTGATTCACTTTAGATATTCCCTCAGTAAATCCACAGCAGTATGTAGCTGAGTGATTGGTTATGATAAGGTTGACCCTTTTTTTTGTTTTCATATGGTTAGGCTTCATGGGAAAATGAATGACACAGACTGTGCTAACCTATCCATCAGTCTGTTTTTGTGTGTTTGAATCATATGTTTTACCCAACAGATTCATACTTTCACACATAAGTCACAGCAGCTCCCTTCTTATCCAACAGTGTTGAATATTTTTCTCTGTCTGTCCGTCAGGTTGAACATCCTGCTGCATGGAATGACGCCTCTCTATTTCCACATCGTCAACCTGTGTTTGCACTGCGCCGTAACCTGCCTGCTCATGCACACGTGTGAACGCTGTGTGTTTGAAGACTGCCGCCTGGCCTTCGTCACGGCACTGCTCTTCGCTGTGCACCCCGTGCACACCGAGGCCGTGAGTACATGACACATAGACTGGCACAAACTGGCACAGAATGTGCCGAACACAGCTCAAAGTTGCTTCCAAAAACAAAACAAGTATAAAAATTAGAAATGGTTTACAGTTTCTCAATCAAATTTCACTGTGAGAGTACTGACCTTTCCCTCCTTGCTACTGCCACCCGCTGCTGCTGCGGAGTACCTAAATTGTCAGTTAATGTACCCATAATGCTTTGGGTGTTGTAAACAGAAAGTATAATGTCTCCATGGATTCATTAAGTTAGGGTTAGGTTTCCACTGTGGGCTCCTTGGGCCCCAATGTTTTGTAGCCCATAATTTGTTTACATCTTAACAAATTGGGCTTACTTGTATTGGTGCCAGTCAGCTACTATCAGTTTTCTGTGTGCAGTGCACCCAGACAACCGTTACATGATAACCTAAACCTGGTGATTCTCAAGCGAGTTCTGACGGAGTGGTTTTTTCTAAGTATATTTAAGACCATTACTATGGCCATATGTGCAATATTTTCTTTTAATAACTGTTATCTTGAGTTAATGAAGACCATTTTTTTGTGATGACAAAGAAACCCAGAGGAAACGAAAATTGGAAAAGAGATCTCAGTAGTGTCTCATTCATTTCTCCTAGTCAACTGTGAGATCTATGTGAGACCAAAGTGAGACTGTAGCTGATTTCTCCTGTTTCTCAATTGTTTCTCCTGAGAAACAGGTGCAGAAAATCTCTACTTGGGCTCCCTGTAAGTTTCAAAGGAGATCTCATCAAGCTCTCAATGAAATTACAGAATGTCTACCCAGTGCTGGAAAGGAGCAAGGTTTAAGCGGTAAAGTCTCAAGTCTCACCTATTGCTCCTAAGGAATTTTAGTAGAAACAAATGAGAAATGTTTGAGACCAAAAAAGATGACAACGAGACTGAAATGAGAACTTTCATTGAGCTCCTTTACGGCTCCATAGCCATAAAGGAGCAAGCTTTGAGCAGTAAAATTTTCCTCTGGGAATTAACCCATTATCACGAGAAAGCAAAAAGGTTGTTCCCTCTTATTACTTATAGACTAATGTTTATCAGATCACTGTTGGGAATGTGGAGACACATGGCTGGGTTGAGTGTTGTTATTTACAAGTGTGACACTTTGATAGCCCATGCCAGATGTGGGGTGATGTCTTCTAAGGACAAGTCTTTACAATTGAATAAACATATGACATGGCCCAGTGACCATTAAGCACTGAATTATAAGCAAATCTGTGGAAAGAAAGACAGTTGTTTAAAAAGTCCAGATGTTAAATGAGACCTTCTGAGTCTCGGGTATCACTGGTCCACTAGAAGTCCACTCCATTAAAGTCAAAGAAGAGGAGAAGTAGGTGACAAATGGCTATCTCTTCCCCAAGAGAAGGGGTTTACAAGGGAGGTCTGGTGACTTCAACGGTGAACTCAGCCAGCAATCTCTTCCTGCAAACAACTTTTACTGCCTCTAGCATGTTGTTTCTTCACCAGTGGACTGTCCACAAAAAGGGGGTAGAGAGAGTCAGGCCAGTAGGGGGTCTCAGGAATTAGATGAGAGGGAAATCGAACTCAGACATGTAAATTGCATCTCCTATTAGTCAGGATGAGACCGGGCAAGTTCCTACACCATGCTTGGCTACACCATTCAAACACCCATAACTGTGGGTAGTTTTTTTTTCCTGTGCTAACGAGAGGTCTTAGCCCGGACAGTAACGCATGTTCTTTGAGTTGATAACTATGTAAGACTGGTTTTTATTCTGCTCTGAGTCTACACAGAATGGACGTTAAAGCATTTTAGCTGCTTATATTGTTATTATATCTGTCACAGACTTACAGACATAGTTAACTAAACACTTTAAGAAGCTGCTCCTCACAAGTGTTAACAAGTCTGTGTGGATAAAAGCACTACATTACAATGCTAATATTACACCTATCTCTTACAGTAGGTATAATGTAAATACGATTATATCAAATTGATAGGTACAACATTCAAATAGCAAAAGATCATTAGAAGTTCATATTGTTTGCTTTGAAACTCTAAAACCCAGCCCACAGCTGTGTGTGTATGTCCTGGCCCACTGTTATGAATCTAGTGAAGTCGTTTTTACATGATAAATGATCTCCTTATTTTAGGAAAACAACATTTGTTATTTAGTGATAATGACATAAATAACTTAGGATCTTAAAGAAAACAAACAAAATGTAACTTGTTATCATGTGAAAACAGAGGAAAACGCATAAATGAAGTATTTCGACAGTAACTGTCTGGGTCACGGGATGCACTGAACCGACAAAGTTGTTCATAGTACGACTGAACAGTATCACACAATGTCACAGCTCACATGTATACATGTATGCATGTAAACGGACAGCCATGTGTGGTGAGGTGGAACATCCAAAGTCGCATCAGTTCAGTTCAGCTAGAGTGCGTGGAAAGCACTATAAAACCTTTCACTAGAACATAATTACATTCACCATTTTCCTGGAGCCTACATGGATGACTGATTGGTTGAATGCATTGTGCAACGACGATAGAGTAAATTGATAGCCTGCGGATAGTCCCTTGCGGATTTTTTTCTGAATTGAACAGTCTCAAACCAGCTTGTAAAATGTGTCCACTACAGCTGCACCTAGCGATTATTTTCATTATCGATTAAAATACTGATTATTTTTTCAATTAATTAATTAACTGTTTAGACATGAACAGTGAACAGCTACAGGTACATTATGTGCAGTAGATGATGGAAGACAAGGTATTGCTGTAAAGTACAAGACATGGCAGTGCAAGCTCCAGTCTTTACATCTGTGCAGCCTGGTGAATAATAGATACATATCAAATCAATTCTATTATAGTTATGTAGCCCAAAATCACAATCACACTGCCTCAATGGGCTTCACAATCTGTACAGTGAACGACATCCTCAGTCCTGAGACCTTTGATTCGATTGAGGAAAAAGTTGCCATATTAAAAAAGAAGATGGAAGAAACCTCAGGTAGAGCCACAATGGAGGGATCCCTCTCCCAGGACATGCAATAGAAGTCACATATACAGAACCGGACATCAAAGTCAAGAGTTAACAAATTTCATTGACTTTCTGTCAATGAAATTTGTTAACTCTTGACTTTGATGTTACAAGGAAAAGGAAATTCTATAGAATACATGTGAAGAATGTGGATCCAGGAGGAAGACTGAGCAGGCCAAGGCATTGCCAAGTGGTGGCAGAGTCACGGTCTCCACTCCAAAGAGATACATATGATATATGATATACTGTGCATTCAGAATGTATTCAGACACCTTCACTTTTTCCCCATTTTGTTATGTTGCAGCCATATGCTAAAATATTTAAAATAAAATATTTTATTTTTTCTCCTCATCAACCTACTCTCAATGACAAAGTGGACACAGACATTTTTATAGACATTTTTCACAAATTTATTAAGAGGGAAAAACTGAAATATCACATTGACAAAATTATTCAGACCCTTTACTTAGCACTTAAGCCTGATTTATGCTTCTGCGTCGCGGCGACGGCGTAGCTAAGCCGTCAACGCAGACCCCTACGCGGACCCTACGGCGTGGCCTGACGTGCGCCACCAAAAAATCCTGACTACGCGTCACGTCGACGCGTCACGTCGACGCGTCGAGACGCGAACGGCAAGGACTATGATTGGTCCGCAACACGTCACGTCAACACGCAAGAGTCAGAGACACACAAACAGACACACAAAGCTGCGGACTGGTTCGCACGGCCAGTTTAAGACAGTGTGAATGTCATTCACTTCAACTAACAGCGAAGTAAAGTGAGAAATTTCTCGGTCAGACTGACAGACAGCTGTTAGCTCCGTTAGCACCGCCGCCTGTCTGACTACGTGTTGTTAGCCTGTTAGCATAACAAACCTGAATCACTGACGTTGATGACGTCCACTGACACCAACGCGTTCCCTCGACGCAGAACTTCGAATGCTAAATGACGGCGTAGGGTCGACGACGTAGCTACGCCGTCGCCGCGACGCAGAAGCATAAACCAGGCTTTAGTTGAAGCGCCTTTGGCAGTGAATACTGTCAGGGTTTAGGTTTTTGTTGGACCCAAAATGCAGAGACGGCAGACAGATGTGCTGTCCAAAAATAGTTTGTTTACCACCACAAAAACGGTGGCAGCGAGTGCTCATTGTTTATTGAACTGGAAAAATAATAAGGTGAATGAGAAGGAGGGTAGGCAGGTAGAGGAAGGTGCGGTAAGGAGACAGTGTAGAGTATGCTTCCAGGTGAGCAGGAAAGGCTAGGAGGTAGGTAGAGAATCACTGCAGAGATCTGTTCATGGAAGAAGGAAAAAAAACAAGAATGGGCTGCTGTCCGATACCCAAAAGGACTGTAGCAAGTAAACATAAAGAGCCAGAATTGGCTTTTTCTGTGAAATATTTTCTGCACGGAATTTCATACCTTGGTTCCAGTGTTTGTAGCATTTGGCAAAAACTTTCATTTTCAAAACCAGCAATGGACTTTGTAATTCCGGCAGCCCTCTGGGACGAGTAAGGAAGCTTTGCTTAAAAACATTTGGCCTGCTGGAAATGCATATCCAGCAGGCCCAAAGATCTTATCCTCACAGCAGTGCATTCAGAATGTATTGTAATGTATCCTGCTAGTATTCCTCTTTAGTTAGCGCAGCAGCTGCAATGCAAAGCTTATAAGCTAACTACATAATCCAAGGAACATGAATGAAGAAAGGAACAATTTTTTTGGGTTATTTTAACCGAACAGGTTGGGTTATTTTTTTCGACCCAATAGTTGGGTTAAAATAACCCAACATTGTAGTTATGCATAACCCAACTTTTGGGTTTCTTTCATCAGACCTTCATCAGTACAGCAGGAACAGCATTGTTCAATATTGGAATTACAACCTCCTTCTCGGCTCATCAGCCAAGGAACCACCAGCACCTTTTCTTCGGAGGCTGATAACGTTGAACTGGGTCTAGATAGCATAAAGCATAGCATAGCACAGTTAAGCACAGGACTTTTTACTCTAGTTGATGTAATTCACATCAATCAATCAATCAATCAATCAATCAATCAATCAATCAGTCAAAGCTTTGTTGACATTTATTTGTACCAACAAAGTAGTACAACAAAAATGAGATTACGTTTCTCCAGGATCAATAACACAAACACAACAGATAACACACAATATATAAATATATACATTTAAAACTAAAAGTATGACTATGACTATGACTAAGGGCTCTTGAAGTGCATCAGTGCACATGCTCCAGATCAGCAGTTCAGCAATCTAACAGCTTGTGGAAGGAAGCCGTTGATAAGTTGTTAGTTCGGCCTTTTTGACTCCGGAACTGTTTTCAGCAGTTCAAAGAATATGTGTAGAGGGTGGGAGGGGGTCCCTGATGATGTTCAGTGCCCTGCTCCTGCAGCGGCTTAGGAAGAGTTCTTGGACAGATGGGAGGGAAACTCTGATGACTCTCTCAGCTCCTCTAACAATTCTCTGCAGAGCTTTTTTTTCTGACATGCTGCAGCTGGAGTACCATGTTGAGATACAATACGTGAGAATGCTCTCCACCACAGCACTATAGAAAGTCCTGAGGATTCTGATGGGGAGAGAGGCTTGTTTTAGTTTTTTTTACTCAGGAAGTACAGTCTCTATTGGGCCCGTTTCATGATCCCTGAGGTGTTTTTATTCCGTCTTAGGTCTTGCGAGATCTGCACACCAAGGAACTTGATGTTCTCTGCTCTCTCCACTGTGCGGCCACTGATGCTGAGAGGAGCGTGCTCAGGCTGTGACCTCCAGAAGATGATAATCATCTCCTTTTTTTATGTCCGCATTGAGCACCAGATTATTTTTTCTGCACCAACCCTTTAGGTGTTAAACTTCTTCCCTGTACATTGGGTCCTCACTCATATGAATGGGTCCCACCACTGTGGTGTCATCCGCAGACTTGATGATCTGGTTCCCCTCGTACCTAGATGAACCCTAGTAACCGTTTTGCTTTTGTTCTTCCAGACACACACACACACACACACACACACACACACACACACACACACACCCTTTGACCCTTACTAGCTGTTATGGTCATTTTGGTTGTAGTTATAAGGTTAATTATTAATCAGACTGACAGTTTTGTACCGTTTTTATTGATACTTTATTTGTATTGCTTTTTTTTGCAACATATACAAATACTGGAAGAGATTAAAAAAACAAAAAAACAAAACATCAGAAACGGTACACGCTGGATTGCCATGTCTCTACAGTTTGTTCCTGTGGTAATGTCCTGTGTCCTGTGTCCATGTGAAATTCCTTATCCTGTCGTTGATGTGTGGACTGTCCACTTCTCCCACTTTTCTCAACATTGTTCCTCTTGAGTCCTTATCTTATGAGTCAGCTGCTCCATGACATATACTTCATTCACAATTTTAAGCCAGTCATCTTGTGTTGGTTGGTCTGGCTTGTACCATTTTCTCATAATTGCTTTTTTACAAGCGACTAACACCATGTTCAACAAATATCTATCTACCTCTTTTAACACAACATTCCCTGTCATATTACCAAAATACAGTAATACACATGACTTAGATACAGGGTTGTAAACTAGCGGTCGCCACTTGCCAAATGCGACTAAAATATTTCCCTGGTGACCAGTGTTGGGTATAGTTACTTTGGAAAGTAGTTAATTAGGTCACAACGTTACCATCAATTAAAAGTAATCAGTTACGTTACAGCGTTACCTATGAATAAAAGTAACGTGTTAGAGTACTCATGTGTTGTTTGCAGCGCCTCGCACATGCTGCAACTTCACTGACACACACACAGCCTCCTTTAAATGCACCGAGAAGTCGTGACATTGATGAATAACGTCAGTCATCCTACCAAATTAACTCTGCAGGAGAACAATAACAGGAAAGACAGTCAGCAATATGCCACATAGCGTTTTATTAATTAATTATTTTTTTTTAATCACAGAACATATGAATCAAAATTCACACCTACCCAGCCCAGGTAGCCTATATATGAGCACCAAACAAGATTAGGTAACTCCTGAATTTTTTTTAAACCGAATGCAGTTATGAAAGTGCATAAAGTGCGCTTACTTGTAAACACAATCTGAGGTAAACAGGTAGCAGATTCAGATCCATTTAGAAATTAACGACCAGTCAACGATCTAACAGAAATTTTAACAGCTGCCTCTATGTCAAACAAAAATGATAACAGGCTGAATAAAAATCGCTCACTGGCACACAGGCAAATGACAAATAGCCTAATAGCCGAACTAAAATACTATTCAAGTGTCACAGGCCTAAATTCCCTTTACCATCGTCCACTTACATTTACTCTTCAAAGTAGTGATTAAAACGTTGCAGAAGAAGATTTTCACATACTTCCACGATGCAAAAGCTGGAAAACACTCACTCACTCACTCACACACACACACACACACACACACACACCACACACACACACACACACAAACACACACAGGTAACGTAGGTCAGCAGCAGGGCACAGACGCATCACAGCGCTGGATCTCCGCTGACACATCCGCAGGTGGCACAGTACTGTCTGACAAAAAGCAGGCTGCAGTCGGGATTTTCCTTTCCTTATCCGGATAAGTTCTTAAAATAACGGATTTCTTTTAAAAAAAAATAACGAAGTTACTGATTGCTTGACGCATGAAACTAACGTGTTACGTTACACGAAAAAAGTAATTAGAGTACTTTACAACACTGCTGTCGACTTAATTTGGGGATACATGCCACGGGGTGGGTAAATTTTTGTCCCGATGGTCGTGCTCTTGCAATAAATTATACATGATATAGCAAAACATTGTAGTAGCTGTAAAGTGATAAATTATGACGGCAGCAAACGTTCTAAAACGTGCAAACGTGCTAAACCGGTGATTTGTTGTGTGTCGCACTGAAGTAGCTCCCCCGACGTCACCGCTGTAGAAAATAGTTCCCCTCAGAAGCAACGTAGCGTGCGCGTCACCGCTCTTTAAAAGTTTGGCGGAGTGACAGTAACCGTTTTTAGACAGAGCACCAAGCCGCCAAGTTGCCCGTCCTTTTGGCGGCTCGGTCCGCGGTTTTAGACATAGGCCGGCAAATTGGGGGTCTGTTTTGGTCCGCTGAAATGTGCCGGCCAGTGGGTGAGATGGGCGGAGGTGTCAATGACCTACACTGTTGTTGTAGCACAAGTTAGGAATGGTCGCTACTTTCAAATTAAAAGCCCTCCCGCTAAGAACCCAGTTCTAAACTCCGATAGGGTGCAATGTAAAGCTCTTATTTTGAAGACAAATTCGTTGTCACTGTTCGCAGCCCAACTTCGAGCTTCACGTCACGTCACATGTTTACGCCTACGTCAGAGGCGGCTTTTGGAAAAGGAGGAATATTATGCCTCCGTTTTAGAAAGACAGGCCGGCAAATTGCTGCCCTTACCTTGAAGCAAATGTGCCGCCTTTTCTATCTAAAAAGGGCGATTCGAGCGCAGCAATGTGCTGGCACATTCCTGGTGTGACTAAACCAAAGAGGAAAAACACAGAGGAGATAGGTGGAAAGGAAGGTGACAAAGAAGGCGAAACATTGACGAAAAAAGCAAAAGTGAGGAAGTTCAGTGAGAAGTGGAAGACTGACAGGGAATGGCTTCAGTACGATGATTCGACAGGGTGTCATGTTTTGCTCCGTCTGCTGGACATCCACCACAGAAAAGCAGCGCTCAAATTCAAATTTAATTAATAATATTAAAATTTATTTCTAAATAATACTTTCACCTCTTTTCTAAGCATGTATTGCTATATAATACTGTTATCTCCATGAAAAGTACTGAAACAGATGTATATGCAACAAAAAGAGGCAATTTATTATTTGGCTGGTAAAAAATTTACTTGGCCGGTAGATTCTTTCATCTACCGGTCCCCTTGGCAGGTGAGCCAAAAAGTTAGTTTATATAAGTTTATTTATATATCATAATCCAGAATTCTGACGATAACCAGCTTCCCAAAATGTTAGAATTTTAGGGCAAAGCCAAAAAAGCCATGAGTATGATCTACATTTATAGCCCCACACCTTTTCCAACATGGCTGTAGCACAGATAAGTATTTGTTCTGGATTTTGGGTGTGATAAAGAATCAAATTAAGTTCTTCCGACAAAATAATTTCAAGCACGTGATGATGTGGATCCATTAAAGTAGTCTAAGCTCTTTCTCCAGTCTATATTTGTGGACTAAATGAAAGTTTTGTACCATTTATGAGACTGATTTGGTGAATTGGCAATTTTTTCCCTTCTTCAAGGGTGGTGCCTAGAGGTGATCTGTTGGAAATCGAGCCTATCATTTGTCATAATTAATGATTATCCCTGATAATCATTAATTAATATTAATAGCCACATTTAACCCCAAACTCTCTTATAATGTTGCATGAAGCACTACACTGCATTCACTGATGCAGGTTGATACAACGCTAGCATTACCTGCTTTCTCCACGATGTGATCAGGGTGGTAGTGCCGTAGGCCGGGGGCTTTGTATGTTCATGGTGTTGCCTGTGTGCTTCACTTTTACCAGACAGTTGTTGAATATTGCGTAGTCGTTTGTCCTATTAAATGTGGCATGGGCAACTCTTAACCTAACTTTCTTCTTTGGCCAGTAAACTTCCATTCAAGTTTCCCTCATTCATGTAATAAGTAGCCATGAACTAGTAATGCTGGGGAGTCAAATTGGCGGGAAAATCTATTTATAGCACCTTAATTTTTTTAATGAAATATTTGTTATATTTATTTTGGCACCAGTGTATCGATAGTTGTATTGCATGAGGAAGGAGGGCGATATTTTGCTTTATCGATATTTTTGTCCCACCCTTAAGGAGTGACCTAACATGTTACCATCATCTCGTGTACTCCTTTCAATGAAGGATTAAGAAATGAGAGCTGTTGTCTGTCTATCTTCTGCCCTTCAGCAGTCGTCCACCCTGCAGCTTTGAGGAAGAGAGCAGATCCATTGGCATCAGTACAGAATCACATTATAATTTCATAATTTCATGCATAAGGGGGACAGGGGGGTTGGTATGAATCAAGCAGAGGAATGTGTGCAGCATGGAGAAAGAGTTGAGCGTAGAAAGAGAAATGCATGAGAAATGGTGGAGGAGAGCGATGAAAGTAGAGGCAGGCATACAGGGAGAGAGGGACTGAGCAAGGCAGAGGTGAATGGAGAGCAGCAGGGGTTGTAAGAGGACAAGCCTCCTGCCAGGGCATTTCCCTACCTCCCTGCACAGAGAAAAGCATAGATGAGAAAAGGAGAGGAGAGAAGAGAGCAAAGGGAAGGTTTAGGGGAGAGGGAGTGAAAGTGAGCTAGCGGTGTGAGAAGCAAGACAACAGGACAGAAGAAAAAGTGAGAGCAAGAAGCGTGAAGGAGTAAGAAATAAGGTCTCAAAGTCTCCAGGCCGGTGCAGGCAAGAGTTTATTTCCCTGCTCATCTCCCAGCATGCCAGTCAAAGTGCCATAACAGGGCACGCAGGTAGCTGAGTGGTTAGAGCGCATGCCATAAACGCAGCCGACCCCGGTTTGATTCTGGCCGGAGGTCCTTTGCTGCATGTCACATCTCCCTCTCTCTCCCATGTTTCTTCTCTGTCTACTGCTAATAAAGGTGTCTATGCCACAAAAAATCTTTAAAAAAAAAGTGCCATAACAGGAAGCAACACTTGGATTGGATGTGACTGAGAGAGAGGCAAAGAGCTAACTCCTGGCTCTGTGCACCCTCCAACCTCTAAAAGTCATGTTTGCTTTTCATTCAAAAGCATTTTACTGAATCTGAATCAAGTTGAGAATCTTTTACAGTTCTCATAGTATTCAACATTTTTACAAATATCTCAGCTGAAACCCAAAGAATCATTTGTGTTCTGTAATCAGCTTTTGTGAAGATACTGCACATATATGTGACTGCAGATCCACACAGAAGAGTGTAGTTAATGTAGATCAGCTTTCTTGAGACCAAGCTGATTCGCTGTGCTCACTTTCTGGTGGGATGGTGTTTGAAACAGGAAAGTCAAAGTGCATTACAGGTGAAAGAAACCACCAAAACATCCTATAGTATTCATAGTAGACCTGCAATTATTAGTAGATACATGGATCAATCTATTGACAGAAAATTACGTTTTGGTAAAGGTTTAGGTGTTGAATGGCAATAGACACATTTTTGTTTTAACTTATTAAACTGTCAGTTTTCTGCTTCAACGCATTATTATTAAGTAAATGTTGGTTGCACACTTTTTGAGATATATAATAATGAAACCGCTTGTGTTTACATTGGTTCTCTATAAACCTGTTGCCACTTCAACGTACTAACGTTACAGTGTAATGGCTGTAGGAAAATGGCACCATGTAAAGATTGGTTCCCTTTGACTATGCTATTCAGTCTTCTACTAGGTTGGATTTTGTTTTTCTGTTGATTGGCGTAAGTAACAATGTATAATAATAACTGATACACATTTCAAGAAATAATAATAGTGTTACTAGTATTCACTCGACTTACACACCTACTCACAGAGGACATAAAGTTTCTCATGTGTACAGTGTTTTTTTTTTTCAAAAATGTACATTCACTGGATATAATAGGAAAACAAATGAGTCAACGGTTCCAGCTGTGCGTGTATAATTATGAAATCATCTTATCGGCCTGCCTTGTGTACTGATGCTGATATTTAATTTTAAAGCCATTACAGATGACATGCCAATATTGTCATATTGTCATGCGTCTGCTTACAGTGAAACTCTTGCCAAAAAGCAACCAAGGCTGTCTTTGTGATTGAATATGAGTCAAATCTTCGTGTAAAAGCATAATTACGATGAAAGAGGCACTTTTAAGATTTACCGTAGTTTCGTTTTCGGGCAAGCTAATTTTCAATGGAGTGCAGGGGCATTCTTATGCTAGCATAAAAATCTTTTTTTTTAAAACACTATGAAGGCTCGACACAACATGAAACTTTGCTCGTAATATTACCCATCATCTCGTAGCTTGCCCGAAAATGAAAGTACGGTAAATATTAAAAGTGCCTCTTTCGTCATATTTTGGCATTTACGTGAAGGTTTGACTCATATTCAATCTCAAATAAAGCCTCGGTTGCTTTTTGGCGAGAGTTTCACTTTAACAATGTAGTATGTTTAGTTGCTTTGAGGTTAGAACTAATGGTTGGACAAAACAAGACATTCAAGGGAAAGTTTAGCAGTATTTTTTTAATATGATAAATCATTTAACAAATTTGTTGCTGTTATTTTTTGCTGATGGAGTATTTGCTTAACTGACTGGTCATTTCAGCTCTTGTTTGTCAGTTGATTGTTTTTGATTGTTGCTTTTGATTAGCCATCACCACTCTATGTGGTGGTTAGGGTTGGTGTTGTAAACTTTATTTTACCTTTATATACACAGTAGCCATGAGTTTCATTATGACAATTTTGGGCATGATACTTACAAAAATTATATGTGCTACATATAATAAGATGTTACTCTGCCATTTTAAATTGTTGAAAACATCTGTCAGTGCTGGCTACTTGAAGCTGGTGCATATTGCTTTGTGCTTATGAGATCAGAAATCATTAGTGCATAGATTTGTTAACTGCCAGGTCTCTATGGAGAGAATTTTGTTCCTTTATTATGCAATCAAACAGAATAGGTTTGAAACCAAAAACGAGATTTGAGAGCAAAAAAGACTAAGTAACAATCAAAATTTTTATTTTTGAGAGAAAATATTTCTTCAACTTCAATCAAAACTGATGTTTGTAAGTAAAAACATACGACAATTTTGCTTATAAATCAGTCCTCTTTGCTTTCAAGTTAAAAACCGTTGCTTGCAAATCAGTCCTCTTTGCTTGCGAGTTACAAAGTTTTGGTTGCAAATCAGTCCTCTTTGCTTGCAAATTCAAAAGTTTTGCTTGCAACTCCAACTGCACTTGATGGGCGGGGCCTACGCTGGTGGATGAGAGAAGAGTTTCTATTGGTTGGTTTGACCTGGCTCCAGCGTCAGCTACGTCTTCCGCATTTTTCTGTGCTGTGCTGCTTGGAGGCAAGCCTGTCGCTCTTGAAAAGATTCCCATAAGTAATGAATTGCGCTATATAGCGTTGGCTACAGCCTGCCGCACATTCACAACAACAACAACACAAGTAATGGATTATAATGCCCTGCTGCTGCAAGCACACTGATTAGCAGCAACATGGTTGTCTCTGCTAGTCACGGACTGAGCGGAATAGCTCAATGAGTGAGTCGATTACAGGGAGGCGTTAACAACGTGAGGCTGTGATTTAAGCATTTAGTGTTGCATGGAACTCGCGGTGCCAAAACGTCACAGTTCCTACACAACAGTGCTGTCAGCCGGGGGACGGACGGACGAAGAAGACCGCGGCAGCCCACAAACACCCGCTATAAAGCAGCTAACACTGAAAATGAGTATAGCGGCGCTGAGCTAGCAGTATAGCGGCGCAGCACCGTTGTTCAGCCGTCTGGGAGAACCCTGACCGTGGATTACTAAACTACCGCTGAATGTCTCCACTGTGTAGCGGGCTGCTGCTACTCCTCCCGGCTCCCGTTGTCACTACAGCTGTGCTAATGTCAACAAACACACATGGCGAATAAGTTAACAAATGCACGCACATTAGCAAACTCAGATTTATGTGTCTGTTATATTATGGAATGGATCGACAGATTCATTGGGAACACTACATTGATCTTCATTCGCTGTTGCTTTTTTTTGACCATGACTTGTATTGTTGTGCAATGTTACATAAATACTGTCAAAACAATACGTCCGTTTTTCTTTTAATGCCAGAATGAAAAAAACAACAGCAGTCACAAGCAAAGTCATTGCTTAATTTGTTTCTGTACAGCCTTTGCACCCATGTAAACTGACCACCTAATGTGTCATGTAAATGCACATTTTCACGTTGCATGTATTTTATCAAGATCAGTCTCTTCTTTTCATGTGGAGAGAACACGACCAAGTGAGACTTTTAACACTGTACATTTTTACTACTTTTTCTACATTGTTTCTACTGAAGACATTATGCTGTACCTGCAATTTCACCATCAATGGTATGGGATTATTCAGGTAAAATAAATTACATTACTCTGGCTTTGCCATGATGGTAGCGCAATGATTATTTATTTTCTCTGTTACTTGGATGTGGTGCATGTGGCTTGACAGTCGGCTTACTTTAAGTTGGAACTAATAACATTATTTTTCTAGCAAGTACATTGCCTAATTGCCTGTGTCATCAAGGGTTCTGTGCAATGCCTCTCATATACTGAAATTTCTCCCTCAAAAAATATTTCATTTTATTGTAGTTATCCAGTTTACTGGTGAAGACATTGCACAGGATGACACAGCTCCTAACTTGGTCATGTTCTCTCCACATGAAGAGAAGAGACTGATCTTGATAAAATACATGCAACGTGAAAATGTGCATTTACATGACACATTAGGTCGTCAGTTTACATGGGTGCAAAACATCAGTACATTACAGTACAATGCATTACTGTCACTTAGGCTGTACAGAAACAAATTAAGAATGTGCGGCAGGCTGTAGCCAACGCTATATAGCGCAATTCATTACTTATGGGAATCTTTTCAAGAGCGACAGGCTTGCCTCCAAGCAGCACAGCACAGAAAAATGCGGAAGACGTAGCTGACGCTGGAGCCAGGTCAAACCAACCAATAGAAACTCTTCTCTCATCCACCAGCGTAGGCCCCGCCCATCAAGTGCAGTTGGATTTGCAAGCAAAACTTTTGAATTTGCAAGCAAAGAGGACTGATTTGCAACCAAAACTTTGTAACTCGCAAGCAAAGAGGACTGATTTGCAAGCAAAGGTTTTTAACTTGAAAGCAAAGAGGACTGATTTATAAGCAAAAATGTCGTATGTTTTTACTTACAAACATCAGTTTTGATTGAAGTTGAAGAAATATTTTCTCTCAAAAATAAAAATTTTGATTGTTACTTAGTCTTTTTTGCTCTCAAATCTCGTTTTTTGTTTCAAATCTATTCTGTTTGATTGCATAATAAAGGAACAAAATTCTCTCCATAGGTCTCAGATATTTTTCAGCCCTGTCGCTTCAGTCTAATAACTCTAATGTTTTTATCAAAAACTGCACATTTTTGAAAAATGTACACTTTCCATCAACTACTATTATGTAAATGTTATTAACAGAAGTGGATGGAATCATGCCTGTTCACACACCTGAGCACAGCTGCTTGATGAATCTCAGACTGCACCTCAGTATGAAAGGGCTCCATCATGAAGACCAAATGGAGTTCATTTTTCTTATTTTGATGAGGAATGAGATTGATGGAGACAAACAAGCACACAAGCATTCATATTGGGGAAGAAACACATTTTTCACTCTGGTAATTACCCTCATGCTTGTTTTCTCCATCAGGCTCCTTCCTAGGTTACCTAGTCACCTTTTACAAAGAATCAAAATCTAATCTAAGGAGAGATTTCTCCTGCAGAACATTTCTAAGTCTAAGCCTAAGTCTAAGTCTTTACCTCACTATTTGGTTCTTTTCTATTCTGACTAGTCATATAAAAACAGAGTTGAACAGTTCTGTTGTGAGCTCTCTCCCACCTCCCAGATAGATGGTAATTTGGTTTCCTCTTAGTTAGCTAACAGCATGAGCCAATGCAATTAACTACAAAAGCTGAATCATGGACCATAGCTTAGCATCTGCAGCAGCAAAATATTGTTGATCAAAGCACATGTAAGAACAACATCAATTGTTTTTAAAAAGTAAATACCTTCCCATCAGTGCTTTTTGAATCAAATCTGTGTTATCAGTGAATTGCCTATGTAAATAAAGTGACAGCCTTGACCAGTCACATAATCTTTAGCACACAGCCACCTTCCCCAACCTTCAAAGGTGTCTCCTTTTTTTTAGGTGTGGCAATATGTGTTGGAGGAGGCACCAGGACTGCAGCTGTGCAACACCATTTTTTTTTGCGCGATTGTGCTTCCTAATTGGATGATCAACGTAAGCCGTTTTTTGGACAGAGCACCAAGCAGCCAATTTGCCCGTCCTTTTGGCGGCTCGGTCTATGGTTTTAGACAGAGGCCGGCAAACTGGGGGTCCGTTTTGGTCCGCCGATTTTCCGCCTCGGAGGGTACACTTATTTCCGCCTCCACTGCTATCTAAAACCGAGGTGGAAATGTTCCGGCCCGTGGGTGAGATGGGCGGAGGTGTCAATGACCTGCACTGTTGTGCGACCCACAACCGAGGAGTTTTAAAACCAGGAAACAGCTGATCACAGCAGTCAGTCTGTAGGGGACAATACCTTGATAGTGATGTGATAATTAATTACTGGTAATCAATTATACTTATAGACAGGGCACCACCTCCGATATTTAATTTCTAAGACTAACTCGGAGGGAATTAGTCAAAATATCAACCGTCCAAGTTTGGTAGACAGGAAAATTTATCAATTTAATCAGTCTGTTAAATTTCAAATTTATATTTGATCTCCTATTCTGAAGTAGTGAATTCTTTCCACGATCCCATCGATTTCCCACATCAAATTAAACGTGCACAGACACCGACATAAGATTATATATGTTTATTAACTAAATAAAAGCAGGGTGAATAATATGGGATAATAATGCAAACGGGTAACAACAAATAACAGAAAATGTGAAGATTGTGGGAGTGAATTATTGAACAGCTGATTTCTAACCGATGGTGGATTTTAGTCTAACGATCCGTTACTTCATAAAATCACGGGAATAATCTATCTATTCTAACGGGACGCTATGCGAAATTTCCTTGAGTTTATAAGGTGGAAGTCGAAGCTTTATAGACACCAACTCTGATCTTTGTGACTCCAGCTGTGTGCAGAGATTTCAGCCTACTGGTTTGTAGCAGAAGAGGTCCACGGAGCGTCCCTCTGGTCCTGTGTCTGCACTGCACTGTTTGGTCGCAGGCTGGTGACGCAGCGGCTTACCCGATGACGTAGTTCACCGGCCCAACAGGATTTCCGTTTGAGTGCGCAGCGGGCGGTCGGGCTTGGCTAGATGTCGTCTTCTCTGGTCAGATGGAGAGGCTGTCCCGGTTTCTTGAACAGTTCCGTTTCTGTACCGGATTTTGATGTATGCACAGCGTCTGAATCAGAGTCTCTTTGGAGTGACGATTCAACTTCGACTTATTAACTTCGATTTAACTTCTTGTCAAAAATAACTGGAGGATGCAACGCTGGCCGGGCGTGACTTCCTTAGTTACTAGTTACGAAAATAAACAAAAATGGCTTCTTCTGAACTTAACACGATACTTTAACAATATTAAAAGGAAAAACTAAATAAATTTTGTCCTTGCTTAAGTTTCAAAAATAAAGGTATTCTCAAAATAACGACACGTCACTTGAAGGAAAGCCGTATAAGTAGTTTAAATCTCCGGAGATTACAAAGTCTCGGAGCCTCAAAAATAAGCAAAGTACAAAACTCAATGTTGAAAAATGAAAGAATTACGCGGCGTTAAAACAAAGTTAAGACGCCTAAAACAAGCGAGAGCGAAAAAGCAATAACGTGTATGAGTAAAATGTAAGAAAAAGTGCAGAAGAAAGTAAGCGCGCAAGGGAGTAAAAGTGCAAGAACAGGAGAGTCAAAAGTAAGAGAGTGATGGGACACGATGTGTTCCTCTTTTAAGGCTTAGGAGAGGGCGGCTCCAAGGAGCGGCTTGGTCACGTCTCTCCCTCCAGGCCATGTTCACTGATCAAATCATGGACTTATTACTTATTGCCGAATTAAACTATCCTTCTGTAAGTTTTAAGATCGCGATTGACTGTTCATCTAAATCCACCATGGGTTTTTACATAAAACATTTAGTTAGATGAACAAAAGGAAATAAACTGAATTGCTTAATTGGAAAATGGAATTATCAGTATACATAACCTCCGCCAGCATTGATGGCTCGAACCTGTATCACATAGTGCTGACTTATACTTCAAAACATATGTTGGAGGTAAAAGAAAATATAGATAAATATTAATTGTGGATTACATTACTTAAGAAAGTCCTATGGGAACTATACCAAAACTTTCCAGGAGATGGCACTGTGGCTACACCAGACACTCAGATGTTAAAATCAAAAATTAGTAACTTGGGTTAGGATTACATCAGGAAGATAAGTTACATATCAAAATGTAGATCTAGCCCTGCTGTGGAAGAATATATTGTTAAAGACAGGATAAGACTAAGTCTTGGCATCTTTCTTGGATTAGAAAAAAGATCAGGACTCTCTCCACTTCTCTTGTTAGCATGGAAATGTTTATGGTTCTCTTTTATGACTATTGATTTCAAGGTAACATGGGACAGTCAGATGCTGGAGGGTATCCTTAACACACGGCTCTTGTTCTCGGACAGGAAGTTGGTTGAAGGAATATTAAGTCCACAGATAGGCTTTTGTTTGTAAGCCACAGTTTATAATATAACAGGTGATTGGAGGGAGTCCGGTGATTCCACTCGTGAACTCAGCAAGCAGTCTCTTCCCGCAAGCAACATGTTTATTGCCTGTCACATGGTGTCTTCTAACTAGTGAAGTGCAGGGAGAAGGGGAAAAAGGGACCAGGTCATGATGAGGTGGCAGGGAACTAGGTGATAGGTGAAACGGACACAGACATGCAGATCGCATCTCCTTGTTGTGGCATAAACGACGAGGGCATGTTCCTACAAGTCCATCACTTCATCCGCGGACATTAAGATGAGCAACTGGACAGCCGCTGAGATCCCGGAGATGCTAGTGTCTCCTGGATCTCAGCGGCTGTTTGGTTCTGTTAGCTTGTTGTTGTAGCGCAAGCTAGGAACGGTCACTACTTTCAAATTAAAAGCCCCCCGCTAAGAACCCAGCTCTAAACTCCGATAGGGTGCAATGTAAAGCTCTTATTTTGAAGACAAATTCGTTGTCACTGTTCACAGCCCAACTTCGAGCTTCACGTCACGTCACATGTTTACGCCTACCCCAGAGGCGGCTTTTGGAAAAGGAGGAATATTACGCCTCCATTTTAGAAAGACAGGCCGGCAAATTGCCGCCCTTACCTTAGAGCAAATGTGCCGCCTTTTCTATCCAAAAAGGGCTATAGTTTTCAGCCAGATTTTGCAAAAAAGCAGAAAACAACAAAAATAGCAGATAGCTAGCTGAAGTGTGAGTTAGGTTTGCTCACTGTAGTAGTCTTAAAGGCACTAATGTTATAATCTTGTGTTAGCTTAGCAACTTACAGTAAGTAAGAGTCATGCTATGCGGGTCGAGGTGAAGTCTGAACAAATGAGTCGGGAGTTCGTTCCACCACCGAGGTGCCAAAACACAGAGGAGGCATGACTTCACCGAGCGGGTTTTGTTTGCTCACAGCTATGGCGGTACCAGCCGGCCAGCTGATGTAGCAGAGCGAAGTGCTCATGCTGGGGCGTGTGTGGTCTGACCAGTGTTTGGAAGTAGATAATGCAGTTCCGTTGACGGCCTTGAAGGCCAGCACCATCGTCTTGAATCGGATGTGGGCTGCAAACACACTGCATGAAAAGTGGGATTTTCGTCAGTATGCGGCACTGTAAATTGTTGTGGAATTTCAGGTTTGCGACAATTCACAGCAATCTGCAGGCAACACCGAAAACTGACGTAAACTGTCGGAAATTGACGTGGGCCTTGCTTGGCAGTTGTCCCCCCATGACCCCCCTCCCCCAGATTCTAGGGGAGGATTTAACATGTAAATGAAAATGCTGTGAGCTATAGAAATGTAAATCAGGGTAGCAGGGGGAGTTTTACCCCAGGTGACATTTTTCTAAAAGTTATTAACTTCATTTTAAGAAAATCTCTGGTATAAATATATCAGGCCCAGTATAGCCTAATTATAGACTAAATTTTAGCTTGAATTGATTTATTTAATTAAAGTATGCTAGATTAATTACTGTGTATGTCATTAGCAATGGCCAATGTTATGTAAAAAGATAATTTATTCTTTTTTTTCTCTCTCCTGAGACCAAGTTAAAGATAAACGCCAGTTGTTAAGAAGTAAAAATTTGCATGACATACTTTGAGATAAATAAGATATTGAAATGTATAAATAATTTCTGTTTAAAATGTGTGACATTAAAATATAATTTCATGGGTTCTGAATGTTTAAAAGAAGTTAAAGCAATTCTTATTATGTGTGAGAGTTCATGACCTGTAAGAGCTTTTACACTTCCGGGTTGACTGGAGCGTGAGTGACGAGGAAGAAGAAGCAGAGAGTTAATGGCGTCGAGCAGCTAACAGTGGGCTGTGTGTGTCCGTCAGTGTCGTGTTTTATCACTAACGGACTGTGAACTGTTGTCGGACGACGTGCTGTGAGCTGGACTCTTCATCGCAGTCGACGTGTTTGTGTTTTATTGGACACAAAGCAAGTTCGGCTTAGCTAGCTAGCCAGAGCTAAGCTAGGCTAACAGGAGCTAGGTTAGCGGCACAGCCATTGTTGAGAGGAGGCCTGCGCTGATGGGAGGAGCTTTGCCGGGTCGCCGCCGAGAGTGTTGCCGACGGAGGTCGCTTTGCTGCCGCAGAGGGACACGGAGGTTTATCAGTGCAAGCATTTTGTTCTCACAGACTAACCTCGCATCACAACGAGGCCATGACCTCCTTTTAGCTCGGAGCTATGTCTGCAAGTCCAGATTTACTTGATGCCGATAATGACGCCATCGTGTGTAAGTAACGTTTACTGTTTTCTCCTTCCTTGTTTAATTTTACTGTGACTTACGTTGTCTTTATTCACACCACTCTCATTTAATTGTTTTCCAGCTGCCTGTAAGATAGTAACGTTACGCAGGAGCTTCAGGTACAAACAACCAGATCTTCCATCGCAGGCTGAAGCTGTGAGGAGTTCAGCTCGGAGTCGATCGAGAACAAAGAGGGTAAGACTTGTTAGATTAGATCCATTTTTGGTCAATGTGACTATTATTCGGGTGCATTAATAGATGTGTTGTGTCCATACGCAGTGCATCGCGCAGTACTGATTGTCTTTATTGTTTTTACAGCTGCAGGAAGCAAGACAGAGTGCTAGCTGAGGATGAGGTGGACCTTTGGAAGTGCGCCACCATGGAGCTGATGTCTGAGGAGGAAGACGGCGGGGTGTCTGGATGGAGCCGGAATCTTACCGAGCTTTGTGCCGCGCTGCAGTCGAGATTATGGAGGCGATTCCGAAGTACATAGCGACGCACCATAGACGTCTGCAAAATGGACCGAATTCAGATAGAAGGCCTGGCAGTTCTGGCACCTCCAGCTCCGAGGCGGCAGACAGACACTTCACGGTGCTTTAGGATTTTGGGCTTCTAGTGAGCTTCCCGTTGTTGTGTGGGCAGATTATGCTTTGTACATAGTTGTGGTGTGTTTGTGTTAATAAAGCTCTTTCTTTGAATAAACAGCACCTTCCTGGCATTTTCCTTACCTCAATAAATTCATTCATGTCTTTGATATGATATATATGTCTTTGATATGAAGCCCCTCGGGCTTGGCCCCCTAATTAGAGTGGCACCAGAGCGCCACCTAGTGTCGGATCAGTATCACCTTCCTCAGCTATCCTCAGGAGGGCATTGTCAACAATTGTACCAAGTTTCGTGTTAATCCGACGTGCCGATGTGGAGATATGAAATACTTCAATTTAATGAGCGCCACCTAGTGGTCATCGGCCAAGATTTTGCACAGAGCCTCAGTGGCTCATGGGGAAGTAGTAACCTGAGTTTCATGTCATTCGGACACACCAATGTACCACAAAGACTCGGCACAATTCACTGAACACGTGGAAAATTTCGCCAGGCAGTGAAAAATGTGATAATCATTGCCTAAGGAATATGGCAAAAAATAATAATAATTCGAAAAACAATAGGGACCTTGCAGGTTCCCTGCTCGGGCCCTAATTATATTCCGTCGGTCTCATGTAGCTCACCTATTTTTATTGCTAATGTCAAATTTAATTGTTTTATAAGAATACAAGTATACTACATACGTGTATACTTTTAGTCTTTTTATTTATTTGGAATATTATTGCAAATATACTCAGCATGAACCTCACCAGACCTAGGATTAGTGTTTCCAATCTGGCAGGCTTGGCAGTCAGTCAGTCGGTCCGCATCTACTGAATGGGACTCCTGTTTCAGAGCTGAAAAGCCTCCATTCATCCACACCTCCTCTCCTCTTTCATTTGATAGCATGCTGGCCATGTGTGGATCCCATCAGCCATATGTGCGCACGCGCACACACACACACACACACACACACACACACACACACACACACACACACACACACACACACACACACACACACATTCTCTCTCTCACACACATACACACACAAGAAAAAAGGATGAAGGCTAGGACAGACAGAGCCGAGGGACAGGCAACTGGAGATAAACAACTCTTCTTAGAATGTGCCTGGGGTGACAGTCTGCCTGGAAAAAGTCTCACACGCTCAGTATGTATGTGTTTGGGTGTGTTTAAGCAAGCTGCACTTTTACACATCCTCTCCCCCTGTCCCTTGGTTACAGAGAGGCATCTGCATCTGAGCTCAGATTCCTGCAGAATTATGTAATAGGTCTGAATTAGAGAGAGAGAGAGAGAGAGAGACAGAGAGAGAGAGTGAGAGTGAGACAAATAGGTATGTTTCTCTTATCCCTGCTCCTCTCTTTGTCACGCTAGTTGCATCCATACAGAGCCTTTTATTACACAAATAATCAGACTAACAGCTAAATTACAAATAAAAGGCTTCCTGTAAATACATCAGATTATAGTGGGATTACAGTGAACATTGTATTGTGCTTTTATAAAATTAGGAACCAGCAAGAAACAGATAAAACCCTAAGTCTCCAGTGAGATAAATACCAAAAACACTTGTCAGTCCCATCCTGCCTGGTAAATGTCATGCCACCTCCAGTTCAAGCACCCCTGCTTGTAACTACGGCTATGTTAAAAAGTTTAATTAAAATAAATACTTTTTAGAATGAATATACCTGAAGAATGATGCCGTTGCAGCTCTCTAGCAAACCATAGCAAAACATCTGAACAATACCTCTGACAACTTTTATGCTTATAAAGTGAATCAGAGCAAAATTTGAGAGGTTTTTGGTAACAGCTGGCTGTGAGTGACAGTGCTCAGATTACAGTTTTAATTGATTGCTTTGATGCAGCAGTCAACTCAAACTCCACATTTTCAAAACAGTTAACACGCAGGCTGAAACAGTAGCACTCATGGTCAAAATGACTCATTTTGTTTACAAAAGGCTCTAACTGTGCCAAAACATTTAAAATATGCAACAAAAGCTAATTTTGCCTTCAAATAACACAAGTTGCAAACAAGTGTATGAGCTCTTCCAATCAACCATTACACAGTGGACAACAAATACAAAATACAGCACTCAGTGTGAATCAGTGCACCATTGCTTAACATTGTAGCCTATTACTCTACGTAGCTTTCATACCAGTGCCATTTGTTGTCAAATTAACCTTCTTGCAAAGAATTGAATCCAGAATAAGAAATGCTTTGATTCAAAGCCAAACTGTGGCTGAAAACTGAAATACTGTAAATATTACACAAAATACATGGAAACCAAAATAAAATCTATCAGAGCAATGGTTCCCAAACTTTTCACAGCCAGGTACCCCTTCAGACATCTGACCTCCAGCCATGAACCCCCTACTACCGCACACACAAAAAACCTGTTTTAGCTTTAATGAGAAGGGTGTGCATGAGAGGATGCGCATAAGTCTGCAATATCTGGCTGAATTTGAGAAAGTCTGAGTCTTAAATCATTCTCCACACAAAGTCTTGCTCTGTATTTTGTTTTCATACTTGTCAGAGCTGAGAATCCACTCTCACACATGTACGTGGTGGCAAAGGGCAACAAAGTCTTGACAGCGTTTGGCCAGCATGGGGTGTTCTGTGCACAGTCCGATCCAGAAATCCGACAGTGGCTTGTAATGAGCTGATGTTCTATCACAGACTGATAGAACATCCACAGGAGCTTCCTGCAGATGTTAAAGGATCGCAGCCTCCTCAGGAAGTACAATCTGCTCTGAGCCTTCTTGTACAGCTGCTTAGTGTTGCTCGTCCAGTCCAGCTTGTTGTCCAGCCACAGCCCAAGATATTTATAGGTCTCCACGACCTCCACCTCCTCTGCTCCTAACAGAACTGGTCTGGGTCTGGGTCTGGGTCTATCCCTCCCGAAGTCAGTGACCAGTTCTTTAGTCTTTGCGGTGTTGAGTTGCAGGTTGTTTGTGTGGCACCAGACAACAGAGTTCCTCACCAGGCTCCTGTATTCCTCCTCTTTATCGTCTGTGATACACCCCATGATGGCCGTGTCATCTGCGAACTTCTGGATGTGACACGTTTCAGAGGTGTAGCAGAAGTCCGCTGTGTACAGAGTAAAGAGGAGGGGGGGACAGCACAGTCCCCTGCAGAGCTCCTATGCTGCTGACCACAGTGTCAGACGTGATGTCCTTCAGCCTGACATACTACAACCAGGCAGGGGTCCACTCGCATTCTGTTTAGTTTTTCCTGGAGTAAAAGGGGCTGGATTGTGTTGAAGGCACTCGAAAAGTCCAGGAAGAGGATCCTGACTGTGCCGTTTCCCTTGTCCCGATGTGAGTGGGCTCGTTGTAGGAGGTAGAGGATGCCATCCTCCACACCAACCTCTGCTTGGTAGGCAAACTGCAGGCTGTCCTCAGCGTGCTGTACCTGGGGCCTGAGGAGGTTGAGGAAGAGCTGCTCCAGCGTCTTCATCAGATGTGATGTGAGTGCCACCGGTCGGAAGTCATTCAGCTCGCTGGGCCGGTTCTTCATATCATTCAAACAGAAGAACATTGCAAGCAAGTGTGAGGGGTTTTTCTGTCATTTTAAAAGCATTGTGGGAAAGGAGAAGCAAACTTTATGTTATTTCCCATTTGTTTACTGGTATGCAGGCTCAACTCCAAACAATGCTGCTCAAACAGCACACAAGCATGGGCAGCTATTTAAAAAAAAAAAGGTCTAATACTCATTCTTAGCTGTGATAATGGGCACTTGAGCCGTAATCACAGTGATTTTGCACCCAGGCTTTGGAATGAACACAGCCAAATTCTATTGAGATAGTGATATGCAGCAGGTCAAGTTGTGCATTTCATTGTAGCATAGCAACATAATGGGCTCCACGTGGACGTCCAACCCCGTTTCCTCACCAGAGCTGTCTGATAGCTGAGTAATCTCTCCAATCTCTCTCTGTGTGTTGCAGGTATCTGGTATCGTGGGCAGAGCTGATGTCTTAGCCTGTCTGCTGTTCTTACTGACATTCCTCTCTTATATCAGGTAAGGCGGCTCTACCACCCCTACACCTTGTGCAGAAAGAAACACACCATACGGTGTTTGCCATGTGCCACTTTAGTCCCTACTAAACAATAGATAATTAATGAATCATCTAACTTGGCCCACCCTTGCTTATGAACACCTTTCAGGATGCCCTCTTCATACCCAATCATGAAACTATCACCTGTTACCAATTAACCTGTTTACCTGGGGAAGTTTCAAACAAGTGTTTGTGAAGCATTCATACATTTCCCTTTTTAAAGCAGATGCTGTTGCTGCCATCAAATTCAGAATAAACATATATTTACAACATTAAATATATTGTCTTTTTATTGAGTTTATGTTGTTTATGTAGCAAACGATCCCATTCTGTTTTATTTCTGCTTTACACAGTGTCCCAGCTTTTTCAAAATCAGGGTTGTATGATTCGATTTCATGGGATACAAATTCCTTTATATGAACATCTGGATGTGGAATTTCTTATTTGCCTGGACAGATCTTAATGAAACAAATCATTTTAAATTAATTTTAATCATCCTACAACATGACTGGGCTAAGGCTAACCTGCTATCGTCTGTCCTTATATCTTACCTTTATTCTACTACTTCTCTCTGTGTTTCTCAGGAGTGTCGGTGTGTCGGCCTCTGAGGACGCTCTGCCCTCCACAGTGTCTGCATGGTGTCTGCCAGTCAGTTTGATGCTGGGCACCTGCGCCATGCTGGTCAAGGAGACAGGCATCACCGTGTTCGGAGTGTGCGTGCTCTACGACGCCCTGGTGCTCTGCCGCAAGCCTCTAATCTAGTAAGCAAACAGGGTTTTTGCCTTATTTATGTTTTTTTTTAAATCTTGTTTTATGTGGCACTGGTCTGCTGATGTGCACAGTTTTTCAGCAATGTCTGGCTTTATATTTACACAGCTAAACTCGTTTACACCTGGGAGCTGCCCACTGAAACTGTAGAATATTTGTCTTGGAGTTGCAGGCGTTTTTCTGAAACAGTGGGCACAAATAGTTGGGATAAGAAAAGCAGAGGTTACTATTACTGTGTGAGTTCATAGTTTTACAGGAGGAGTAGAGCTGGTCTGCACTGTGGTAGGATCCGTAATAACGCTTCACTTCACACTCTTCTCTTGTTGTCAGTCACATTGCCTATTTGACTCGCAGTACCTAGGGATTTAATAGGCTGTTTAAGTGAGCCTAGGAGAGAGCACAAGTGGGATTTGTGCTGTCATTGGTTTGCATGTAATGCATACACATGATACTATCAAACACTTAATCAAACAATTTTTTCTTTGCTATCGATGTTGTGTCTATTGCTGACACATATTGCTATTGTTTTATCGCCCAGCCCTACTTTATCATAAAGACAGTTTTTTATAACCATAGTGGTGAGTCCTCTGGTTTCCCTTTTTGAATAATGAACATAGACTTCCTCCACCTGGTGGTATAGAGAGGTATTTCCTCTCATGCAATTGGCCATCAGCCGTAGTCTTCATGGTGTGTTCAAATGCAACTTTTTTTGCAAAAACACTGCTTTCGTCGCCGAGATTTCTTTGATGTTGGTTTGGTGTGACAGGCTCCTGAAGGAAAAGCAAATCAAACCAAATCAAATCAATTTCATTTATATAGCCCAGAATCACTATCACATTGCCTCAGCTGGCTTTACAACCTGTACAGGGAACAACACCCTCTGTCCTTAGACCCTCGATTCGAGTGAGGAAAAACTTGCCATGGAAAAAAAGCCTTTTAACAGGAGGGAAAAAATGATGGAAGAAACCTCAGGAAGAGCCACAGAGGAGGGATCCCTCTCCCAGGACAGACAGACATGCAATACATGTTGCACGTACAGAAAAGTAACAAATCACAGTATAAAACTTACATTATAAATAATTTGCGACAGATATTCTGTCACAAATTACTTATAAAGTGTGTGGATCCAGGAGACAACTGAGCAGGCCTAGGCATTGCCAAGTGGTACCCGATCCACACAATCTCCTCTCCACCGTGGTGACCTGGAAGAGGGCAGGCCACACAAGATAATTCAAAATGTTCAACTACGAAGTCATTTTAATGATTAGTACTCGGGCTGAAAAGAGTCCAGACTTGAATTTGCCCTGGTTGACCTGAGCTCTCATAAACCTTATGACTTGACTTTGACTTGATTGACTTTTAGCCTTTCTAAAGCCTTGCACTTTGCTAGGACTGATTGTAAATACTCAAGACTTGTTGCAGGAATCAACTTGGATTTAGGCTCAGTGAATTACAGACTTGTCCTGAGTTGTCTTGAGTGTCAACTGAGACTTACACCAAATGACTTGAAGCCCACCTCCCGTTTATTGCCATTTTTATATTTCATATTTTCATGAGTTTTTATGTTTCCTGCAATGTTGATAAGCCACACTATTCACTTAATTGTGTGATAACAATCAAAAATTGAACAATAGCATATCACTATAGTAGAATTTTGGAGCCATACTTCATCCTCAAGCTTGGCAAATAAATGTTTTATCCTGTTTGAATTGTGCCATGGAACACACATATGTTTGTGAAATGAAAAGATCAATTTTCAAGTCAATGAAGGTACCTTTTTTTCGTTGAGTTAGGAAAACATCATCTATTTTTGTGTTAAACTGCTCACTACATTGTCTAGCTTAGCATACATCATCAGCTCCAAAATGGCTGCCAATTGACTCAGAAAAAGTATTAAAATAAGTGAAAATCACAATAAATCTGGTCATTAACAACTGCAGTAATGCGAAAGGAGAGTTGGTCAGTTCTATGACCAGCTATACAATGTTTTAAGTTACCGGTTTTGGTGAGCGTTCAATGAGACGAGGTCACTAACGCGACTGTTGACTGTGTAGTCTTTATAATTACGTATTTTTATAGTCTGATTTGTCATTAGGTTGATGACAAACCTTGACTTAATTGACTTGGAAAATTGTTTGTCTCCATTCACTACCGTACATGTTTTTTTCTGTAATAAGGTTCCATGAGTGAAATCTGAAGAGACTTGACTTAGCCCTCTATAAGGGTTATAGGAGGGTGTGACTGTATGTGGTTGAGCGAGAGAGACAGTGTCTGTGTGAGCAGACAGGTGTCGGTGATCAGAACAGAGCAGTGTTTCCCCTATATGCACCTAGCAGCGGCGGACTGCTGATTTTTTATTTTTTTTTAACAAGGAGAAAGGAGAGGTGGAGAGTGGGCTCAGTCTTGTCTCTTTAGAAACTAACGGTCTATCATTTTGCGCTGTGGACGCTTCATGTCCAGGTTAATCACACACCTGCTTGAAACATTTTCTGAAAATAAATCACAAACCACAGTGGGCCACCTATAGAGACAATGAAGCCTGTTAGCTATTTCTTATAGCTGTTAGGATAATGAACTTTAATATAACAATTTCGGCTGATAGTATCCATGGTTCTATTGTCATATTATGCTTGGCAACTACCATTGTCTCTGTAAAAGAAACTTTGCAAGCAGTCTCCCTCTCTATGTAACCGGGTCAACCTGTGTGTTTAATGAAATGTTTATATAATTACACACAATCTGTTACTGCCTGACAAGAAAATGCCTCCAAATCTGCTATGTGCAGACTGTGTGTGTGTGTAGCTCGCTGCTCCTCGTCTTGAATTTCTTCTTCTGTATTCCCCACTATAAATGCTTCCTGCACCCCCCACCTCTGCCCTTTTGTACAGTTCTCCTGTGGGAGAGGTGGGTGTCATTATTTAATTCAGTTGATAATCCTGAACCATCCTAATGTTTCTCTTTGTTTATTATCTGCATTTCTGGTCTCAATGTTGCTATTATGTCTGTTCCTGCCTAACAAGGTGTACATGTCAACAGAGTAGCATTTAAAAATAGTAGTTTTAACAGTTGAAAGCTGCTAGCTTAAAGTTATGACGAACCAAACTAACTTCCGGGTTTGTCGATATCTTTATCTGCATTTTATTTGTATAGGAGCTCGAGTGGACAGTACGATTTACATGGAGGTTCTACTTGTTATCCATTTTGTCAGGTATGTTTTGTTAAATATGTGGTTTATTCACTGTATAATGATTTTACTGCGTAGTCGCGGGCCTCTTTTGTACAATTCTCCTGCGGGAGAGGAGCTCGAGTGGACAGTACGATTTACATGGAGGTTCTGCTTGTTATCCATTTTGTCAGAATAAACGGAGATCGTCTCCAAAGAGATCCCGGTGTCACAGCATCATTCGAACCAACACAACGCAGAAGCACACCGGTCACAGCTACATTCACCCAGATATACCATTACTGGTTGATGCAGGTGATGCGCCGCGCTAAACTCCGTTATTCCGGGCCGTGCTGCGCCGTTTCTCAGCATACACCACAATGGAGGTAACATTCGTGCCAGGTTTGGAGAAGGTGCAACGAGAAACTTTGAGTTTACTTGATAATGTCAGCACCACAATTTTAACAAGCACGGTCGTGGTGATTTATTGTCATCTCAAACACTCGGTGAGGTAAAGTTTTTTGCCAGTGACAGACGCTGTTTTTCGGGCAGAATGTGAGGAAGAGTTGACAGGACAGGCGATAATCCTGAATCCGTGATCAGTGTTGCTTGGATGACATTTCCGGGGATGTCAACCATGAAGCAAGCAACACTGATCACTTTACCTCACCGAATGTTTGTGATGAAAATAAATCACTGCGACCGTCAGAACTCCCGACTGAGACTTCAGTGAACTTTATCTCGGAAAACAGCCCTGCGAGTGAGTCAGACAGCTTCCAGTTTACTGATGGTGATTATGTAATTATGTAATTTAGAGTGCAAAACGTAACTTTGTCACTTTTCAGGATGTTTGGTGGGTCAAGATCTCAATCACAACATATTATAACTGCATCTATATAATTATAAACTGTGGGGGGTTTAGATTGACGGGGGGACACCTGGGAAACACCTTGAAAACACACAGGCGTCATCGTCGTGACGTGTACCGTCACGTCTCTTTAGGAGCCGCAGCGCCGGCTTTCTGTGTGGATTACACAGTGGTTCGTCTTTAAGGCGGTGATGCTTCGCTCTGTGTAAATGACCATCAGCGGATAATTGGCGAAGCGCAGCTGCGGAGTTAATGATGCGACACTGTGTAAAAAGGGCTACTGGTCCAGGCAAAGAAGAAAAAATGAGACACGCTATATATGATAGCGATATATTGATTTTGTCTAAACTCTTTTTCAAAACCCATATTCATCTTGTCAAAATACACTCTTTTTTCATTCTGTGGCAGCGCTATCAAAGTTGAGCTGTTGCGCATTTCATGAGAGAAGTTGTCAGTCTCATTTCTTATAGAGCACAATGTGACATGTTTAGATAGACACTTTAATATACATTCATACTGTCTTGTAATTCTGCTTGATTTTTCTCTCAAAATGCATCAGATTGATGCTTTTAAATATGAAATATTCAGAATGTTCTTCTGGGGGACCATGCCCCCGGACCCCCGAGAGGGGTCTTATCCTTCTCACCTTTTTCACCCCTGACCCGTTTTCATGCCTGAATTTACTTTTGTTAAATGATTGTCAATAATTGTTTTAAAGATTATACTTTTATTGTGTTAAATAAAAGTGTATTTTCCTAAAGCTTTAGACACCTCATATGTAAGCTAGACAGACATTTCCCCTGCTCATTACTGTGCAAAAATTTACTGTTATGTTCGTAAGCCTAAAGAGCCCCTCATAGAAACCTCCCGACAGGTTGCACTTTGCGCTTTGCTTTTGCACGCGGATGAACACTCACCTCCACTGTTACAACTCCATCCTAGGGGAAACACTGCAGAGGGAACATTTGCTAGTAGCTATAAATGTGTACAGCCCAGGTTACAATTTGCCCATGAATAAACTCACATTAAGGTGACAGCCACCGCTATCCATGCTATTATCCATACTGTAGTAGGTGTGTAACAGTACACAGAAGTCAGGAGCCCTGGTTCAGTATGATTTTCAGTGCAATGGGTAAAAAGAAAACAAAAATCCCAAATAGTACAATTACAGTTGTTTGACTAAGTTAAGACATTAAAAACATTACATTTAGAAAGGCAAAAAACAAAGCAAAGAATGTAATGGAATAGTTATAAGATAAGAAATTGCCTTAAAAAGACAATGTGAAATGAGCAAATATATGATTGTGGATCATAAATACTTTGTGTATTGAACCTTTTGTAAAGCCATTGTTGGTTGACCTCAGGTATTCAGGAAGCTTGAGCATAGAAATTTTAAAGCCCCTTCACTTTGCTTGGTAGTGCATTAAGAAGTAAACAGTGAACATACACTTATGCACTGGTTATATTTGTATGCAGGCTTATAAAAAAACAAATGATTGTGATGGAAATGCTTATTTATGGTAATTAGTCTACTGGAAATTTCTTGGACCCAGAAATGGTGTTTCCTATAAACTTTTATGATTGAAATGTAATCTATAGGCCTAGTGGATGAAATTCAACTTGGTTGCTAAGAGTTGCATGTTGGGCAATTTGAGTAATTAGCATAATTAGCTCATTAAGGGGAGACACTGCAGGTGAAGAATAGGGACATTTTTTTAACTAATATATATCACCATGAAACTTCCCCAGTTGATTACTTACATTAAGACAATTATTTTTTGTATTATGAGTTTTCTGAAATTGTGTGTTTAAATATGCAAATGAGGTCTTTTTTTAGCTTAATTGATCATGGGAAACATATAGGAATGTTTATATTTATGACCTGGTGCATCTGGACCCCTTATTCCTGCAATTCCAATATGGCAGCTGTCCAAAAAAGCAATTTTGGCTGTATTATGGGGTCTTACACCCATTGTTTGCGCAAATTCATCTACAAGCACCAAATTTGGCATAGATGAAGCTGAGGGCATACTGAAATGATTAAGCCAGGGCGCCCAAGCCAATGGTCCCAAGAGACCAAGAGGCCAAATCCAATATGGCCGTCGCCTGAAAGGGATTCGGCCATAGCTTTTGAGCCAGATGAGATACTAATACAAACTTAATGTCTATTTTACCTTTTTTGACCATAAGAAACCCATTGGAATACTTATATTTATGATTGGGTATATCAGGACCCCCCCAAATTCGCTAAATCCAATATGGCCGCCACCTGAAAAGGGATTCGGCTGCATGTTTTAAACCAGATGAGATACAAATGTTAAGCCGAGTATATATTTCACCTTTTCTGGCTATGGAAAACACAAAACAATATTTATATTTACAATTGTTTGTATAGGACCCTCAAAATCCCCAAATCCAATCTGGCTACTGTCTGAAGAAGGGTTTTGACTACAACTTTTGAACCAAATAAGTTACAGATGAAAACTTAATGTATATTTAATTTGATTTATCATGACAAACACATGGGAATGCTTGCATTTGTGATTGCCTATGTTTAGACCCCACATTTGCATTTACAAGAAAACAACACTTTCCTAATATTCCCACCAATTTTTTATTGAAAATATAGGGAAGGCATATTAAGTGAGTGCCAGAATTCCAGCATAGATTTAGGCAATATTGAGCAAATATTGAGAAAACAGTTGACTGTATGGACTGTGCTGGAGCAGCTGTTTAGTGCTCCTCCATGCTTGTGAGCAAGATGGACAACAACGATGAAAAATGAAGATGACCAACAACAGTGTTTAGCCAACTACTTCCTTTCCTAACCAGGTGTAACCAGGTGTTCTTTTCACTACTAAGTGTTTTGTTCTTAATATAATTTTTTTTACAGGGTAACTGCAGGTTTGACCAAGTCAAATTTAAGACTTTTTAAGACTTTTTAAGACCACTTTGAACAAAATTTAAGACCTACACGAAGTACCAAAAAATAAGGAAAATAAAGTCCCCGAATTACTTTCAAAAACAACTAAATGTATTGCCATTCACAGAGCAACTCGCTATTTTTAAAACACTAAGAAGGCTCAACACAATTTGAAACTTTGCTCATCTTAACTAGAGATGCACCAATCCAGTTTTTTCCGATCCAATCCGATACAGATACCTGGACTGAGTGTATCGGTCGATACCCGATGCCGATCCGATACCGTTGTTGAATTAATAATAAACTGTATACCTTCCATCATGTGAAAGGGACTAAAGGCACCAGACTTTCCTAACTAAGACAAAATAATCAGACAGTCACCGAACATTGTAAACATGTGTAACATTAATAATAATAATAATAATAATAATAATAATAATAATAATAATAATAATAATACATTTAATTAATATAGTGCCTGAACAAACAAATCAAAGTATGAATGGAGCGCCTGTCAGTCAGTACGGAGGGAACACTAGCCCCGAAGTCAGTAGCACCGTCTGTAAACAAACTAGCGTCTGGAGGCTCCGTGCACACAGCGGGGGCGACCATCCAGCATCGCTGCGAGCCGGGGAGACCGCAGCAGCAGAGGAGGAGACAAAGCAGCCCGGCGGTGAATAACCCTGAGGTTGTGGTGGAGGGAGGACCAACGGAGCAACGATGGACAGTCCACATAGTATTGAGTACGTCGGTTTGAAAGTTAGCGTTGCTAGGCTAACAGCTGATAGGTGAGGCTAACAACTGATGGCAGGGCTACTAGCTAATCAGCGACAAATGTGACGTGAGTACGTGTAACGTCCTGCAAACAGGAATACAAAATAAAACATAGCAGCTGAACCTGAGAATAAACTAATAAAGAGTTGGTCAAACAACAACTTGCGCTCTTCCAGCATGAGACACGCTGACGAATGACGTAGGATGTGCTGCGACGGCGGAAAAAAAAAAAATTGGATCGGCCGGTGGATCTGGTTCATTTTATCGATCCCCGATCCAGCCGTTTTGTCAATATCGGAGCCGATATCCGATCTTAATATCGGATCGGTGCATCCCTAATCTTAACAGTAGCTTGTTCCTCTCGCCGTCGTCATGGCCGCCCAGACGCGTCGATCTCCGAGTACGTCTGAGTTGCCATGACGACAGCTAGAGGAACAAGCTACTGCTAAGGTGAGTTGTTCCAAAACTCTCTCTCTCTCTCTCTTTTTAGTGAAGTCTGTGTACACAAACAGTGTTCTCATTGCTCAAGTTCATGAGTAGAGACCCTGGTGATACTACGAGCAAAGTTTCATGTTGTGTCGAGCCTTCTGAGTATTTTAAAAATAGCGACATTAATGCTAGCGTAAAAGTGCCCCATGCACTCCCATTGAAAATGAGTTTGGGCTGAAAACAAAAATACGGTCAATTTTAAAAGTGCCTCTTTTGTCGTAATTATGCTTTTACACGAAGGTTTGATACATTCACAAAAAAGCCTAGGTTGCTTTATGACGAGAGTTTCACTTCAAGTAGCTTTAGTTTAGTTTTTATCTAGGAATTTTATTCAGTTAACCATAATATCTAATTGTATAGATATCCATATATCTATATACAGTAGGCGATTTGAGGGGGGATGAGGGGGGATGCCGTCCCCCTTGTTAGCAAAATGACCAAAAAGCATCCCCCTTGTTAACCTGCCATCACTCTCCGTCTGCTAGTAGCAGATAGTGTGTTACAAATCACAAGTGGTCGCGATCAGCTACGACGCACAGTGAAGTCAAGTCAGGCACGGCAGCTTAGCGATCCGACTGCCTGGTTTCTGTTTGACGAAAGCTGCAGCAAGCTGCTCAGGGCAGATCGCGCCAACAGGATGTCAGAGACACAGGAAAGGCATAGAGCATCCGGTCAATTTTCAAAATAAAACGCCCTGTACAGACTCCCGATTGTATAAAAACTAAAAAATGACCAGATAAACAAAAGTTTGCTATTTACGTTCTAAAACCAAAATGTTACTTTTGTAAGTGTTTTTAGTGTGTCTGTTCAGAACATGGTGGCTATGTTGTGTTGCCAATTGTTATTTTTGTGCTGGTTTATTGTTTAACCATTAGTGAGGTAGCTGTTACATTTCCTGAAACCAGCTGTTTTATCCCCCATTGAAACGCACTCTTCTGGGCAAACTGTGTCATTACACCAATTTTTAATTACCCGAAGCATGTTTTTCTGCATAATACTTTTTAAATAGAAGGTTTTAAAACCTTATAAATCACCCGATAAATCGATAAAGGCAAATATAGATGAGTCTGTTGAGCTCTGCTATTTTGCACTATGTTCACTGTGTGTTCTTCAAGGAATTTAGACAGTAAAAAATCCCAAGGGATCATGTGGGTCATGTAACTTAAAAGAACCCTGCTTGAAGTGTATTGTGAGAAACATGAGAAAACCCTGCCTGAATAAACTCAGTCCACTGCATACAATTTAAAGATGTATTTACTCATTACTTTAATAGTTATAAAAAGACAAGTGTAGTAGGGAGAGAAGGAAGATAACTGGATAAAATGGAATTGTAGAATTAGAAATGTCACGTTATGGTTAAGGTGTCCTGCAACAATGTCCTTTGAGAGGTATGCAGGTGTGTCGGGGCAGGGTGGTGCTCCCATTGGGCCATCCCCCTTGTTAAAAATTAACAAATCACCCACTGTCTATATAGATAGATATTTATTATGTACACACACACACACACCAGGGTTATTATATGAGTGTGTGTGTGTGTGTGTGTGTGTGTGTGTGTGTGTGTGCGCGCACTGACACACACACACACACACACACTTTTTAAAAAAACGGTACACACACACAAAATATCCTGCTTTATGCCCCTCACAACAAGCTAAGTCATCTGTATTTTCCTTTAAAATAGATGTGTTTGTGTCAATCAATTTTCTAATGTAAAGTGAATTTTCCTACTAGGTCTTGAGGAGCCAATCTTGCTGCATGCCACTGGTGCATGACGATGAAACGGAGTGAATTGACTACTGCTAGAAGTTGTGTCACCAATATGGCTTCTACCTCTGGTAGTAATGTTACCAGCAGCAACATCAACTGGGACTTATGCTGCCTATGCCAACAAGAAGCTAATGAACCACTGCAAACACCTAAAGAGGAAGGACGTTTATCATTAGAAAGGGATCTAAAAGGTTTCCTTGATGTTGCTAATGTTCTCCCTTCTTCTGTGAATGTAACTATTGATCAGCTGAATAATGGCTCAGGTATCGCAGAAACACTAAAAACACACAATGCTAAGTATTGGGGGCATGTTTCCTTTATGGGTAGATACTGGATGCAGTCAATTGAACATTTTTGTGTGGGTAGCCTGTGTTGTTTTACACAGATGCCATTATCCATGTCCCACTTTATAGTAGCATGCTGTGCTGCTGCTACTGTGTTTCTCTGTCCCCTGCCTGGTTCTTTTAAAAGAAGCCTGCAGCGATAATGGAGGACAGATACCTGCTGAGCAGTGAGCTTCAGATAAAACACACTGTTTCAGAAAAAGTCAGCTCTCTCCTGTCTCTTCATATTCCAGCGGTGCTCCTTCCTCTTATTTTAATGGACCATACCATTGTTTTGTATATTTTAGTGCATTAACTACAAATCACATATATTTCACAGTGCTGCTGGCCATTTCCCAAAGTACATCATCAGTTTTTAGATTGATTCTCACCTTCCGAACACCCTCTGTCATTTTGTACACCAGCTAAATTAACGTGCAGGGTTGAGAAAATTGGTACAGATAGTTAATCCATCAAAGAGAATCTAGATCTGTATCTAGTCAGCTTTTTCTCTGCTTTGTTAAACGTACAGCTTCCACATTGAATCAGTTACATACTAGTTCACAGTCCTGACCTTTCTCAGGCACTGAATTAAAGAGCACAATCCAGTATTTAACCTCATTAACGTTAACTCTAAAAATCCCAACAGCAATCAATAAGATAAATGTATCTGTGGCTGTCACAGGCCTGTCGTATACCTATCCAGTTGTTTCATTTGGCTCAAATAAAGTGATTGGGCAGCCTACCTGCCTTTCGATCTGCGTACATGCCTACCCACGCACACCCTGACTGTGCACTCATTACACATGAGCAGAATCTTCACCAAGATTGACAAGTAGCTGCACCATAGTTCCACAGTTAAACCCAGCAACACAAAGCACACACAGGGTTTCTGCCAGGTCTTAAAAAGTCTTAAAAAGTCTAAAATTTGACAATCTCAATTTTAGGCCTTTAAAAGTCTTAAATACGTCCATATTTTGCATACAGGTCTTAAATTACATTTAGTTAGGTCTTAAATATGTCTGTTCATTTACCGCTTCCGTCGTCCCTTTTTTTTGTATTGTTTTGGGGAAATATGTTGGTGAGATTCACAGTTAGTTCCGTGTGTTGTACTTCTTCCTGAAGTAACCAGCACACCGCACACTTCACCAGTTCCAGAAAGACAGAGGAATCTGCTACAATTATGGGAAAGTGTAAATTTAACAAGTGTTGGCTTGAACAACCAGAATTCAGTTGGTTAAAAGCCGTACCTAATAATGAATTTGAAGCGCAGTGTAGGCTCTGCAAGAGGACCCTAAACTTGGGCACACTTGGTGTGAAAGCGCTGGTGTCACACACAAAATCGTAAAAACACCAGTTAGCATCTAAAAGTCTCCAGCGAAGTCACACTTGTCACCAGTTCCCAGTCCATGTTCATCCAGTTCTGCTCGACCTGAACTCTGCGCTGCCTCTGCCGTCCTGCATTCAAGTGACATTCAGACCATCTTCGGCTCAACTCCGACACTGAAAGCGGAGGTACTTTGGATTTTGAACACCGTTGCTAAACATTTTGGCAACAGATTTGGATGTAAAAAGATGGTTATTTCTTAAAGTAATTCGGCACACTTTTTCTTACTTTTCGTACTTCGTGTAGGTCTTAAATTTAGTTCAAAATGGTGAATGAATTATATCAAATGAACAATTATTAACAAATAATTTAAACAGAACTCATACATTAACTAAATAAGAGATATAATGTAAGGATTGTCCTCAGGAGCAGAGAAGAACCTCTCCATCCTCTCTGCAGCCTCATGTTCTCCTTCATCCTCCCTTCTCCTCTTCCTCCTCAGCCCTGGCTGGCTCTCCTCCTCCTCCTCGTCGTCATCCTCCTCCTCCTGGTCACTTGGCCCTGGTGTGTCCTCAGGGATGGAGGCAGTTAAGGCCTCTGTCTTAACACCTCATCCATGAGGACAAACCAGGACCCAGTAGCAGCGCTGGGCCTCCCGCTGACCCTCTGCTGTCCCTGGATATTAGCAATCCTAAGGCAGTTGAAATCAATCACGTCAGCAAAGTATTTATTAACTTGCATGGGTAAAACAAATATAATTTAGTTTCCACATCATCATTCAAACCTGCAGCTACTTTGTACTTGTTCTTTAAATGGTCCCACTTGTTTCTGGCCTGCTGGGCTCGACCTTCCCCTGCAGGCCCGTTGTTTCCAGAACTGTTCTCAACACAGAGAGAAGCAAGAGAAAAGGTCTACACAAGATCACATTAACACAGGGATGCAGAGATTTGTGACAGCAGGACTGACAAATCGGCTATTTATTATTTTTTATTTTTTATTGCCTTCCATCCAGCCGGCGGAATGTTTCGCCCTGTGAACAAATGTTGTTCTGACCTCGGACAGTGATGAAGCTCTCTGTTTGCTCCCTAAAACACAATGAAATGTAAAAGACGTTTCGTGTTACGTCAACAGACAAAAGAGATCTAATACATCCAAAAAATATATAATCATCATAAGGATAATCATAAACGTATTCAATTGTAACGTTTAACTAGACTTTCCAGCTTTACAGTCTGTAAATAAAGCAGCCTGATCTGAATCTGTTCATCTAGGTCCATTTATGTACATGAAGTAAAAATAGTCTATGACACCTCCACAGTCACAAAAAGATCTAAGATACAAGTCAACCTCTGAACGTCTTACGTTTGAAAGTAAAGGCTTTTAAGGCTTTACTTCCAAAGGGATCAAGCTGAGCATTACCAACGTATTTTAACTGAAATGTGGAGGTTTTAATGTCCCTTGAAGTTTAACATATCTGGCGTCGGATGTTCAAATTAGGGATGCACCGATCCGATATTAAGATCGGATATCGGCTCCGATATTGACAAAACGGCTGGATCGGGGATCGGTAAAATGAAACAGATCCACCAGCCGATCCATTTTTTTTTTTTTTTTTGCCGTCGCAGCACATCCTACGTCATTCGTCAGCGTCAGTGTGTCGCATGCTGGAAGAGCGCAAGTTGTTGTTTGACCAACTCTTTATTAGTTTATTCTCAGGTTCAGCTGCTATGTTTTATTTTGTATTCCTGTTTGCAGGACGTTACACGTACTCACGTCACATTTCTCCGCTGATTAGCTAGTAGCCCCGCCATCAGCTGTTAGCCTCACCGATCAGCTGTTAGCCTAGCAACGCTAACTTTCAAACCGACATACTCAATACTATGTGGGCTGTCCATCGTTGTTCCGTTGGTCCTCCCTCCACCACAACCTCAGGGTTATTCACCGCCGGGCTGCTTTGTCTCCTCCTCTGCTGCTGCGGTCTCCCCGGCTCGCAGCGATGCTGGATGGTCGCCCCCGCTGTGTGCACGGAGCCTCCAGACGCTAGTTTGTTTACAGATGGTGCTACTGACTTCGGGGCTAGTGTTCCCTCCGTACTGACTGACAGGCGCTACATTCATTCTTTGATTTGTTTGTTCCACTTTGTTACGTGTGTCCTTGGGTACCCTGACAGGCGCTGTATAAATTAAATGTATTATTATGATTATATGATTATGATTATGATTATGATTATTATTATTATTATTATTATTATTATTAATGTTACACATGTTTACAATGTTGGTAACTGTTTGATTATTTTGTCTTAGTTAGGAAAGTTTGGTGCCTCTAGTCCCTTTCACATGGTGGAAGGTATACAGTTCATTATTAATTCAACAATGGTATCGGATCGGTATCGGCCGATACGCTCAGTCCAGGTATCGGTATCGGATTGGATCGGAAAAAACTGGATCGGTGCATCTCTAGTTCAAATGAGTAAAAACCGAGTATAAACCCAATACTTACATTTAAATGCGAGATCTGCGCCACTTGAGGTCGCCATTATTTATTTATTTATTTATTTCTTCTCTTCGGGCGCGTGATGAATCTTGGGATATGTGAGACCACGAAGTGTGGTAGCGGCGCACACTCAAAAAACAGATGAAAGGAGTGCGCATTTGTGGGGTGCATTATGAGAACACTTCGAATTGGGACACCCTTCGCCGCGGTATAATGACATAATCGCACATCAAATGCGCACTCGAAGTGTCCAGACTCTGAATTGAGACACAGCTACTGACTGTCATTTCACTGATTTTTTTATAGTTTTTTTTTTCAATGTCAGACATATTACTGCAAAGAATTTTATTTTATACTGTACTGTACCTAGACCTTCTTACATCCTATTTATACGCTGTAAATACTGTAAATCTGTCAATAATCTGCTGCACTATTTATTCTGTACACACTTGCACTTTACTGTTTTTTTTTGCACTTCTGGTTAGATGCTAACTGCATTTCGTTGTCTCTGTACTTGAACTGCACACAAACACAATAAAGCTGAATCTAATCTAAACATGCCACAGTCCAAAAATAACTAACTAACTAATAACTAATTGTCTTCGTTGTCTCTTATAGTGCTGTGTGATATGGACAACATTTTATATCATGATATAGCAAATTTTATATCCCAATAACGATATATATTTTTCGAGTCACTAGTAACCCTGCTTGAAGTTTATTATGAGAAACATCAGAAAACCTGAATAAACTCAGTCCACTGCATACAATTTAAAGGTGTATTTACTCATTACTTTAATTCAGTTATAAAAAGACAAGTGTAGTGGGAAGAGAAGGAAGATAACTGGATAAAATGGAATTGTAGAATTAGAAATGTCACAGTTATGGTTATGGGAGGTGTACATAGGTGTGTCGGGGCACAGTGGTGCTCCCATTGGACCATCCCCCCTATTAAAAATTAACAAATCACCTACTGCATACAGGGGTTATATAGGTTGCCCCAGTCAGGTTGAGTCATGGTTGCTAAAAACATTACAAGACCGACTGACTTTAGTGATGTAGTAGGTGTAAAATGATGAAATAAAATGTTGTGCTGCATGACTGGCTTTATTTTCACTCTCACATTTAACTTTATGACGCGCAAATTTTTAAGTTGATCGCCGATATTGTCTCCAAGTGTATTTTGGGTAAAACTCGTCACCAACCATCCTTGACAACCACCCAGCGGTAACTTCTACATTCAGTGACGTTTGCACCGCCCGCCTTTTATTTTTGACTCTTCCCGTCACCGTTGCAACCTCTGAGCACTTATTCTCCAAGTTAAAACTCATTAAAAACCACTTGAGAAGCACAGTGGGACAGGAGAGACTGAGTAGACTTGCCATGCTGTCCATAGAGAATGAGAGAGCAAAGAAAATGGACATACAGAGCAACGTCTACGCAAGGCTCGTCGTATGCCCTTCAAATAGTGGTGAGTAGGCCTATAGTAGGCTACTTCATATTGAAATTGTGTTTGTGAACATGTGGGCCGCTGTGCCAGTTTTACTAAACTTTATAGCTACTGATACAGACTCTGAGTTGAAATAGTTAAAGTGGGTGTCAAAATGATACGATTGCTATCCGTGGTGCTGAACTGCTTTGACTTTGTGTTGTTTTATTATTAGTGTTCATGTAGCCTAATGTTTTTGTTGTTCTCTTGGTTTGTTATACTTCATGTCTGCTTGATGGACTTCCAAATGACATAGTCGCTCTCCGTGGTGCAGAAGCTTGTCAGCCCCGCTGTTGCGGGCATGTGTATGTTGTAAAATGATGTTATCATGAGCTTTATTATTTGGGTTTAAAGGGCCCGGTCATTTGTCCTGCCCCCGGCCCGGCTCTGATTTGTTCCGCTAGTGATGGGTGGTGCATGTCAAGTGGCATTCCCAGCAGAACACACATGCATTGTAACAAGATGATCAATGTTTTCCACCTCACCTGTCAGTGGTTTTAATGTTGTGGTTGATTAGTGTAAAAGCAAGCACTGGATGCCACTGGACTTGAGCAAAGAAGAGCATATGGATTTTTTGTGAGGTTTGTTTATGTTCCAACAAAGTAATGGACTTGACTTTTCAACAAGTGTTAAAAGGGACTGAATTAAAGAGAGTAAACTTAAGGGATGAAGCAAGAGAGAACAGTGATGAAGAGAACAAGCAAGTGAAGACAGAGGCAGAATTTAATTTGCTATTTGGTTAAAAGGCTTATATACTAAAGCAGAAATAAATAACCTTAAACATTCTTGAGCTGAAAACAATGTCTTATTTCCTTGTTTTGGAAAAGTAGACATTTTTGAGATAAGTCACTCAGCAGTGACATCATTGAGAGACAATAAACACACATGCGCGCACACACACACAAACACCACACAAAAGAACGCGCAACACGCACACAGAAGCACTCAAACACCACACACAAGCACACACACACACACACACAAACATTCAGTATAACTTGTATAAAACCGACTGCAGAGATGAGTTGTGGTATACTGTCATTAGGGGTATGCATTGCTCCCTAATAAGTTGAGCCGTCTGGAATTTTGGGCGTCAGTCCAATTCAGGAACATTACATTTTTGATATGGGAGGGTTCAGTCTGATACGAAACAATCTGGTACATTTTAGATAGATAGATAGATAGATAGATAGATAGATAGATAGATAGATAGAATTACTTTAATGATCCCAGACAAGGAAATTATTTTGTTACAGCAGTAGTGGGTCCGCAATAAAACACTTTGTACATAACATAAATAGAAGGCAATATATACATAGTGTATATATACAAATGCACAGTGCGCTATAAACAATAAACAATAACAATATATACAACAAAACAAAATGTGCAAAATATATTATAAATAATAATAATATATACAAACAGTAGAAAGACCAGAGTTCTCTGTCAGGCAGAGGTGAGAGAGTTGTTGTATAAAGTGATGGCTTGTGGCAGGAAAGATTTCCTGTATCTGTTGCTACGACAGCGAAGCTGAAGCAGCCTTCCAGAGAAGGTGCTCCGCTGTCTGACCAGTGTGAGTTGGAGAGGGTGGAGAGGATTATCCATGATGGATAACAGTTTATTCAGTGTCCTCCTCTCCATCACAGCCTCCAGAGTGTCCTGTTTGCAGCCAATCACAGAGCCAGCCTTCCTGATCCGTTTGTTGAGTCTGTGGGTGTCGCTGGTTCCGATGCTGCTTCCCCAACAAACTACAGCATAGAAAAGTACACTGGCCACCACAGACTGATAAAAGATCTCCAACATCTTGCTGCACACGTTGAAGGATCTCAGCTTCCTCAGGAAGTAAAGTCTGCTCATCCCCTTCTTGTACACAGCTTCAGTGTTAGATCTCCAGTCCAGTCTGTGGTTGATTGTAACACCCAGGTACTTATAATCCTCCACCGCCTCCACATCCTTTCCCAGAATGCACAGTGGTTGGAAAGCCGTCTTCCTTTTCTTCCTAAAATCTATCACCATCTCTCTGGTCTTGCTGATGTTCAGCTGCAGGTGATTCTGTCCAGTCCACTCCACAAAGTTGTCCACCAGTGCCCTGTACTCCTCCTCCTGTCCCTCACTTATACACCCAACAACAGCCGAGTCGTCAGAAAACTTCTGCAGGTGACACGACCCGGTGTTGTACTGACAGTCAGTGGTGTATAAGGTGAACAGGAAAGGAGACAGTACAGTCCCCTGTGGAGCTCCTGTATCACTGACCACCGCATCAGACAGAACACTGCCCATACGGACAAACTGTGGCCTGCCTGTCAGGTAGTCAGTAATCCAGGAGATCATTGTGTCGTCTACACCCATCACCCGCAGCTTCTCCCCCAGTAGCAGTGGCTGAATGGTGTTAAAAGCACTGGAGAAATCAAAGAATGTGATTCTCACAGTGCCTCCTCCACCATCCAGGTGCGAATGGGCTCGTTGCAGCAGGTAGATGACAGCGTCATCAACTCCCAAGTGGGGCTGGTAGGCAAATTGCAGAGGGTCTAGGAGGGCTCTCACCTGCGGCCTCAGGTTGGCCAAAACCAGTCTCTCCAGCACCTTCATGACGTAAGATGTGAGGGCCACTGGTCGGTAGTCATTGAGGTCTGATGGTGTCGACTTCTTTGGAACAGGAACCAGGCAGGAGGAGGAGGAGGAGGAGAGGTGCTGCACAGGAGAGCTCAAATCAGGGGAGTGAGGGGGGAGGGGAGGAAGCATTCGGGGCAGTGAGGGTGTGTGGGGGTCTGGAGGTGTCAGGGAGACGACAGAAGGCTGTGAGCTGAACCTATTGAAGAATCTGTTCAGCTCGTTTGCCCTCTCCAGGCTGCCCGATGACTGTCTGCCGCTCACCTTACACCCAGTGATCTGCTTCATTCCAGTCCACACATCCCTCACATTGTTCTGCTGAAGTTTGGCCTCCAGCTTCCTCCTGTAGGCGTCTTTACAGGCCCTCAGCATATCCCTGAGTTCAGCTGCAGTCTCCTCAGTTCTTCCCTGTCTCCACACCTGAACGCCTTCTTCTTCTGGTTAATAAGGGCTTTCAGGTCATTGGTGATCCACGGCTTATTATTAGGGAAGCAGCGTACAGCCCGGGTTGGCATGGTGGTGTTCACAGAACCTGATGTATTCTATTCTGTGATGCAGTCGGTCATGCTGTCCTGTGGTGCGTCAGCAGCCTCCTGAGTCCACCTCCTCACGCTCCTAGTGTGGACAGGCTGCCGCTGAACAAGAGGGACATACTTAGGGGTCAGCAGGACCAGGTTGTGGTCAGATCTTCCAAGCGGGGGGAGGACTGTGGGACTGTATGCATCCTTAGCATTTGCATATAAAAGATCCAGTGTGTTACAGTCTCTGGTGGGGCAGTCAACATACTGGTGAAATGTTGGGAGGGTTTTGTCCAGTGAGATGTGATTAAAATCCCCAGTGATGACAATAAATGTATTAGGATGCTGTGTCTGTATCTGGGCAACAGCGGAGTGGATGACGTCACAGGCCACCTCTGCATCAGCTGAAGGAGGAACGTACGCTGATAATGATGGCGGACGTGAATTCCTGGGGTAAATAATAAGGCCTCATCCCCACAGTCAGCAGTTCAATGTCCGGGCTACAGAGACGTTCCTTCACGTGAACATGTCCGGGATTACACCACCTCTCACTCACATACAGTGCAATCCCTCCTCCTTTCTTCTTTCCGCTGCTTGTCACATCCCTGTCCGCCCGAACAGTGCTGAAGCCGGGTACCGCCACGCTGTGGACGGGAAGTGTGAATGGAGCCATGTCTCGTCAGTCTTGTTCCCCAGAGACCTCACATTCCCCATGACGATCGCCGGTACAGCCGGTCTGTGTCTCCTCTTCTTCACCCTACGTTTCGCTCCAGCGCAATCAGCTGGTCGCGCGTGTAAACAATCCGCTCAGTGATGCGCTACTGACCCTCCATTGCTAGGGTGAGCAAAAACATCATGAAAGTGCCTTAAAAATTTTAAAAAAGAAAAAAAAGTAAAGTGTTCATCTTCTCTCAGTCTCTGGGGAAGAGTTGCCAAAGTTCAACGAAAATCAGAACAGAAATAAAATAAAAACTACGAAAAAACTTGAAAACCCATGGGAGCTGCTGTTACAGGCTGCCACCTAGTACGGCGCCATAGCAACCGAGCTGGTTGCTATGACATTTTCTGACATTTGTGTAATTGAGTCATTCATTTTCCATTATGAATTAAAATAAGCAATTTATATATGAGTGTCAGCACTTGGGGTTCCCTGGTCTTTTATGAAGTACATCTGATAATCTTGTCTTTGTCTTGTGTCTTCTTGCATGTGTAGGCATCACTAGCATTCACACACACCTATTACATTGATGGTGTATTTAATTGTTGTTCTACAGACTGTACAGATGGTCAGGCACTTGTCCAGTTTGCCTTCTAGCTTATTAAATCCAAATGTTTTCCAAGCTTCGATTTGATGGTGTACTGTAAATGGTGTAGGCATTGTCGGACGCATTTTCTTTATCCCTTGCAAGCAATGGGCACAGTGGCTAATGTAATTCTTGTAAAAGTAACTTGAGAGTGTTGCATCAATGATATTTGAGACGCTGAGCACAATTAGCACTTACGTTTCATGCAACCTATTTATAACTTACTAAGATTACATTTGAAATGATCAGGGGTCCCGCGTATCGATGTACTTGTACCCTGATTGTTAAAAAACAAATTCTGATTCATATCAGTAAGTCTTTACCCTACTATTGATTATGTTGAGAAGTAGAAAGCATTGCTAGATGCTGACTGTTCACATTTGTACGTCCATATATTGTACTGTTTGATGCTGGTGGGTCAAACTCATTAGAATATTTGGTTTGTGTCTGAATAATCTTATGAGGGATGGTTTATGGCCAAACACAACAATAAAGTTATTCAAGATTCCTTCATTTCTGCACATGCCAGGTGAAAGTGTGTGTATATGTGCGTCTGTCCAGCAGGCAGCCAGAGGCGATTCTCTTTGTCTGTATCTGTTAGTGTGTTTACATGCAAGCTAATCATTTGATTACAGCCAAATTAACCTCTTGAACCCCACACACTCACTCTTTGGCAGGTTCCTAATTACAGACTTGTGTAGTGCAGCCAAACTCTGCTCAAAGCCAAAGAACTGAGGACAAAATACATTTTAGTGGAGGCCCAAAATGTTCTCAATATGCCAGATATGTCAGGATGAATCACACAGAAATATGTTGAGATCACTTCACAGGACAGCCTGCATTTTCAAATTATTGGTGCAATTAGAAAAAAAAGCCTTAAATTAGAATCCTTCACCGAGTGTGACATACTGTTGCTGACTACCGACAAAAACCTTGCTTGCACACATTATGTAGTAGGTCCCAGCAACAGTGCTGGGTTTTGCAGCAAATCTTGTAGTGGCCTTAGATGGTATGGCAGGTCATGCAATGTACACTGACCCTTAGTGCAGTTGATTTGCAGTGCCTTCTTTGTTTAACCAGTACAGTTCATTAACAAAGTCCTGTCAGCCAGATGTCTGTAACTGAGGGGATTGATGGACCAGTACCGTGGAAGATTAAGTTGCACTGATTCCAGCAATCTGTGTTTGACGTTTGTCACCCTTTTGACTCCACTCGGCATGTATCTGTTACCTGGCGTGTCCAACAATGTTTTGTTCCATTCTCAAGACAGCTTTATGTCCCACTGGGAGTGTATCAGAAGTGTAAAGTCGTGTCTGCCTGATGTTGACTTCATCATTTCATACTTCATCTTGATTTTTTTGTGCTTCTACTTTGGTTGAGAAGGCTATGTAGTTAAATCATTATATTATTTCTCTGTTTTAAGTGTGTCTGCCCTAGTCTGCACAGGGTGTTTGATTTTGAAAATTGACCAGCTGCACCATGCTGATCCGCTGTCTGACTTTCTGTCAGGCTCGATCACTATGTGCAGGTTGACATGGCCACAGTCCAACTTGGTGCTTAATATCCGCGGAGAAGAGTGGAGAGCCACTTCTGGGATGCTGCTAAAACGTGGCGTGGCGCAGCTGGTTGAAGCACAAGCATTGTCAAGAAAGGCCGCTAACAGATCTGGCAATCGTAACGCGCTATGACGTTTTGGTTGAATCTGGTGGTTAGAATGATTAAGAAGAAGTGCATGATTCTTCACTCAAATTATGTCAGTTGGGATCAAAGACTGAACCTAAAAGATTCTGCCTCAGATGAAGCAGAAAGGGGAATTTTCTGTTCAGTAAACCGCAGAGCATTTTTTTCAATAATCAAATAATTGTTTAGTCCATGAATATCCATAAAATGGCTCAACGCAAAGTCTCTTTCCCAAGATTCCTTCTTTGAATTGCTTGTTTTGTCAAACTGCAAGTCCAAACCTAAAGATACTCACTTGATAATGATTTATTGCAGAGAAAAGCTTGCAAATCCTCACATTTGACAAGCAGTAACTAGAGAATGTTTGGCATTTTTGTTTGGAAAACCAACTTAAACAATTCATCATTTATGAAGATACTTGCTAATTAATTTTCTGTTGATATCTAATGGAATAGTTGACTTAGATATGTATAAACGAGAATGAATGGCAGCAAGAATATGATTATAATTCAACACTTCCTTCCAGAAAGTTTTTGCCAATCTGTCAGAACAAAAAAGGCAATTCACATGGGTTTAATATGAGAGTAGAGTTGAATTTGTCAGTGAAAGGGTGGTAACATGCAGTGCGTCTTGGTGCTGTTATTGGATTTGCCACAAGGAGGATTTACTGGATTTATTCGAAAACAGAGCAGTACCGTAATTTCCGGACTATAAGGCGCACCTGAATATAAGCCGCACCAGCCAATTTTAGGGAAAAACACAAATGTGTACATATACAAGCCGCACCCGATTATAAGCCGCAGGTGTTTTAGCGTTTAATTACCATATGTAAAGGCTCGTGCACAGAGGAGATTGTCGGGAAAGAGACTGCTGTTTGGGGAAGCTTCCATTTTATTAACATTTCAACAAACAAGTTGCATATTTGCATAACCTATGACCACGCAAACGTCAACACGCAAGAGTCAGAGACGCACAAACAGACGCACAAAGCTGCGGACTGGTTCGCACGGACAGTTAAAGACAACATGAATGTCATTTAATTCAACTAACAGCGAAGTAAAGTGAGAAACTTCTCGGTCAGACTGACAGACAGCTGTTAGCTCCGTTAGCACCGCCACCTGTCTGACTATGTGTTGTTAGCATAACAAACCTGAATCACTGACGTTGATGACGTCCACCGACAGAACAACGCGTTCCCTCGACGCAGAACTCCGAATGCTCAATGACGGTGTAGGGTCGACGACGTAGCTACGCTGTCGCCGCGACGCAGAAGCATAATAATAAACCAGGCGTTAAAGGTGAGGGACGTAACCTGTACAATCCATAGATTGTGGAGGTCCCCTAGTGGCCGTTAGCTGTAAAAATCCATAAATTAGCCGCACCGTTGTATAGGCCGCAGGGTTCAAAGCATGGGGAAAAAGTAGCGGCTTATAGTCCGGAAAGTACGGTAATTTGTTCATTAGCTGTGGTTAATGACCAATTACCTGCAAAACAAATGATACTCCCATCATCAACAGCTTCACTTTGTGTTTAGTGCTAATTAGTAGGGATGCACTGATACCGATACTGGCATTGAGAATCAATCAGAGGGCGGCTTGTCATTTCTTGTCATCATTTTGGATTTTTGTTGCTAGGGCATTGGTCACTAACAGGTGGACCGCGGTCCGAGTCCGGACCCAGTCGCCATCCTTTATGGCCTGGACCGATAGTCAATAAATTATTGAAGTATTTTAAATTTTGACAGGGCCATAAACATTGTGGTGTAAAGCGAGTGACAGACAGAAAGACGTCAAGGTCAGTAAAAAAATCCATTTACTGATGGAGGGTTAGGAGTGCATGAGTGCAGTAGCTTTACTTGAGGGGAAACAGAAACTGCAATGTAGTACTTTATTTTAAGATTTTAAAAAAACAATTTAACAATTTAAAAAAAGCTATTTTATTTATTTTCACTATTTTATTTTTGAATGCAGCCCTTCTTTTCCTTAAAGAGAGAATAAATAATACTTATCTACAGTATTATTCACTGATCAGGCATAACATTATGACCACCTTCCTAGTATTGTGTTGGTCCCCCTTTTGCTGCCAAAAAAAGCCCTGACCCATCAAGGCATGGACTCCGCTAGACCCCTGAAAGTGTGCTGTGGTATCTGGCATCAAGATGTTAGCAACAGATCTTTAAAGTCCTTTAATTTGCCAGGTGGGGCCTCCATGGATCAGACTTGTTTGTCCAGCACATCCTACAGATGCTTGATTGGATTGAGATCTGGGGAATTTGGAGGCCAAGTCAACACCTTAAACTCAAGCCATCCATCCTCCTCCTCCCAGTGTTCAGGGCTGGGCTCACAGTCTCAGCGCAGCACATTAAACAGTGACCCACTGCTAATTGGGACTACATTTGAAAATGGTGGATATGAGGCATAAAACAAAGAAATAAAAAGCAGTCTTCATTTATATTCAGCAGAGCCTTTTGTTCAGCTGCTGTATGTAGTTGATTGAGGCCACCCACTGACTGATAGCAGAAAAGATTTTCTACACTGTTGCTGAAGTAGAAATGTGGACACTGTCATCATACAGACTGGTGGGCCAGAGCTTCAAAATGTTTGACAGATAAAAGATGTTTTAGCACTATTCTAATGAATACTGTGCAATTGTGGTTGGATAGTAAAAGTTTTTCTCAACCTTAGAATTCTAAGAATTAGGAGCGGGTAAGTGTCAATGTCACAGTGTTTACAGAGGAGAAATGTCCCACAAAGCAACGTTACATGACCAACCAACAGAAACGTCGTAACTGGTAGTGTTTTTGGCAACTTATATGAGGAAAAAAATACCACAGTTAAACATTGGGGAAATGTCATTCTGTCAGTCCTACCTAGCGTCTGTCCCCGGCAAAAAACTTTAACTCATCAAGTGTGTGTTGTTGTAGTTACTGTCTTGAAAAAAAAATCACCGCCACGGTCAGCCCTCCTAACCGAGACCTCAGTGAACTTCCCCCCAGAAAACAGCCTCCCTTCCTACAAGTGAGACAGTCAGACAGCATCCTGTTTACTGATAATGATTATGTAGTTACATAATTTAGAGTAAAAAATGGAACTTTGACACTTTCCAAGGTGTTTGGTAGGTCAGGATCCCAATCACAAGACATTATAACATCATCTATATGATTATAAACAGTCAGCAGGTACATGTTTAGATTAACAGGTAGACATGGGGGAAATCATGCTGAAAAAAACACACAGGCGTCACCACCATGACATGCATCGTCACGCCTCTCTTGGATCTGCAGCTTTGCTTTGTTCTGTGTGAACAAAAATGGGGAACTGGCGAACCTCCGCTGCGGAAATAATGTGGCGTCTCTGTGTGCAAAGGGCTATAGATGGAATCAGCAGAATTTGATTCAATTAATGTCAGCTCACACAGAATCAAGTATTAACTGTAAATTGACTACAGGTTTTTATTTAATTCACCATTTCTACAGTTCTGTGAAGTGGGACCAGAAATGCCCTAGGGAGTTCTGCTTGACCTCCACGGCTCTCTGTAGTTGTTTCTACAAGCTTTGCTGTCAGCCCTGCCTGGCTTTCTCCAACAAAAAATTGTTGGAGAAACACACATAGCACCTTCTGTTGTGGAAGGGTATTATCTGTGGGAAAGCTTGGAGAACTGGCCAGGTGGCATCCAGTGTTTGTGCTTTCTCTAGATGCTCAGGCAAAATGTTATTATGATAGTGATAGCTGTTGAAGATGACAAGATGGTGACAACAAGGCAAAATGCATCAAAGGCAGCCTCTTAAGTGTGTGTGTGTGTGTGTGTGTGTGTGTGTGTGTGTGTGTGTGTGTGTGTGTGTCAATGAGTGTTGCATAAATGTCTTTAGAGGGCTGTGAGATCTGTGAAGAGTTGCATTGAACTGCTAGACAGATAGACAGATAGATAGATAGATAGATAGATAGATAGATAGATAGATAGATAGATAGATAGATAGATAGATAGATAGATATAGATAGATTTTGTAGCAGCAGGTACATTTATATGGTCTGAACAATCCAGAAAATTATGAAATCTTCTGATGGTCTAACATCACCAATTATATTAAAGGACTAGATACATACATAGCATGTCACAAGAAACAATAGAGAAAAAAACTCTAATAGTTAACCCAGGGTTAGGATTATTCTCTCCCAACACTAAAAGATCTTTAGACAAACAGTTCTTATAATCGTATTCACTCTTTGCTGGTTTGATGTGAGTTTGAAGAAAAGAAGCCATGACAGAAGAACATGAATTTTCCTGTCTTAAAAAGGACTGTTTATCTGGTGACAGTTGTTATAGTGATTATTTCCCACTGAATGGAATGGTGAAATCAAGTATATGCAGAGTCAGCACCTCTTACATATTTTTATCATAGAAAATGAAAGTGTATTCATAGACTGCCCCTGAGATTTACTATAAAATAGAGGTCAGCTGCTGCAAATATAGACTTTAGCACTGGACATAGGCAAATATTTGACTCATTCACAAGCCGATTAAGGATGGTGTGCTTTGAGCACAAAAAAAGCAATGCAGCACTAAATACCTCAGCCTGTATTGTGCAAGCAGAAAGGATCAACTAAAGCCAATGCGCTGTGAAACAAAGAGCAAACATCAAACATCTCCCCGAGCACCACACAAAAAAAATCACTATTCCCAGTTGGTTTAAAATGCTTGCATGATTAAATCCAAATCCAATTACCGTGGATTGGATGCTAAGACACCATACTAGTATGCATGCTGCAGCATCACTTGTCTTTCACTAACATGAAGGCTGTTAGCGCTGAATGCCTTGCAGTCATGCTTGAAGACAAAGCAGCAATTTCACCTGTATGCTTCCCAAAGCTGTCCACAGCATGCCACAAACAGGTGTTATGACTGTAGTCATTTTTTTGTCAGCCAAGCTGCTGTGTGTGTGTGTGTGTGTGTGCCCTGTGTTTTTTTGTCTGCCTTCAGTCGTCGATGCAAATAGTTGTGTGCCATAGCCGTCCCATGATTGGTGGAGTGGTTCCAGGCCCTGGCTCCTGATTGGCAGCACTCACCACCACCTGGTATATAAAGAACCAAGATGGCGGACGTCAGACGGCAGCAGGCATTCCTCATCCTCCTCATCTCCCAACCGGCCACACTTCAGCTCTGTAGTCTTTTTGAGTAGTTTAGTTTCTTTTGAGTAGTAGGGGTGGGCTGCCAGTTTTGTTAACATTGTTTTTTCCTGTTTATTTAGTTAGGGAGGTAAGTCTTGTGTCATTTGTTTGTTTTTAAGTTTGGTTAGGTAAGGCTTATTATTTCCTAGACAGGAACCTTTTGTTTGTTATTTTGGCCTTAGTCCACCCTGAAGCCTATAGCTCAGTTTATATATATTGTTGTCTATTTTTTGTCACTTCAACTATTTTGTTGTAAATAAATCATTTTTCTTAATATTCTATTAAATCAGTGTTGTGGTCACTTGGGACTTGGGGAAGATGGGGCTTTTTCATGTTGTGTCCTAGGCCCCCTAGACTGTGGCATAACACAGGCCATGTTAAAACAAGAAGCCAGTAAACACAACATCCCCAATGAACAGTGCGGTCCTACAGCTTCAGTCAGTTAGTATTCTGTCACCTTATTTTTTATCCATTAAAGAACACAGTAGGGAGATGATATTTTGTCCTATGTCATGGAATGACTAAGAGACAGAATAAAACATGCATATCTGGACCATCCGATGTCATTCTGAAGGACAAATCCATCATATATGGTATACCAGTCACAGTCTGGTCAGATACCTTGCCATGCTGTTAGTGTGGCTACTAGAATGGGAATGTTGATTACTGGCAGGCTGAGATTTATTTTGTCCAAGGGCAAATGTGTCAACACCTTTATGGTGGATTATGATTAAATTTGGCACAATCACTCATGGTTCCTGGAGGATTGGTAAGAGTCACGAGTCGGCTTGTTTATCATCAAACATCTGGCAAACTATTTACATTCCCATCAGCCTGATTTGTAGATTTTATTTAATGTAATGTTTAATTTGTGTGCTAAGCAACATTTAACATACTAGCAACACATGAAATGTGTAAATTTAAACATCAGCATTTAACATTGTCACTATGAGCATGTTAACAATTTTTAAAGACAATCCTCACAGAAAGACTTTTTGATGTCCGTCACGTGTCTGTCTCTTATAACACTCAACCTCCCAGCCCCACTCTTCAGTACTTCTGTATACTGCTTATAGAGCAGTATTGAAAACTGTTTTAAATGTCTGATTTTAATCAGCTGAGATGGATACATGTTTTGTTTTTGTAATGTTTAAGAATTGAAAAGATGCAGCTCTTATTTTGTTGACTGCTTTAGTCTGAATATTGAAAGGACTTTATGAATAAAAGGGGAATTTGAAAAAGTAAGAGTTAGACTGAGATGAATCAAGAATAATTTTGCATTTGTATCGTTGACAGCTGAATCGTAATTGAATCGAATCATGAGGCCAGTGAAGATTCACACCTCTCATAAGCAGTGCTTGGCACTTGACAAATGTGCAGTAAACCACTGGACCAGAAAGCCCTCAAACTCCACTCCACTGCTTTCATGCGCTTTCTGTAAGTCACTTTACAACTTCAAGCAAACAGTTCATCTCACACTAATGATCCTAAGACCCTCGCCTTAACTCTACATATGGGCATACTGTTTCATATAGATATCAAGTTTGTGGACCCTTATTGCTTGGCAGTCTTTGTCTTCTATCCCTACTTTCTATTTCTGCTTTTTACCATCAATGATTTAAAAAAAGAAAGAAAAGCTTACTGAACCAGTGTCAGCCCAGCTGATGACTGAATGGTTAGACAGCACTTACCTCTGTCTGTATTAGATGGCTGTGCTGTGACTCTGCCTCCAAACACCTGTTCACAGGTGCTCCAATTTCATTAAATCTTAATCATATACTGTGTGTATAGATATTTGTTGTTTGTTTGTGTAAATACGTGTGTTTTTCCTCTTTATTACATTTATTTATTACGCACAGCATAATAGAAAGCGATGGAGATGGAGATGAGTGAGTTGATGAGGGGTACGTTAGAAGGACAATATATGTTTTCTCAGCTCAGTGGAGGATTTGCTTCATGTTCCTCCCAGATGTGGCTAATTAGCGACAGGGGAGGCAGACAGTACAAACTGCTGCTCAAGGATTTATCTCTTTCTGCCTGTCAGATGAACTCCTTACGCTCACCGTCTCACTCTGGATGCACTTACTGTACATACGCAATGAGTGTGTGCATTCATTATTAATGTTCCCTCTAAAAGATAAACAGACACGTACGTTGAACCTAAACTTTGCTCACACGTCTGGTTGAAGGCCAACATGAAGGAACTCGTTAAGTCATTGACAAGTGATAGAGGTCATTTTGCCCTTAGAAACTCTGACCCTTTACCAACTTGTTCCCTCAATGTGAAGTAGTACTCAAGGCTTTTTGCATCAAAGGAACAGCTCTCCCCCTAATCATTTTAACTTCAATGAAAACACCTACATGGTGACCTCTGGCTGCACACAAACAAAAGTCTGCACATGTTTTTGGACAATCCAGACCTTGTTCCAAATCACCTGCCTCATTAAGACCGCTTATGATCCTGGATCAGTCCCTTTATGCGTATCTGAACCAAAAGTTAATGAGGTTGATTCTGGCCTGAGACTCATTGCCATCCAAGTGCAAGTCCACTCCTCAGAAATCTGTTAAGTAGTTTCTGTGTAATCAAGCTGAAAAACCAAAACCAACCAGCTAACCAGCAAACAAAAGAGACACTGGTGAAAACGTAACCTCCTTGATGGAAGAACCTACTCATAACATTTCATTATTAATTTGGAATAAATGTTTTCACTTACAATTTGAGCATATAGTCCATTGCCTCACAGTTTGGGAAGCATTATTATAAACAACTATATCTATAGAGCTGTTCAAGAACAAATTACAACAACTCATGTTATTCCAGCATGATTTGATAGTGTTCACAAATCTTCTTGTGATGTAACAGAGGGCTTGGGTCTCTCAGTTTTCAAGTGCCCCCATAACCGTTGAATGTGGTTGAGGTCAGGTGACTGTCTTTGAGGTCAAGTGACTGTGTTTGAGGTCAGGCAACTGTGGTTGAGGTCAGGTGACTGTGGTTGAAGTAAGTTGACTGTGGAGGATTGTCCAGGAGAGTGGACTCTTTGGTCTTCTTTGGTCTTCAGTAGTGTGTCAAAGCTTTGCTGTGTTTTTGGGATCATTATCCTACTGCGGGATCCTTCACCACAGCCCAAACCAGCAGGTGGAACACATCTCTGAAGAAAGGAGTGCTGCTTCTCCTCAGTAAGGGTGGAGTCAGTTCTGTGCAGGAGTCTGAAAACAATCCCAGAATTGAATCTTCCACCGTCATGTTTCACTGTGGGTTTAAAACACTTTGGTATCATTCTCTCTCCTGTTCGTCTCCTTACATACACCCTTCTGTTACTGACACTAACTGTTAAAGAGACTTCGATCATCATTTGTTTGTCCTTGTTTCCCTCCTGAGAAGTGCTTTAGAAACTGCTCCTCATCCTCTGAGACACTGCAAGATAGCCCTCTTCTGATATTACTCATTGACTTGATCATGCTTGATCATACATTCCCTAAACCATACAACATCCATATTCCTACACTTAAGTTTATGCATTCATATTGTGGCCCATAGAGGTTTCTAGAGGAGCTAATAGCTGAATCACAGCAGTTATAAATAGAGCCAAATATATCCTGCATACCATGCTAATACAGTCAGCAGGAGGCCGCACATGCTCCTACACCTGCAATGTATGATTTTGTAAGGCATCTCAGATAAAAGTGTTTAATTTGAAAATACGATCAGTACTCATAATGAGACTGTTTAGATTGGATCCTAAGAAGGACCCATTGGAGTCCCAAGATTTGTGATGTGTGGAACTCTCAGATAGATCCTCATTAGACTGTAGAACCCCAGAGAATAGGATTTTATCCAGCGGCGCCCCACTTAAGAAGATTTATTTAGACAGAAAACAGTGACACCCATGATCAAAGTAACTGCCTCCACAGTTTTTCATCAAGTATTTGAGCAGATGAAGAGATTCCCTATGTAAAGGTTATTCTACATCAGCTTTTGCTATTTTGATTTTGCCCTAACCAGCCTAATGTACACTCACTACTGTTATTGCCTACATTTGCAGAATTCCATTGGACTGCACCCAGAGAACCGCAGAACATGTTTCAGCCTCTACAGCAAGCAGAGGGACAAAAATGATAATGAGTGTAACGGTTGGGGCCACCCAATAAGCAATGAAACCAATCTTGTCATTATTTAATGAGCTCTAAACATTTTGGCTCAGAAGCCAATAAGATGTCACTGTTGAAAAGGGTTAATTAAGTTAGCTTTGATAATTTGATAAATTACTCTTAGTTGATTTTTAAGTGTGTGAATGGCCTAGTCCCAGAATTAATCCCTCAAATGATTCTGAAATATGATATCGAAGGAGCAACTATGAGGGTTGCAGTTAGTGCAGACTACAAACCTAGTGACCATACATATTTTCTGTCTTAATTCTGTTTTCACGTTCTTAGTCCTTACATGGTAGAGTTGTACCATGTGTTTTACTCCTCAAAGCCTAACCCGAAACAAAGACTGCACATTAGTCACAGCAAGAAGCCCTATACATTGCATATGTTTGATTTAATGAGATGTTATTGTTCCTCCATGTTTTGTTCCTGTCTGATAAACTGATAAATTAAGTTCATCTACACGTTAGTGTCCTCTTTGATAGTTCTCTGGTCGTCCACTAACTCACGCAACTGACACAAGGTCCTGCTAATATTCTAGCTCAGTTAGCGCCAGCAGTTGCGACACAAAGCAAACACCACAACCTGAGGAACACAAAGCAGGTTAGCACCGAGACTGAACCCTAACAAATCCAAGGGGCTAATTCAAGCAGACAGTAGTCAGCAGGGAGTCAGGAGTTCATATCAGCAGGAACAGGCAGGCAGAACATAATAAAGTCTCCACAGGTAAATGATCTGGCAGAGAGTGAGTGCTAACTGGCTACACACTGTGACTGAAGGAGTGAGGGAGGGCAGTGCTACAGACAGGTGAATAGATGTGATGCAGAAAACCGGGGACATTACAAATAAACAACACAAAAATACAAAATACTTATTTGTGAATATTTTGCATCAAACACCGACAGCAGTGCAAATTTGCGATAGTATGCTCTGATGGGGCCCTGAGGGTCTGTGGGGTCACACTGCAGCACTAGCCAGCTCGCTGACAGGTAGTGAGAGGTCACGTTCACCTGGTTCACTTGAGCTGCTTGTCCCAGGGCTCCAGCCCAGTCAGGTCCGTTATGATGTATTAACACAGTAAAACACCAAAGTTACAAACTCACTACCTGATCAAAGCAGTGGGAGATCAGCAATTCCCATGTTCTGTGAAGTAAAATGACTGTTTTTATCACAGTAGTCTGGTGGCTTTGAAGAGAGCACAGGTGGATATAACAGCTTCAGTTCCCTGTGGGTCTTCTCTTCGCAGGGAGCAATTAATGTCACTCATCCCAGATAACCGTTATCGTGATCATTTTGTGTCCTTTTCATGCACATCTAATACAGGGTAATTCGTAGAGTAGTTGTACACAGACACAACTGTTACGATGCAGTGACGATTAACAGGTTACTTATTGTCTGTTTCAGAATTGTCCACTGTGTGGGGGCGGGGGGCAGCAGGGGTGGATGGAAGCATATGACGGCTCTTGAAGGATCCTGTGCTGTCCTCAGTGTTTGTTGCTCACACATGGTGGAAAGTGCTCTGACTGGCAGTCCAGTGATTTTAGAGCAGACTGTGTCTGTGCTCTGCAGGCGTGTCCTGTCCTGTTCTGCAGACTCATGGAGTGGAACTAGCAGGTGATTGAGAAAGTGATGACACTCTCTATGAAGGAGTGATAAAATGTCTGTAGAATGTTTTTATTTACTTCTAAAGCTTCCTCAGGAGATACTGCCGCTGATGACATCTCCTGAGGTTCTCCTCAGTGTTGAAGACAAATTTAAATGTACTGTCAAATGTTGTGCCCAGGTATTTGTACTCCTCCACAAGCACTACATTCCTCCTGTGGATTGTGCTGATGGCAGCTACAGCCAGCTCCCTCTGCTTGCTGGAAAAGGTCACCACCATCTCTTTGGTGTTATCACACCACTCCACAAACTCATGCAGCACTGAGCTATGTTGATGTGAGGGGCCTGAGAGCAGGGACAGGAGAACTGTGCCATCTGCATACTTTACCAGATGACAGTCTGGATGGGTGGGCCTGCAGTCATCGGTGTAAAGGATGAAGAGCAGAGGTGAGAAGACACAGCCCTGAGGGGAGGCTGTAGAGGTGACTGAGACGTCAGAGAATATGATATTGACCAGCACCCTCTGTGATCTGCTGGTCAGGAAGTCTGTAATCCACAGGATCAGCTAGTGGTCCAATGTTTCCTCTACTTTGGTGCAGCAACTTATCTCAACAATCACTGGCCAGATTGCCATCAAATACATTCATTATCCCTAAATCGTGTTTGCTGAACCCCTGACTTTTCACCAACCAACCAAATTAAGTGACTCTAATGTTACTAATGTATTATGAAAAGCCTCCAGTCATTAAAGAACATTATATAGATTATTACATTTTAAGGAGCACCAGTGACTGTCAGGGTTTAATCAGATGTTTATTAATAGTTGTGTAGCCATTTGAGGACTATAATATCGTTCTCCTCATCATTATCATGATATAAAACTACTGATATTGAGCAGCTCAGCTGTGAGTGCAGAGAGACCACTACATAGCATCCACTCCACCGATTCAGTGGCTCTGTTTTAGCGTGGAGTGTTGTCCCCCTGTCATGTTTCAGCCATGATAGGAAGAAGAGAAGAAGGAGAGAGGGAAAAAAGAGAGGAAATGCCACTTAGAAGAAGAATGTTAGGAATTTCAGCTGTGACTGGAACATGGCAGGGCATCCAATGAAGCCAGAGCAACAGGAATAATCAGATTTAATCCACAAATAACATGGTATCACTTTCCAAATGTGACTGTATTTTATATCTGTGTGTGTGCTGTCCTTCACTTCCCTGTGTGTGAGGAAGCCGACACCTTGACCTCTTTTCAAAACGATCAACCAAACTCAATTTTCTCCCTCACTTCCTACCGCCCACAACACCTCCCCCCATACACCCACCTCCTCCCCTCCATTAAACCAAATTAGCATCCTGTTATGCGGATACACAGAACCATCTTTCCCATGATCCTTTGGGAAAACTTCAGCCCTGGGTCTAAAGACACAACCAGTATCTGTTTGTTCCTCTCGCCCTCAAGTGTGTGTGTGTTTGGTTAAGTGCCGGGGCATCTCATTCTTTCACGTCCAGCGTGAAACCAATCTTCTTAGTGTTGCTCCATCTCAGTGGTTTTATACACATTAACTATCTCGTGGCCACGAGACAGTAACGCGTGGCCACGAGATAGTAATGCGTGGCCACGCATTATTTTTTTTTTTTATTCAATGTCACTAGGGGGGCTCCGTAGTTTTACCCAAGGACGTAGAGTGTTGCTTTGCATTTCCAGCCCCGCAGAATGGTGTCTTTACTACAGCCTCTTTCAGCCTCAGGGAGGAATTTTTATGGGCCGTCCAGACGAAAACGCTCTTTTGCGAAAATGCACATGTATTGTATTGTTTTGGCCGATCGTCCACACGGATCCTGAAAACGCAGCGCCTGAGAATGCACTTTTTTTAAACCGGGTCTCAGGGTGGAGAAATCCGAAAACGCAGCCCTCGCATTTTCATGTCGACAGCGAATCCGCATTCTTTCCGAAACGATGACGTCATCCCCCCACCCCTACACCCCCTGTAGTTTAATTTAATATGATATTTCAATTTAAAATTCTGTAGATGCATGATTCAAACTTATATGTAATTTATGCTGCAGTGATTCCATGTGGTGCCTCATGAATGGGCCACATGACATCTTCATGTCTATTTTATTATTTCACATTTTTTCTTCATATCAAACAATAGATGACAACTTCTTTTCCAACCATATCAGAACAATAGAAATAAGCAATGAACATCAAAAACACCCCTTTTAACACAGCTCACATTTGCCTGTCATAATAATGCAGCATGCTTTCAGAAACCTGAGGCAAACCTCCAGCACTGCATTGTAGACTCAGCAGAAGGGACCACAGAAGGGGCTGTCACTTCCAAACGATAAAATCGAACAAAACTAGCTGCGGTACAGATATTGCTCACTGATAACCCTTTAAACAAAGCCCATGTGGCCAAACTGAAACTGAGTGAGGCAGCAGCGAAACGCGGTTGCTCTGTGCTCTGACAGGCATAAAAAAAAAAAAACAAGCTCTGTAATACATACGGGAATGATGTTGCACAGAGCCTCCCTCTGCTTCGTCCTCAGCTCAAACTTTGCCTGAATGGCGTCAAGTGATTGTCCGAACAAGCTCTCAGCAGACACTGGCTAATACAAATAAACTACTCGACTGTGTCTGCCACAGGTGTCTCTGTGCCACCACTGTAGCAGCCTCCCCTCAACCCAGGGAGAGCACTGCGCACGCTATATTTTTTCCCTGAGAATGCCACAAACAAATATGTTGCTAGTTAGGTGTTAGCTTTTGGCAACCAGTGGTCAGCAGAATTCTGCAGTGTATTTGGCCAACAGAACTAAGAGCTAACAGAGCTAAAAAAAAAAGAAAAGAAAGAAAGCCAACTGAGCTAACGGCCGATGAAGCCTATAGCTCACAGCCAACTGAGCTAATAGACCTCACAGAGCTAATACCTAACGAAGCAAAACACACAGCAGAATTTTTGTTCAGAGGACCATTGAGCCTTGAACAGTGAACTGCAGTTTAACACAATCGGGACACAACACATCATGTTTCCAGTAAATTGATACATATTAGTACTTCAGCTAAATACATTTTGGAGGTAAAAGTGTTTATCTTAATCCACATCTATATCAAATATAGATGATAAGAAACAAGGTAAAGAAACAGCATTTTGATTTTGGCACACCACTTTGAGGAGGTTAAAAGTGTTTTTCAGGTTAGAGAGCCACAGTAGTGTCATGTCAATTTCAGTATCTACTGGTAAAACTTTCATATATGTCATAGAAAGCATTTCAGCATATGAACCCAGAAGGTTTTATCCAGTATTTGGAGTTATGGTAAGTATGTTACATCAGTTGTTTTAATGTGTCAGGTGCATTTAACACTCTGCTTACTTCATTCTCAGGTTCATGCTCTGGGTTGTGAACATTAATTGGGCTGACATTTTCAGCCAGCACAAGGTGATGACAGATCCACATTGAGTCTGTGAGGTTTAGTTATTTAAAACCGAAGTAATTTACAGATGTTGAAAGGTTTGATAAAAGATTGAAATGTAAATTATTATCTGGTTTAGACACAGTGATATCAACTCCAACTGTGCACACCATCACATAAAATTCTGCAGTTTTAATCAGAGTTCCATTCATTCTAAAGGATTTTCTTGCAAAGTATATCTGTGCCCACAAGCTTGCAATCCACACAAAATGGGCTCTGTAATTGGGAACCACAGCTTTAAACTAACAGAAGTGACCTTTTCCCTTCTGGAGCAATAGGATATTCAAAGGAATGATGAAAAGTCAGTGATATTGTATGACACCAGTCAGACTTTGTGATAGTATAAAAGCACAGAGTGATAGATGTCTGCTCATAGGGAGAGTTATTTAGCCCCTCAGGCATTTGATGTCTAAAATCTCTCAGCTCAAGAAGCAAACAGTCAGTTTGATGCTTCTGGGTTGCCTTCATCATGAGTCAGCCGATGGTACTCTACCTCAGTAGTCTAGTTCCTCAGCTTTAACAGTCTGGTTCCCAACAAGGAAGCATTTTCAAATACAGCTTCGATCAAATTTGAAAATAATTTGTAATGTCCTAATTTTCTCAAAACTCTCAAATCTTTTACTCATCAATGTCAGGATATTAACAAAACCTTCCATAAGGGTTGAAAACCCCTTAGTACTTAGGATAACAACTTTTGCATGGATTCCTTTTATAAGCACATGTTGGTTTGAGCTTTGCAATGAGCGCTTGTTTGTTTGACTTTTAAGCCCATTAAGGGTGCACTGTCTCTCTGTAGAAGAAAGTTCAATGGTAATCAGCGAAGAAAACAGCTTCGCTTTTTGGGAGGACCAATCTCTTTCATGGTAACTCAGGTCAATGCAGCATCTGCAGAGTCCGACTCCTTTATGTCATTCTGTCTTTCAGCACTGCAAACCTCAGCGGAACAGATGGAGCAGCTACTTTATCAAAGACAAATATAGAAAAAGAGGAAGGGGAGTAGGGAGCAAAGGGGAGAGAGAGACAATGATGAAAGGATGAGACAGAGTGTGAGACAGACAGAATGTGTGTAGAATTCCTGTGAGATCTCTTCTCTCACCGTTTTTATGATGCTTTGAAAGCTCTGCGCAAGGGGAACATCTCAAAGTGATGGGATGTTGAATCAATTCTCAATGCTTTCTTTTCACTTACCTATCTGTCTCATCTTATTCTCTTGCTGCCTCTTTTCTGCTGTCAGAGTTTAAATCAACATAGGACGGACAGACTTCTTAACATCTATTTTAAACTAAAACAATTTGAAGACATCCTGTTGGACTTGTGACCAGCATTTTCCTTTATTTTATACATTAATGAGTCCAGAAATATTAGTCAGATTAATTGATAACAGAACTTTCTTATAACCCCAACTTTTCACAGTGTGCTCCATCTTACTAAATGTCAGGTTGGGTTAAAGGGGAAGACTATGGAAAATGGAAGTTGGACCCAAACGCAGATACTCTCAGGAGGCAAGGATATGGGGAAAAGAAAAAGCGAGCTTTATTTAAAGCCGAAATCCACAAGAAACCAGGAGTACAAAAAAACCAAGGAGCATGAAATTCCAAGAACCAGGAATCAAAGTAACAAAGAAACAGCAAGACAAAGTGGCAAAACAAAACAGTTCAAAGTACAAAGAAAAAAATCAAAGTTCAAATCAAACATCGGAAAACCAGAAATCAAAATCCAAAGAACACATACCATGGGGGGAGCATGGACGCAGACAGATACAATGAACCGACAAAGACGAGGGAAAGCAGAGACTTAAAACAGACACTAACGATCAGACAAGGAACAGGTGAGGAGAGAGAGGAGGGAGGACGCCAGGTGTGGTAATGAGCGGGGGAGGAGCACAGAGGAGAAACATGGAGGGAAACAAAACTACAGACAGGAAAAAACCTAAGACACTTAAAGGACCAGAGACACAAGAGGGGCATGGAAATTCAACAAGGGAAATACACAGGGGAACTTAAAGGACACATGAGACATGGAAAAACAAAACATGAGACACAAGACAAAAGCTGAATCACTTTGCGATTGGCCACGCCCACTTCCACTTACAAAGTTTTTTTGCTAAATCGCAAAAACTGGAAAACCTACTTTTTCGCACTCCTTGGGATTTTGTCTGATCTGCGTGAAACTTGGCACGTACACTTTTCAGCTGGACCTGATCTTAAGTTATCAAAAGAATTTTGCTCGGTCAAAAAATGCGAAAAATTATTAACGAACACATTTCTGTAGCTAGCTATAAAAATGTAAACTGTTTGATATCTCGGTCAAACTAAATGCAATTAACACCAAATTTGAGTTCCTTGGTTGCCATGAGACTGGGAAGAGATGAGCAGAATTTGGCGCATTTTGGCCACTAGGGGGCGTAAAAAGATGGGAAGTTTATATCTCTTGAACGGCTACACCGATTTTTACGAAATTTGGTCGGTAGGATGTAGGGCCAATCGTGAGGCCATTTCTTGAAGGGGGTCATGACTGGTCAGTATGGGCGTGGCTTATTACAAGATCGACAACAAACATTAATTTCAGCCAAACTATTATGCTGAGAGCTTTGACATTTATATGGTACAGATAGAATAGGACACAGTTCTTCACAATTGCACATGTACTCCAGTAGGTGACGCTATAATGGATGCAATCGCGTTTTTGCCTGTAACTTCCACATTTTAAATAACACATTCGCAAACCTCCGGTGTGCGGGGTCCGAGTCGCACGTGGGGGGGGGGGGGGGGGGGGGGGGGGGTGGGAGGGTTCATATTCAATTCAATTCAATTCAAAGAACTTTATTTTTCCATTAGGAAAAAAAAAGGACAAGATAAATAAGCAAATAAATACATACAGGTGAATACAAATGTTAAAGAAAAAAAAAAAAAATTAGAAGTACAAAACAAATGTTAAAAAGAGAAGGACACTCATCCACACGCTCACACACACACGAACACACACCCCCACACACAAGCCAGACCGGGTCAGCTGTTCAGTAATCTGATTGATGCTGGGACAAAGCTTGTCATGGCTCTCTTTGTTTTAAAAGTGAGGGATCTGTATCGCAGGTCTGAAGGTAGGAGACTATAGTGGCAATGTAGTGTGTGCGCAGTGTCTGAAGCTATCTGAAAACCTTTTTGTTTAGTCCGTCTATTGTAGATGCTGTGAAGTGATTCCTGTGCCAGTCCAATTATTTTATATGGACTGCATATGAGCAGAAACTACAACACCACAACACAGCCATTGGGAGCTTCCAATAACTAAGATGTTGCTACTGCTCCAATTGCATGCAGCTTGTTGTTGATGCCATACACCGTTAGATACCAGTATGGTTCACATTCTTGAGTTGACCTCTGTGATAGAAATTCTTATTTAGAAGTGACCAAATAATAGATGATTCACACAAAGTTGACTTTGTGTATTTAATAGGTAGTGGTAAAAGCAAAAACAGAGCTAACCAATTTTAGCTGAAAGGCCAGCCTCATCAACCAAGCAAACCCTGGCAACGACTGACCAAGAGTCACAAACAATGTCACAGTTTATAGCACACTCAGAGATACCTTGAGAAAGGGAGATTTCATAAAACAATTTCCAAATGGCCAGACGGCCTTGGATGTACACCCAACAAGCACAGAGTGCAATTGGGCACACGGAGAAGAAGAAGACCATTTTAACAGTGACGAAACACACACCGAATAATAGTTCTGACTTAAAGCACGAGTGCCCTGTGCCCCTTTTTCTTTGTGTCAAATTGAGAATTGAATGCCTGCCGATCACCTGACTGACCCCTCTGTATGTCTGTGTGTCCCTCAGTCACCTGTCTGGCTCCAAGGTCGGAGACCTCCTTCACATCTGTAGCCCCTTCATCAAACGAGCCTGCTTTATCTCTGGCTATGTGAGTATTTGTTGGATTGATTTCATTTCAGTATGGTATGCAACTTAACTTTAGGAAACTTATCTATCACAGTGCATATTTCGTTGAAAAAATTTTTGCATTATTTTTGCATGATAGTAGAGTTAAAAATGAGGATTGCAATCCTGCCCTGTTCACTTTTTGTCTTTTTTTTTACAATGTCCCACAGTAAATGGTCTTTCAGATGTAATTTAGCTTTATTCTGGGCAAAAAGATTATTAAATTGGAGGCTGTCAAGGACCATGAAGCATAAAATGTCACAAGCAGTGCTGGGGTCACATGTTAGAAAAGCAACCCATTACATTAATATATTTATTTTAGTATAGATGGAGTAATACAACGTGTTACTAATTATGTTTCAGTAATATATTACTACAGTTATGTCATGTAACACATTACAGTCCACATTACTGACGGAAGTGAAGTGTTTATTGTTGTTTTTTTAAGAATCCATCCACACCAACACAGCCATATTAAAATAGCTCTGTGTGTTTAATATAGCCAAGCCTATAGGTTCTTTGTTCAGTTTCTGTGTGACTGAAATGAGCCATATTTCGTAGGCCTAATGATGAAGCATAATCCTCTGAGCACACTTTACTTTACATTCTTGAATCATGTATGCTCATGCATTGCTTGTTCTGTGGACTAAAATAAAATGGCATAGAAAAAGAGATTTTTGTCTTGTCAGGTCCTTACAGGCTACAGAAGGCCCAGGTCTATGTTTCATATGACTAAGCTATTTCATAATATATCAGACTTTGATCCGTAACTAAAAAGTAGTGTAATTAGCAATATATTACTCTATGCAGACAGTAATATTTAACGTAATATTTTACTTTAAAATGAAGCCAGTTATATGTAATATATTGCATTTTGAAAGTGACTTGCGCCGCTGCTTGGGTGGTGGTGAGCAGGTTGAACCCAGGTCAAAAACTTGACATATTCTGATTCAGAGAATTAAAAGGGATTTTAAGTATTTTCAAGTAAACAATTTTTGTGACTGTGTTGTTGTTGATTATTTTTTTTTTTTTACCGAGACAAATGCAAAATGGTGGCTGGTAAAAATGTCATTTCCAACACTGATTATAACTGTAGGCTACTGGCTTGTTTGCCCACCTTCCTCCAGGTGGTGATCATCATGTCGGTAAGGCTGTGGCTGATGGGAGGATCCATGCCTCTCTTCTCTGAACAGGACAACCCCGCCTCCTTCTCACCTCACCTGCTTACCAGGTCAGTGTCACACACATACACGCACACAGTGGTGGTGAGAATTGTGTAGAAAAAAACCCTATTTTTAAGATAAGTTCTCTACTAATAATAATAATTTGTATTTTGGATGTGTAGATAATTGGGTTATAAAGGGCTCTCATGACTTCAGAAGTAAGTAGAAAGTAGTTCTCCTGCCAAAAGTATCTTTTGTAGCCTCCTGTTCTGTTAGACCTGATGTGGTTCAGATGTGCGACAAGACCACATATCATCTCTGAGCTGCTGGTCCACCTTTACCCTTCACTAGGGATGTAATGGTTACTGGTGTCACGGTAAACCACGGTAAAATTCCCGACGGTGAGGGTCGCGAGATACTTCCTAAGTCTCCATACGCATGCGCGGCTTGCAACATGCCCTTGTTATGTAGTGAAGAAGACATGGCGGGGGAGGACGTGATATAGCGGCCCTCAAGGCATTTTTCCACCTTCAAAGTGAACCAAATCTGAAGTCTGGGCATATTCTGGTTATTATAAGAATGCTCAGGGATAGCTGGTCGAGGATGGCAGCCCTGTCTGCAGGAGCTGCAAGAAGAAAGTTGTTGCGAGGGGCGGCAACACATCTAATTTACGCGACCATCACCCTCAGCTGTTCAGCGAATGCAAGGTAAGTTAACCTTAAGCTCGGGTGCATGATGTATGTCGAGTTTTCTCTGTCTAATTTGCTGTTGTCACTAATATAAACTGACCAGATAGTGGTATAACTGAACAAAGTTGATCCGTGATTTGGCACGTTATCTGAACCGCTTATTAATTGTAGATTTCACTTTTTAAAGTCGACCTAATAATTCCCCAAATATTGATGCAGAGATGCAGTGAGGAGGATTTGAGACAAACATGTTCTGGGTGGACTGAGTTAGTGAACGCAAACTGACTGAGATGACTGACTTTCATCTCAGCTCCGTTCACCTGAGCAGCGTCTACCTGTGGCTCAGCAGACATCTGACCAATCAGACTGACCGAGTCCACTGACAACAGACGAGCAGGCAGACAGAGAGACAGACAATATATACACAGCCAGTAATATCAGAAATATATAATACTTGTGGATTATTTGTAGAATAGACTATATATAAAGAAAGATATAAAATTGTGAGCCAAAATAGAGTATTCATAATTCATTTAACAATCCTTTTTGTTTAGATCTAAAAAATGATCTAACCTGTTTCTAACAAAAGTGATTTGATCTAAATTGTGAGTTTTGTGATCTGTTGGTTGCACCTTTAGTATTAAGTAACATGACCGTAATAATTAGTAATGACATGTTCTATTCATTTTTTTCACAGAGAGGGTCTGCTGGCCAATCAAGTGCTGTTGCCACTACATCTTATTGTAGGAGACTCTACTTTGATAATATGATTATTAATTACTGGCAATCAATAACCATATAGACGGGCCACCACCTTCCTGTTGATTTATTCTGAATAACTGGAAGGAAGTTATTCAAAACCCAATCGTACAAGTCTGGCTTAAACAGTTGGAATCAATTTAATCAGTCTGTTAACTTTCAAATGTATATTCGATCTCCTATTCTGAAGTAGTGAATTCTTTCCACGATCCCATCAATTTCCCCCTTCAAATTAAACATGCACAGACAATGACATACAGTTAAATATGTTTATTGACTAAATAAATGCAGAATAAATGATATGCGTTAATGACTCAAATGGTTTCAACAAGTAATAGAAAATGCAGATAATGTGAATAAAGCCTTAATTAGATAACTTTAAACGGTGGTGGATTTTGATGTAAAGAACCGGTAATACACAACTTTTTGGTGAGGGACAGGGGCAAAAATGCCATGAATTTCTTGTGATAAATTGTTTAAACAAGGAATTCACTCATATAAATGTTTTGTTCCTTAGTTCCTTTCTCTTTCTGTTTATCTACCCCTGGTTCACATTTTGCTTATTTTTTTTAATTTAAATGGGTCATGATGGTGACATATATACATGGTGGGTGACCTATATGCATTTTCAGAAATACTGGAGATCTAGAGTTACGCATAAAAAGGACTTTGCCAGAAAATTTGAATGATACAGCTCCCAGGTCCCTCCTTCTTCCTCTCTACTGCTGCAGCCCTGCCTTCAAAGCCCCTCCCCACAGAGGAGCCTGCTGTGCACGAGCAGGCTTGTAACCATGTTAACAGAGGATGCCAGATAACCAAGATGGCACATTCAGATTGGGTTGAATGCTCATTGCTTTGGTAGGGCATTGGCAACAACATAAGTCTTGATTGTTCTATTTCTGACTAGTACAACTAAATTACAATGACGAGTATCTCAGATCACTGTAGATATCCCGAGTAACAAACAATATTCCTTACATTGCAGTAGACGGAGTAACCAGGTAATCATTACCCGGTGCAACATTTTCGAGATGCTTTCTTTCTGAAGCATGAGTAACAATATTTCTCTAAACCAATTCAACTGCTTCAAACATAAAATAACTAAAGTTATAACTGCCCGGTCACTTGAAAGACACTTTTGCTAACCACTAGCCATAAAGACAAAGCTAAACACCGGAGTTAGCATACAAGCTAATAAGATAGATCTACCAACAAGCTATGCTGCACAATTGCAGCATCTTAAGGCAATATGCGCTATTGTGAGTATTACTGTAACCACCACCATAGCCTTGTGGTAAAAGAAAGAATGAAACATATATCAAGCAGGGGTCTTTACTTGTCGAGCAGAAAAGCCGCTAACTCTGCGTCACTCGAGTCCTTACAAATCCCGCAGCTCCCTCCACCTCTCAAATGACACTCCAATATTTACACTGCTTTTCTTCGTCAGTCTTCTTATTTCTTCTCTTTGAAGTGGGCAATGGTGGGACATTTTTTCTGCTCTGTTGCCTCTCTGCCATTGTTACTGTTTGAGTTTAAGCTTGAAAGTATCCAACCAGGTGACACATTAATCTGCAGTACAGGGGCCCCACAGGGAACAGTCCTGGCTCCTTTCCTGTTCACCCTGTACACCGCAGACTTCTACCACAAATCCCCTCACTGCCATCTACAGAAGTTTTCTGACGACTCTATCGTTGGCCTCATCAGGGACGGGGATGACAGAGCCTACAGAGAACTTATTATGGACTTTGTGGACTGGTGCCGGCAGAACCACCTCCAGCTCAACGCCGGGAAAACCAAGGAGCTGGTGGTGGATTTCCGCAGGCACAAACAACCCTTCACACAGGTGAACATCCTGGGAACATACATTGAGATGGTGACATCTTACAAGTACCTGGGAGTTCACCTGAACAATAAACTGGACTGGACGGTTACACTGCAGCTACATATAAGAAAGGTCAGAGCAGACTGTATCTGCTGAGGAAGCTCAAGTCCTTTGGAGAGGAGGGGGCACTCCTGACCTCTTTCTATGACTCTGTGGTGGCATCAGCCATTTTCTATGGAGTAGTCTGCTGGGGCAGCAGCATCTCAACAGCAGACAGCAGGAGACTTGATAAACTTATCAAGAAGGCCAGCTCCATCCTGGGATGCCCTCTTGACTCAGTGCAGGTGGTGGGAGAGAGCAGGATGATGGACAAGCTGTCATCGCTGCTGGTGCAGGAGTCCCACCTCCTGCAGGTCACTCTCACAGCACTGGGCAGCTCCTTCAGCAACAGACTGATACACCCTAAGTGTGTGAAGGAGAGGTATCGCAGGTCCTTCCTTCCTGCTGCTGTCAGACTCTACAACCAGCACTGCTCCCAGTAGCCTATTGACCTCACCCTGTACCCTGCACTGTGCAGTATGTCTGACAAAGGTCACTTCTGTTTTTGCATCTGGTAGATTTCCTTAACACCCATATTAATTCCGTATTTATTATCTATATTTAAAATCTACGTTTAAAAGAATGCAATTGCAGTTCACACTGCATGGGGGGGGGCGCTGACCAGTACACACTGCGTTGGGGGGCGCTGACCAGTACACACTGCGCAGGGAAGGGGCGCTGACCAGTACGCGCTGCATGAGGGAGGGGGGCTGCCAGCAGTGTATGCACGAGAGTGATTGACACTTCTCAGACACTCCCCTTGGCTCTGATTGGTTGTGTTGATTCGGGAACAGTGGATTCTTGCAAATCAAATTACGGCCACTGGGTGGAGCCACAGACAGTGGATTATTACACAGCTGACCTGTATCTTATTCTACTGTCAGATCATAATGACAATGTTAGTAAATATAAAAAATAAAAAAAATTACAGACTATAACTTTCATAATTTAAAGTTTCAAGAGGTACTGTCTCAAACAATGAAAAGAGGAAACTTCTGACTGGTTGACTGACCGTAGACACACTGCGTTTTCTCCAAACATAAAATTAACAGGAAACTAGTGTTCTGGGCCATCTCCCCTGCCCTACATTTACAACCACTGAGCTTGCTTGTATTGAAAAGGCTACTGGCAGACTTCCATTGCTGAACTACTTTAAGATAAAGAGGCCCGTTAGGATCCATCTCACTGATAACCACATGTTATCACCGAACAGCGCCACCCAGAGCCACTGTGAAGAGGTTCGTCCGACACATCTACTACCATGGGTCCCAACCAAGCTCTTAACTCCAGCCCAGCCTTTGCGGCTCAAAAGTAGGCATGAACCATCAAACTGCTCATGTGGGTTGATATCATAATAATATAACAATAATAATCTTATTGACAGTAATTCAACCTCTAATTTTTGCTTCTTGCATCGGTATTAGTTACTGGAATCTGTATTGAATGGATTTTTTTTTTTCACACTTCCCCATTCATCATTCAATTCACTATCATCATTTTGACTGCTTTTTATGGTAGATATTTGTGTCTGATAATCATTTCATTTAAGCCACTGAACTAGTGTTTTTATCAATTTATGAATCATGATTTAGACTCAGTTGTTGTTCTGTGTATTCCTTTGGAGTGGAGAACAGTTATCAATTTTTATCGAGAAGTGACACTTTAGAATAGTTGACTGATAAAGTAAGAAATTATTGATTTAATTTAATCTTTTTGTCTTTAGAGGTGGTGCCCCTGAAACAGGCCCTGACCTCTTTGTGCCCTAGGCAAGATTTTAGGCATATATATATATATATATATATATATATATATGTGTGTGTGTGTGTGTGTGTGTGTGTGTGTGTGTGTGTGTGTGCGTATATATGTATATATGTATATATGTATATATAATATATATGTATATATGTATATATATATATGTGTACATATATATGTATATACATATATATATATGTATAGACAGACTGCACTTTAACACTGATGCAAACTTTAACAAACATAAACTGCGACACAATAAACCAAAGGCTTAAAGGCTTATTACTTATAAAGGGGATGGACAACTTACAGCATTTAACTGACATACAAGCAGGAAAACACAGCCAACGGGTTAAAATAACACCTGAACAGGCCTAATGTTAACTTTCCAAATGTCCCAGATGAATTTAAGGTGGAGTAACATCAACTTATGTCGACTCCAGCTACTTACTGATTATTAAACAATGCTGCTATCTTCCGAAGTAAACTAGCAAGTTAACACTCTGCTCCAACAACAGTAACTATGATGCATTAAACTATTAATTTCATTCACTTCACCTCTATCTTCTTCACTTTTTTCTTCCTCTTCTTTCCCTCTTGTCCTTTTTTTCCTTCACTGTGTGCCGGATGGTTTCAGTCTTTTGGACCTTGTAATTCCGCTACAGTATCAGTAAATCTCTCTCTTGGTCTTGGAGGCCCGGTCCGGTCAGATTCAAGTAGTTCACCTGTCAACCCGCCCCCCTCACAGAGGACAGGTACAGTGCAACGAGCCAGAAACCCAGAAAAAAGGCCTCTATATTATTTAATGGGCTTTCCTAGTAGTAATTGCAGTAGTAATTTTTCTCCTTCCATTTTCGGCGCCCCCCGTGGATGACAGCGCCCTTAGCATTCGCCTATACAGCCTATGCCTCGGGCCGGCTCTGCCCTAAAACAAGTGCAAAATCATTGAGTTTCCACTACATATGCTAAAATTGCAGTTTGCTTAAAGCATCATCTTACTACACAAGGTGACCAAGTTTGAATGGACATGTGTCTGGTTGACAGAAAAATGTGTTAATATTGAGTTTGACAGGAGATTGCAATTTGTCAGTAGCAGTTAGTAATGTGATAATATCGAGTTAGTGTGAAGAATTATGGGTGCTTGCAGACAACAGAGAGGTTTGCTGGCCCTCATCAGTGCAACAGTCTATCATCTATCATTAGCACAGCAGCAGTGAAAAATAGCTTTCCTCTCCCTCGGCCACCTGGGAAATTTATAGCAAATTCTCATATCCTTTGCTCCTTCTGTCTTTCTCACCTTCATTTTCTCCTCTCATTATTTCTGCTCCCTGATGTCTGGCTGAGTTTCCATTTTCCCTTATAACCTTTCTGTCTGTCAGTGTATCCTCACTCAATCCTTCCTGCTATTGTCTTAGCCATTCAACACTGACAGTGGGCAGGTAGAAATCTAAAAGAAACTTATTGAAGGTAATTATGACTTTAGGTCTCAGCTTCCCCCAGGGTTTGCTCGGTTCAACCTGAATGTACTTCTTCTGGGCTAAATAATGCAAGACAATATGATTGCTTATCCTAGCTATACAGATGTTTAACAGAAGCTTTGTTTGGTCAAAAATTGATAATTAAGATATCAGCAGGAGGCATCACATCCCAACATGTCCAATGAGATAAAACTGTGAGAATTAAACAGGGAACAAACTCACACAATCCACAAAACCAGACAGCAAAGCAGATGCAGGTCCAGCTGTTAGAGTTTCTCCAGAGATCAGCCTTTAATAGAAATTAAGCGATCATCCAGCAAAATTGTTTGCCATCTACTTCAAAGATATTTTAAGCAGGTATAAAACACAGGATTTATTATAATATAGGGCTTAGAAAGCAGCTGAAATAATGCAGAGTATTTACTGCAAATGAAATCTGATTTTTATTTTGAGCCATCTGTGAATCAAGTTTAGACCCGAACTATATGCACTATAACTTTTATCATGTAAATGTCTGAACTGATTAAACCATCACATTACCTGCACTATAAGAAATGATACAAGTGTGTCTCTCTGTGAACAAAGCTGTGTGCAATTTCGCACGCAGCACATCAGTTTAACTTTATTGATTTCTGAAATCTTTCGACGATTATTAGTTCTGTGTTATTATTAAAAAAATATTTATAGATAATGGCATTTTTGGCACAAATGCATCAAATGTCTTTAGCTGTTAAAGTCAACTGCAACAATCAGCTGGAGCCTTCATTAGAAACACGCTGCAGAGGAAAGGACGTCTCATTTGTCTTAATACACATTTCGGCATATCGTCTCTCCTCCTGTGGTTTCCTCATGTCTCTCCACGAAACTTTGGTGGGAGGGACTAAGACGCAAGGAAAGGATGCGAGTGAGGGAAACATGGATGCAATTTAAGTGAAGTGGGACGTACCCATAGAGGCATGTTTCGCCCCCTCTACAGGAGAATCAGAGGTGTTATCCACTGATCCAGTTTGAGAGTAGATTGACTCTTTCATGCAAATGAGACCCTCAATGAGTGATGCATGTGTTTCTGTCTTTACACAGTTATACAGTTTGTTCTGCTTTGTGATGTCTAATTGCCAATTTCTGACAAACATCTCGGTTGGATCGAAAGGGTGTTTTGTCGAATAAAATGTACTGAGGGCTATAAGTGTGTAGCTCGTGTAGCTGACTTTTGTCTTTGGGTTATTTTTTGATTCAGCACCTATAGAAGTTTTCTTGATGTGCAGTCTGTATGGTAACCTGGATCTTTTTCCCATGCTCATGTGCCACCTGACCATGCCTATGTCCATGTGTGAGCATGTGCACACAGGGGTGCTGCACTGTGTGTGTGTGTGTGTGTGTGTGTGTGTGTGTGTGTGTGTGTGTGTGTGTGTGTGTGTGTGTGTGTGTGTGTGTGTGTGTGTGATAGTTTGTGGTCAAAAGGCCTTGCAAAATATGGAAAAGGGAATTTAATTTATGGCCCCGACCCATCAGATAATGGCAGGTGGTGAACATTCTGTTGCATGCTAAACAGCCTGTCAGCACCACCTTGGAGGGCTGCCTTATCTGTGTATGTGTGTGTGTGTGTGTGTGTGTGTGTGTGTGTGTGTGTATGTTAGAGAGAGAGCTGAAGACAATCTCTGCAAGTCCTCTGCAAGTCTGTGTATGCCTATTGACCTGAGCCTATGTTTATTTCAGACTCTGTCTCCAGTGTCTCACTCTAGCCGTCAATCTCCTTAACGGCCAATAGGAGCAGAAGTCAGGGGAACAAAGAGAGACAGTAGAGGGAGGAAGAGGGAGGGGCAGTGCTAGCTCTGTGTGCTTTCTGTCTTCCTGACATGTTTTCATTGTCATGTTCAGAGGGGATTTGCCCTGTGTCCCCCTGCTCTCGAGCTGTCAGCAAATGGCTTCACAGCCACAGCGAGCTTCTGACTCTTCCTTCATATCGCCCTGAGTAAATCAATACCTAACCTGTGGTTGGTTTTCACAGCCTGTTAACAATTCAGTCCAGCACAGCCTCTGTCAGAATCGATGAGGACTTTAGCACAGCATCTTTTGTGTTGTAACCTTGTTTTGCTGTAGTCACAGGGAAGAATGGACTATGAGTGGTGCTTGGAATGGCTGGGAGTCAGTTGTAGGAAAGGAATGATAATAGCTGATAAAATGGTTACATGCCAAGAAAAGTACCAATGGGCCAGAAAAAGATGAGAAGAATATTAGCTTGCTAATGTAAACTCAGAGGTTCACTGGTGGCTTGAACACAGTGCACGACTTTCTGTCTTGTTCTGCTGGAATCTTACAGTCATGGTTTTCACCCTACATGACTACAAGATCACACATGTGAGATGTTACATGGGAATATACAGCCCAAAAGTTTCAGGTTGTTTGTGTGTGATTTGCAATGACGAAAGGAGGAGAGGATGGATTATCATAGAAAGAAAACATATGATTGCCTACTCGTATTGTGGTTCAGCAAGGAGCCATGGTCACACATGCTGGTTAGACAGGGTTCAGAGAGCTGCTGCAGGTGCGCTCATTGGCTGTAGCTATTACAGGGCTTTCTGACTGGTCTGCGACTCAAAGACTCAAAGACTTTGAGGACAGGCTCATGGACCAGGAGCCTGGATATACACACCCCTGCTATTTTTAGGTGACTACTTATTTTGTCTGTATCATGCTTTCAGCCTATCATGCTTTAAGACAAGTGATACTTCATGATGCCAGAAGAGAGTGCAATATGCCGGTGCATGATGGATTAAAAGTAACAGAGACCATAATAGCTTTCCCCTGGTCTGAAAGATGGTCAGAGATGGGGCAAGTCTTTCATTCCTAAGGTTTGCTGCCTTCCTGTGTTCATGTCCACAATCCATTTCTTCTCACTATAGACCAGAAGGAAACCAGACTTGGCAGTAACGAAATGTCATTCTGCCACCGAGCTGTTTGACTCAATGTTAATGAGTGTGTTTATTCTTACACTGCAGTCCTTGTGAAAACCATTTATAGCTCCAGGACCTGTCCCCATTGCTGTAGTGGGCATATTTGAAAATGCTGTTTATGTGTCGAATTTTTTCTGCCCACAACTACCAAAACAATGGAAATCTCTTCTGCTTTGTCCAGCGGTCGACAGATGAGTAGTGGTGTGTTACCACTATATTTTGTATGGCAAGAGGAAGGATGCTGGCCATATTCAAGAATCCATCTTTATTGCTGTGGAAAAGACAAGTGTGGGTGTGGTCTTAACTCAGACAAGTTCAACATTGGAGGTGGGGAGTAAAATATTCACATTGCTCCTTGTAATCTTCTTATTTAAATTAAGTGTTTCTTTTTATCAATTGCACCAGAGTCACGGGAAAGTAGTCGGGATGGATGTGGCATACAGAGCACTTTGACACTGGAGTCCAGGGTTCACATGAAATATAATGATCATGCTGTGTCTCAACTCACTGTGGACTTTATGTGTACCAAGCCAGACCATGATCTTCCCTACACATTAAATAAAAACTGAGAGTGCCAAGTGTAACCTTAAAAAAAATATAATAATGCTGTAGTCAGCAGCAGTGGATATTGTATTATATTCTACATTTTGGCAGAAAGCAATATGCTAATTAACAACATTTCCATATTATGTTAGTAGTATACATTCTCATTCTAAAAGTATTTGCTGCTGCTAATTAGTTGTATATAATCATAAGGGTCTTTCTCTTCTGGTGGCTTTGATTTGTTCGGTTGTTGTGTTGGGTATTAAAAGGTCAACGGTAGTTTCCAAAGGTCTGAGACCTCTATGATGAGGAAAGATAAGATAAGATAAGATAAGATGTAACTTTATTAATCTTCTGTAGGGGAAATTCAATTTGACACAGCAGCAAATATTCACTTCACTTATATTTGAAAAACAAATTCTCTTATTGAACATATCAGCTTCAAAATTAAATCAGAAGCTAAATCTTTGAAAAATATCCATGAATGTCAGAATCAGTGTTTGCTTTGTCCTTCTTTTGCTTTAATGACAGCATGCACTCAAGCTGCAGGGACTGACAAGTTAGTGTAAAACCTGCTGACTGTTGTCCCAGCATGATCTGACAGAGTTCTACAAAGCTTTTGTGAATGCTTAGCATTCTCAGTGTCAGTGCCCAAATAGTGTTGGCACTATGGCTGGCTGTGCACTCAGAAGCAGAGAGAAAAAACGCTGCACATGCGGTTTGTCTTTTCTATGGCAACAATATCTGAACAACCACAGCTGTATGATTGACACTGCCCCTATATGACATTGGCACAGAAAAGTTGAGAGATTTTCAATTTGAAGCACTCGGAGCAAAGTCAGGTGACAGTGGGGGACAGTCCAGGAAGACTTCAATAGTTGTGTCAAAGTTTTGAGGCGTGTTTGGGCTCATTATCCCTCTGCAGGATGAATCCTTCACCACAAAGATCAAACCAGAGGGTGGAGCATGTCTCTGAAGAATGAAGTGGTGCTTCTCCTCGGTCAGGGTGGAGTCAAAAGCGGTGTCAACATGACTCAGGCTTTTAGCAGTACACTCTGTGACTTGGCATAGACTTATTTGATTGGGCTCTGAATGTCTGCTTAGACAATTACTCCCATTATTAATTTAACCTTGGACAACCAGCTGTTCAATTTATCCTCAGATTAACTACTCAAAACATAAGTTTGGAGATAAACAGGATCATTACAATGATCAAATTGTTAATGAATTCGAATTAAGTCCGACAATTGATAATGTTGCTGTGTGATTCAAATTTGTCCGTCTCTTCTTCCTTCCCTCCTCCATTTCACATCCATCTTTTCTTAACACTGTCCATGTTTCTCTGCTCCCTCTCCCCAGGATTCTGTCGTATTCTTACCTGCTGTCCTTCAATGCCTGTCTGCTCCTCGCTCCCATCGTGCTGTGTTATGACTGGCAGGTTGGAAGTATTCCCCTGGTTGAGTCGCTGAGCGATGTGCGCAATGTGGCCACTGTCCTGCTGGCCGTTGTGATGGTCACTCTGTGCCTGCACTGCATCTTCTCACTGCAGGTAAGGGCAAGAATTTACAGATAGCATAGCATTCACAGATACTTGTCTGTCCTCATTACCTCCATCAAGGACATTATGTTTTCACTTGCACACTAAAAATAATTCAGTGGGTTTGTAAATATTACAATAATAAGTTATACTACCTAAATAATTCTATGAATGAATGAATGTCACTGAAGTGATTGTTTGGGTTGGACATACCAAAATAAATTCCTAAAAATCCACCAGGTAACTATGTCTTTAAATTAAGTCTATTATTTAAGTTTATTCCATGGTCTGGGTTAATATTTGGTACTGACTGGATGGAAGGTGTGAACTAACGTTTGATATATGGAGCCCTCTGGAACTCCTCAAGTATTTCATCAAGAAGCCTACACTCAGGGCTGTAGTAAATTATAAAGTGATGGGTTATTCATAAATAGGTGAGTAGCCCTGTTTGATTTTGAAAAGCTGGTTTAACTGACTTCATGTGCGTTCACTCCACACTACACTGTCCCTCTGAACACACTGTATCAAGATCCTCCCACATCATGTTCACTGTTGAACTTAGCCGGACACACATTTATTAATTTGTGGACAGTAATGTGGCTGGTTAGCTAGCCTGTCTTATTGTTTCACATGCTGTGAAATTATATGACCTGTTGTGCCAGCATAACATTAACTTAATGGCTTACAGCTGAGCCGAAGGGTTCAATGATCTGAGTTGAGTTTGTCTCCCGTTGCCAGGAGTCTTATCTTAGGTCCGTCTTATTTACTGGACGCTTCCAGAATGGCAGCATTCACAGCTCGTAGTGCTAGTTGTAGTAACATTAGATTACATTTAATTACATTTTTGATTATATCTACTCTATTTTTTATGACATCATACTAATTTATTATTTATTTGTTTTACTTGTTGTTAACTCAGTTCATTCAAGTATATTTAAAATATTTCACAGTTTTTAAATTGACTTAAAGGTGAAATATGGAATATGAGCTGAATGCCGCCATCTAGTGTCTCAAGATCATAGTCGCGACAACAAAAAAGTAATTCCAGCGGTCGGGTTGCCAGGTTGAAAGTGAACCAGCAATACTGGACAGGGCAGGAGGATTGAGCCGCCTCCGTTTCCTCCGTTTACTGGGTGTGGAGGTCGATGGGTCACGATCAGTATTCTCATATCTAGGATCAACGTGATATAATGAAAGTAAGTATAGCAGAGGAGTTTGACCGACAGGTAACGTTAGCTAAGTTAGCAAGCGAGTTAGCTTACCGATCCAGGAGAAAGTTCGCCATTTCCGGGTGTGTTTTGATGCCGTGGAAATCCTTTACCTGAGTCCATCGAGAGTATGCTTCACCGATATTTACTCTGGTTTTTGCTCTTCTTCGGTCACTCAGCTGCTGGGACAGATAACGCACCGTTTGCTGGGGCTCTGAAGGGCTTGCAGACTCCGCCATTTTACCCAGTGTCAGCCTAGCTGTGCCGAGCTTTGCCGAGCTTTGCCGAGCATTTGCCGAGGTTGCGAAATTGGCAACCCGCAATGCCGGCCGCTATTTGGCTGGTACGATGTAAACAGGAAGTCATTGTCGAACCCGTCAAAATTTCTTAAATTATTTTTTTCAGACTAAATATAATTTTTCAAGGAAACGCATTACTTTTAATCTGCGCCCCTCTATAAGCCCCATGGATGTATTATTTTTGAAAAAATATAGCTTTTAATAAGCATATTACATATTCAACCTTTAATATTTTTAAGTACAAAAATGTTTTACCTATGAAATTGAGTATGTGATAAGTGGTTTTTGGAGTGTGTTGGTCTGTTGGTTGGTTGGTTGGTTGGTTGGTCAGCAGGATTACACATACACACAGCATAGAACCTATTAACTTCCTGTGCGGATCTGGTTAAAGGGACAGATCAAGGAATCTTTTTCTCACTTGCTTTAACTTTGTGAGATACTATGATTAATTTCTCATGGGATAATGCATGGATCTTTATGGAAGAAATTCCTTAATGTCTCCATTTTAGAATCTTTTGATTTACCTCCAAGGTCAGCTCCTTCAAAACAGCTAGACATGATCAGTCCATTTTTTTTGCTGGTTTGAGTATATACTCCACCTATCACCTCAGTGGCCCCTGAAGCAACAATTCCGCATCAACACAGTCTTTTTGAGTAACTTTAATGGCCATGACACATTTTACTACTCCGTTCGAATGTGTTTAAGCCACAGGCCAGGGATAATTTTTGGCATTTTCAGATGCAGTCTGTGAATTGATTGTACGAGTAATAACAGCTCATCCTTTCTCTCTTTACCTTAAGGCTTTTTGAGGCTTCCATTGAAGAGCACTACGTGTAATTGCGGAGCTGTTAGTCAGTGTTTTTCCAGATCCCAACAGGACTCCTAATTAGCGCTTCATTAAAGGCAAATGTGCTGAAAAGATTACCCAGTCAAGCCTCTTTATGTTCAAATCACATACACATAACATCAATTACAACAACTGTATCGTATTTCAGTTGTGAAAGTGCTGCCATTTCCAATAATAATACCAAAAAATATGGCATTTTTCACTTCTCATTATGTCCTTACAATGAATTTTATGGGTACTGAAAAACTGAATATTGCACTGGACTGATCTCACCCTTTGAAACACTGCAAACCCTAACTTGTATGATATATGATTTAATGTGCTTACTGAAGTCTTGGAACATGAGGCAGAAACACCCAGATTACATACCTTCTCCTTATCAGTTTATGTTTTATTGGCAAGCTCAACTCATACATCTCATGTTACCCTGGAGACAGACCTTGCTGTGTGAAAAGTGTGTGTTTGTGTATGTACACAGTGTGTATTTTCCAAAGGTGTCTGTGTACAAGGTTACTCTCTCAATCAGCTCCAGCTTGTTGTAATACTTGTTGTCCTCAGTGCTTTACAGTTTTACTCCTTTTTCCCACAATGTCTCTCATTGATGGCAAAACATCATTCAGTCACACTAAACACTGTCAGGTGTTACTGCTGCTCTCTTTTCAGGCTGTTCTGGAGATCTGTATACGTACGTTTTTTTTCCACAGTAACGACTCTGGCATGCTTGGCCAAGTCGTTTTGGAAAAAATGGTAATGTAACCAAATGCTCAGACCTGGTCGCAGTCGGACGAATGTGAGTGCAGGCCAGTGGGTTACTGGGGAGAGGGGACAGTTGTACTTTGGCATGGTACAGAGCAACTCTAAGTGTGAGTCCACCCTAAGTGTCTGGATTAGTCAGAACTATCTACTTGAATGTGTAAATATACATAACTTGTGTTTTAGAACATGTAATCATTATGATAGTATGACACTTACTCTGCTTCAAAATCTTAAATCTTAAATCCTAAACTACAGATGAGAACATTATTATTATTTTTTTTTTTTACTTGTTACTTACATATCAGGACTGGGGAGTCTCCAATTTGCCAATGCATACTATTCACGATATTTACAATATTATTCAGTCAAATCAATTAAATGACTCCTTTTTAAAGAGTAATCAGTCAAAGAGCGCCAAGGATCCTCTGTCTTCCTAGAACGCCCTGGATTATAAAACTATAGATAAAACTGTGAAACAACACATGCTGGCCTCGCCTCTTGTCTCTTCACCTACTTTTGAGCTCTCTGTGGTGAAGTCACCCTGCTTGACCATGACATTTTATTATATTAAAAGAAATTTAAACAACAACCACCTGGACTCACCTAGGGTAGGAAGTGGCCCTAACAACTCTGAAACTCAGAGCCTACATATGACCTTAACGACTGAGAAACAAGCACTAAAAACACAGATGCACACATAAAGGAACAGTATCTGTGAAATCCTGCAGTTTGTTTTTTGACCACCCACTTCACCTGCAGTGAACATTAATCCATAGTGATTGACATGCTCTTACAGTTTTTCTCAGTTGCTAAAACACTAAAACCCATTGGCTGAAAAAGGTTTGCAGTTGCCTGAACTCATTTAGCTAATTGTGCAGTCTGTTGTCAATACCTTAAACCATTTTACATGGTAAAACACAATTTGCAGATCTCACTTAGATTGTTCAGCAGAACTCTAAACACATTGTCATTCTCAAAACACATTCTGCACTCTAATGCACATGTCATCCATACTGGTAAACACAAGTGGCAACAATCAAATACAAAAAGAGAACACATGTCATTGATTAAACACAACCACTCAAAACCACTTGTTTCAAATCGTGACACAACCAATATAAGCCAGTTCAGAGAGCAAACAGGTAAATCTTCTGCAAGCCATGGATTTAGCCTGTGGTAATATAGGTGAGGAACCATGTCAGGGCTGGATACAGCACACAAGAGGCTTCTTCCCCCTGGTTGTCTCAGGAGGGAAAATATTGCTTGTGATGTCGACGAAGTGCTCTGGCCAGACCCAGCCCAAAGTATTGTTTACTGTAGTACAGTGCATTGTAGGCTGTATACTGTACAACAAACAAATTGTCTGGCCCTGAACATTGTGCTTTCCATTTGTTTACAGTACTGACTGCTCAATAGATTTTGACTGGTTACAGGTTCATATCAACAAAGAACAAGAATTACAGTATCACAGAAACAAAGGACAAGTTTGTGAGATGCAGGATACAGTGCTGTAAAAATAGGAGTACAAGGAGGAGGAGGAACAAAAAAAATGCAAAGAGCAAAGCAGAGTATAATTTCTGATCAATTTTGAGCTATGATAGAACATGTTTTCATTCATCAAAAGACAATGACGGAAAAATATGAAATTTGTTTTGATTTTAGAAAAGTATTTCTCCCTGAGAACTATATGTTTTGAACAACGTGTTTTCTATTTTTCGGTGTATTGTTTACTGACTGCTTGAGAGTGTATATCATTTTGATTGCTTTGTTTATGATTTGGGAGCAGTGTTTGGTTTTGAGCACAGGTAAATCTGTTTTGAGGCGAAAGTTTCATTTTGCATGAGGAGTCAGATGTTTTGTAAATAGTGCTTGAAGCTGAGATTTTGTGTTTAATGTTTTCAGAAAATGGAGCAAGGTTTCAGAAATTGTGTTTTAGCAATTGAGAAAAACTGTAACAACTTCAGGGCAACTCCAGAGCCTCATTGGATTCTATCTTAACTTCTGTGATAGAGGAGAGGTGAGGTTGCACTTTAAACCAAGCTCCATTTTGGTCAACAAAACAGTCAGTCGGAAACACATACAGTATGGAATGAGCTCTGCAGAAAGGAAGTCCTTGACCTGCTGGATGTCATACACTCACACTCACACACACACACAAATACTGTGTTGGAAACAGTATTTTTCTTCTATTCAGTTATCACACAAAATAAAATAAATATAAACCGTATAGATAGTACAAACAAGGTCAACAGTCCATGCCATGACCGAACAGCCTTTCAACTATCCTGCAGAAATGTGAATGAAAACAACAACATAGAAGACATTCAATCTTGTAACCCACAAAAATAGCTTCACACATCATTCATTTGAAAACCAGAAGTGAATTCCACATTTTTTAATCTGTATTTGCATCATTCCATAACTTAATCCCAACAGTAGAAATACATCTCCTTTTAATGCCTTTCTCAGCTATTTGTACAGTAAACTTTCAAACGCATCTCAGATCAGTCTGATCATTACTCAGGAATTTATCACAAAACTCTTCAATATCAGTGTATTTTTATTTTTTTATTTAATATCTCCTTCAATTTGTTTTGTGGCTTCAAAAACCATAACTGTAGTAATGTTTTAAGGATTCCCAATTCCATTTTTCCCAAAACTGACACATTTGAACAAATCAGTGGCAATGCAGATATCATGGCAGGGAGAATTACACTTGCTGAATTTTGAAGTATTTTTTGCATGGTGAAGGATTATATAGAATAGACTACAGTATTCCTTTATTATCACTATACACATGTACAATGAAATTATGAGAAGCTTTCTCCTCAGGTCAGTAGAAACAAATAGTGCAAAGTAATAAAGGGAAATATACCAAATAAAATATATGGTAGAAATACATTTGCATTTATATATTGTAAAAAAAAAGAAAAGAAAAATAGGATAAAAATATAAGAGGTAGCAGTTTTAACACTGTAAATGTGAAGAACTGTGGTGGTGCAAGACAGTGCAAGTATGTCAACTGCCGCTGCAGTTTCTGTGGGAGGGTTTGTTTGTTATGGGGAGTGGATGAAGGTCACAGCTCTATGGTAGAAGCTGTTTCTCAGTCTGTTGGTGGTGGAGTTAATTGTCTTGAACCATCAGCCTGAAGGCAGAGGTTCGAATAGGGAATGTCCAGGGCATGTACAGTTCTTACAGATGCTGTTGGCTTTTTTCCTCAGCCTGGTAGCATCAACAGTGTCCAGTGTAGGAAGTTCTGCTCTAATGATGAGCTTCTGTTGGGCCTTTTTGGCAAGCTGTGAGGTATTAGAGCTCCATGTCAGCTGCCTCAACATTGTGACTCCAAGAAACTTGAGGTCGTTGACACATTCCACCTCATTACCATGTATTTGGAGGGGGAAGGTGTCTCTTCCTTTAATTCTTCTGAAGTCAATCAACAGCTCCTTTGTCTTGGAGGTGTTAGGGACCAGGTTGTTGTCCTCACACCATCTCGCAAGAAAGTTCACCTCAAGCCTGTATGCTGTCTCCTCACTGTCTGCAATCTGGAACACAATTTTCCTGAGACTGAAGCACAACCTTCACCTTCTAAGCAAGGCCCATCACTATGGGTGCAGAAAACTCGACTCACTCGATTTTGAATGTCAACAGAAAATTCACAGATTTTCTGCTGTCTAAATGTCAACATATTCAGACTACAAGATTAGAAACTGACAGTGCATCACAACTGATGCATCACAGTGATATTTTGTTGCAAGACAGAGCTCTGCACCACCTTTACTGTCTTTCTCTCATATACACTCATCTCTCTCTGATGTGTGTGTATATGATCATGCGCTGGAAGACAGATTAAAGGCTAAAAAAGTCCTGACATTTCTTGAGGCATTTTTGGGGTGAATTTAAGTTGTGTCTTTAGGCTTTACACTTTGCTGATCGGTCTCTCATTGACTATTGTCAAACAACCAAAATGCCAGTGACAAAACTATTTTAATTTTATGCACTGTAGTTTGAAATGGTTCAGGTGAACCCAATGAGTCTGCCTGCAGGTGAGTTATAGCTGTACAAGCCAGTAACCCAGACAAGATTGCGACATCTGTTGATTGGATCACCAGTTACTGGATGACACGGAGCAATGCTAAGGTGATTAATGGAGAGAAGGAAAGAAAAATTAAGGAAATAAATCATAGAGGGGCAGAGGATCAAAAGACGGATAAAACAGAAAGATTTAATGACATGAAAAGGAAGAAGACGGAAAGGTGAATGGAAATGGAGGGTACTAGTAGTCTGATGCCAGGCAATTAGGACAGTAGCCACGAATTAGAGATAACAGCCCTTCAACTCCACTGGAATCCAGAGTGATTGTGTCTTTGTTTTAATTGGAATGTATACGTTAGCCACACATTTGGCTCGGAGTTGCAGTGGTAACATTCAGCATGCATATGTAGAAATTAAAATCATTTCAAGGTGAGTTGATTTGCTTTTAACCAAGTAACCTTTTAACAAGGCTAATGCCTTGAAAGTCTACTGGAAAATGATTTTCCCCACTGAGGTATTAATTTATTCCCTGTTGAAAGAAGTTTTGTAAACTGAAATATAGAGCAAAAGAAATATAGAAGCAATTGTCAAGCCCTCATCTGAGGATCGTAACTGCTATTTGTGGTTTGCGTCGAAAACGCAGGTGTTCCCATTCATTGTGTATTCCGTTTTGGCTGTGGTGGAGCGTGCCATAAATTTGGGAGAAACGCAGCTTGACGTTTCGCCAATTACATAATCTGGTGATCAGACTGAATTTCACTTCGGTTTGGTCTTGTCCCCCAGCTTAAAAACACACAGTAATGAGAGCGGTGAATTTACTGTTATTTATAATCCCTTGATGAGGACAAACAATCACTTCAGGTCCAGCATGCCTGTAGCAACATAGCAGTTTTGTCTTTCGGCAAACCGATCGGCAGGAGTTACCAACACACACAGAACATGGAGTGAGGTTCCTTCTATTCTCTTCTTTGGTTTACATTTAGTTTCCAGTTGATTGGTGAAACAAGGTATTGTTACATTTATATTGTTAATAAATTACCGCGGGTCAAGTGACAGAAAACTAAGAATAGGTACCCGTGACATACCAGACACACTCAACATACCTCCAGTGAACCAAGATTCCTCCTAAATGTTGCAGCCCATTTCTTTAGCCTAAACCTCTTTCCTGGGGTTACCTCAACACCTGAGGACACCCTCTGAGCACATTTTTGTCACAGATCTGAGAAACCTTTGGGAGTCCTGAAAAAACTCAGCTACATTTTCACTTTTTACACTTTCACCTGGCTGAGTGACTGACATCTCAGCTTCTCCTACACCCCCCTGAGACATTTCCATCCCATCCAACTCTCCGTCAGACTCCTCAGCCGGCCTGCTATCCTCCTGCTGACCGCCAGTCTGCCCTCTCTGGACCCCAGTCTGTGTTCTCCCCAGTGCAGGTGGCACATCTGGCAGCCTTATTATTTTCCTCTTCCTCTTTCTCCCTTCAACCTCAGTCTGTCCATCCTCCCCCAGAGCCTCTGCCTGCTCCCCCTGATCCTCCTTGTCTCCTGTTTTCCAGTCCTGCAGACTGCCCGCTCACCTCTCCTTCCCTCACTACAGGCCCCTGACTCTATGCGGCTTATCCGCTTATGACGGATTTCCCCACAGTTAAAACACTGCAAGCTCTTGGACCTTGCACAGTATAAGCACTTTCACCATGTTTAACATAGAAGCTGATATCAAGTGTCTGCCATGGAGATTTAAGAGGCATTAACACTTGTCTCATCAAAGATAACACACGTTTCAGTCTTAAATATTAACAATCATCAGTGCAACAAAGAAGCCACATGATCAATGAACAGTTTATTTCTTTTTCTATAGAGCCCATATCTGATGTCCATCATAATGCCCACAGCCTCTGCTTTCACTCCCTCCATATTATCACACCATGGCTCTGTTTATTTGAATGAACAACATTTTAATTGGCTGAGTTAGCAGCCCCTTGCTGGGTTCAGTGCATTGGCTCATTAACAGTAATGAGAGCGAAAGGAGTGTGAACTGCTGATTAGTGTTGCTCCAATCAGAGGCTTGTTCTGCTTTCAACGGCCTCATCGGCAGCTATTGAGTACATCCATGACTGGAAGGGACCTACAGTTATATTAGAGACACATTCACTTAAACACTTTGAGCGACTAATACAATCCCTGAATACTATAGAGAAGAACACACACACACAGCTGCTGCTAACCCTGGTCTCATTGCTCTGGGAGGATATAAAAGTCTGTCCTTTAACTGGGCTGCTCTCTTGCTTTTCTCCCATCGCCCGCGCCTTTTCTTATGTTTAAACTATTGTTTTGCTCCACCAAAACCTACACCACACCATCTCTCCACACATCCACATTTACACCACTGATGGCACTGGCATACACACACTATTTAACTGTTTATTGTTTAGTTTCTTATGTTTAACCCTGTCAATCAAACCGTTAATTTTGATTAATTAAGTCTTAGGGATCCAATAAGTGCATCTACAGAGACTGAATACGATGCATTTTAGGAAAGAAGAAAAAAACATCCATAGACGAAACACAAGCAAAACAAAAACATAAGACCAAGCAAACAAATACAAAAAAAAACATATAACAATAGGGTTAAAGTGTAAAAGGGTAAAAGTTAAATGAGGAAAATTCATTTCAAGTCTGTTTGCCAGTAACTTAGGTAGTATCTTAGTAATCTTTCATTGTAGTGTAGTTGACCACCAATTCTTTAGTGTAGTTCGATCCTTTCTAAATGAGCCTTGTTTTAATAGTAGTGAGATCAACTTTTCCTGTTTTCCTTCACAATAAAAGGTGTTAAGTAAAGGAATCTTGATGGCAGCCCCTGGGCTTTTACCTTTCTCAAAGGAGCTAACAGCTTTATGTCTTTGTTCCTGTGTAATAAGCAGGGGTGTGACAACTCTCCAAATCTTCGATTCAATGTAATTTTCAATTTTAGTGTCACGATTCAACTCAATTCTTGATCTTTATATTTCTTTTTTTCTCTAAGAACAGATGATTATGCCATTTTTAACCTAGTCTAGTCTAGGATTATTGGTTTAATGCCATGATGATGCTTTTATTTTTGTATTCTTATTTCAAAAGATAGTCTACATCAGGCGTACTCAAATACAAATCTTAAGGGGCCACAAAGACTTTTTTCAATAACTCAAACGTCCATGTATTGAGGTCGATCAGGCCACATGCAATAATACTGTAATATTCAAAACAATGTCCTTTTCATTCAAAAGGACAACAAAAATACAAACTAAATTAAAATGTCATTTCCAATTTGACATAAATTAAAATACATAGTTGAATATTTCCTCTTTTTGTTTGCCTTCAAACATTGTGTCCATCAATTCAGTCATGTATTATTTCTGCATCTGCGAATGGCTTTTTGTGCTTTTCCAAAATCCACACCACTCTAAGCGAGTACTCTGTTGCTTTTTGTTGTTGTGTCATAGATGTGACAAGAATCCTGCTTGCAGCTTGAAATGACAATTTCAGTGCATTTATTTTTGATGTTCTTACCTCAGAATTTTGAGGAAATGTCTCTTCGAAATTCCTATGCTTCATCTCATAATGCCGTTTCAAATTGGAAATCTTCATCACAGCTATAGTCTCCTGGCATATTAAGCACATGGGTCTTGTGCTGGTTGGAGAGAGAATGAATGCATTCACAGACAGCTAGGGAATTAAGCTGCCTTCTCATAGGTCCTCACTGCCACGACGTCATCCATGATACATTTAGCTGATAGTTTCCCATCCTGAATCTCTCGCTCTAGTGTTGTCTTCTTTCCATCCCACGTCTGCAGCTGCACAAGTTTTTTTTTTCAGTCCATTCTTCTTGAATTGTCGATTTTCACTGTCCACTTTTTCAGTAGGCTACAGGATGGGAGGAAAACCAGAAAACCAGAAAAAAAATCTGAAAAAATAAGAAAAAAAAATCCCGAAAATTCCCCCCATGTCGAAATGCAAGTGGTTGGATTTATTATTATTATAACACACAAACAAGTCAGCCTTCTGGCGACTCTTTTTGTCAAAAGTGACTAGCGACAAATCTAGCGACTTTTATTGGTGTTATTGGAGATCTTTGTGGTGTTTGGAGACTCTGACATGAAAGCACATAATACTCTGCAGTTACTGTGCTCAGCGAGCAGCGTGAGTCCCTCCCCCGTCCAAAAGCACTCACAGGTGGTCAGTCTCTCAGCAGCCTCGCGCAGCAGTCCCAGCCTGCAGTCAGAGCAGAGAGGAGACACACACCACTCCGCGTCCAGGCTGCAAATGAATCGCGGATGCGCATGGCCGCTGCCGTTCCGTCCTGGCTTACAGAGCGGGGTGTAAATGTACCGTGTGTTACCAAATAATAGCCAGGTTTCATTTAGCCGCAGGGTCCCCTTTAAACGCTGGGTGCAGGTGTATATTTTGATAAATAACCACCGGTTCCAAGCTGGGGGGGCCCAGCTTGCAAGGGGTTGAGAACTCCTGCTCTAGAGTGCTGAGGATTGTGGAGGAAGTCTGGCAGTCCCTGTCTGTTCCATTAAGTGTTTTTGCTGAGAAACGTGCTACCAATGGAACGATGACAAGTACGTTATTTCCTTCCTGATTGTCATTCCTGCTGTTTGAGAAATGGAAGGCTTCTTTCTCTTAAAACACCAGCGCTGATTAATTTCAGCTTTTGTGGGAAGAAGCAGCTTTTTCATAGTAGTGTGAAAGTGCTGAACCTTTGCTGTCAAGACCTTTCACCTTTGGCTGAAATCAAGAGGTCAAGTTGGAATGAGGTTTTTGCTTCGGGCTGTACTCCTAAAGGCAGGTGGAGGGTCCTGTATAGGCCTCTTGTGGAGAAAACGTGGCTGGAATGGGTGGAATCTTGGGTGGAGAGAGAAATTCTCTGTCCCCTTTTTTATATGTAGCAAGGAAAGATCGACTTTGGGTCTAATTCATTTCTTGTTTGGAACTGCTAAGCTAGTGATCCTGAAGACTTGGAAGAATCAGATGTTAGGTCAAGGCTGGACTGATGTAGTGCAAAGTCTGAAGGGTTTGGTGGCAGCTCGTGTGAAAATAGAGCATGCTTTCTATACCCTGTGTGTGTGTGTGTGTGTGTGTGTTGTGAGTGTGAGTGTGATGAAATTATAGTAACTAGTGCAATGCCCGTAGGAAGCATGTATTCCTATAGAAAAGTGGGAGGTTAAGTAGCTTTTTCATGGAGGCCAAATGAGGTTGGGTTTGAAGGTGGGACACCAGGGATATAATTGGCTGTTTTTGACTACTTTTGATTATACCATTATCTTTCACCTTAAAAAATATTTACCTTGCCTTGTTTGACTACTTTTTATTATACCATTATATTTCACCTTAAAAACTATTTACCTTGCCTTGCTTGGTGTCATTATTTTGAGCACAACCTCACATGTGTGACTGTACATTATTTTTTCATTTTGACATACTGTATTAACACAGTTGACCTAAAATCACAAAAAAACATAAAATCAGAGTAGGAAAAAGTTAGATTTTGTACTGTGAAAACCACAAATATATTTAATGAACCAATTGCATTAGCTATAATGCAAATATAAATAGTTGTTTGCTAAATTTGTGCATAAGTTTTTGAAATGTACAAAGTTATGTGTAACTATTTACATTTAAATGCAGGCAATGCCTCAGGCTCAGCTCATTCCTGCCTGTTCCACATTCAGCAGTCTCCTCCTTGTTTTGACTCACAACACAAAAAAACGACTACACTACACACTAAACACACTACACTAAATAACTATATACTAACTATACACTCCAAACGTCGCTAAATGTCACAAATCTTTCAACTCTCAAAACTCGCTATCTCTGTCGTTGTCTCCAACACGTCACTGCTGCTGTCACTCATCCGCCGACGTCCCTCCCACAACGTCCTGTTCCTCGACAACCAAACTTGCTGCTTGGACACTTTCGTGACAAAAGCCTGTTTTTACTGCTTCTTCTGCACCAGACACAAAGCAAACGTGACAGCAATGTTCGCGGACATTATTTACCCTAAGTCCCGTTTTGGATGTGCCGGTGCATCCGGGCCGTCGACTCGGGAGGTGGGCCGTATGGGCTAGCAGCTAGCAGCTAGCTACACACGAACATCCACAGATTCCGATTCTTGGTCTGGACTCGTTTAGTCTCATTAATCCACAACAGACAGTTTAGATGCACAGAACAGAACAGAACGGGACCGAACCGCCGGCAAAATCCCGGTCCAGTTCGCGCCGCTGCAGGTATAAATCCGCTTGTTTCTTTAAGTGAAACACTCGCCAAAAAGCAACCGAGGCTTGATTTGGGATTGAATATGAGTCAAACCTTCGTGTAAAAGCATAATTGCGACGAAAGAGGCACTTTTAAGATTTACCGTAGTTTCAGTTTTGGGCACGTTAATTTTGAACGGAGTGCTAGGGACATGATACACTAGCATCAAAAGACGCTATTTTTAGAACAGTAAGAAGGCTCGACACAACATGAAAGCTTTTGGGTTCAGCCCAGGATTCATTGCTGAGATCCAGGCATTGTATCATGAAATTGAGAATATACAAAGAGTAAATGGTGGTTTGGATGCACCTTTTTTTGTCCAGAGGGGGATGCTCTCCTTTTGGGATGTTGTATTCCCTCGCCATTGAACCTCTGCTACACAAACTCAGGAAAAAAACTCTCAGCTGCCTGCTTTCCAGGTTGCACGTCAGCTGTTAAATTATCAGCATATGCAGATTACGTTGTGATTATACTCAATAAACAGTGTGATATTAATATTCTAAAAGAAAATGTAGTTTCCTCCTTGAACCGGCACCTTATCGTGGTGGAGGCGTTTGAGCACCTGAATGATCCTAGGAGCTATGTTGTCCGGGGCTTAATGTCCCTGGTAGGGTCTCCCAAGAAAAGCAGGTCCTAGGTGACAGGTCAGACTAAGATCGGTTCAAAAGCCCCTAATGACTGATATAAGACCAAGGACGTTTACGTCGCCTGGATTGGTGTCACCGGGGCCCCACCCTGGAGCCAGGCCTGGGGTTGGGGCCCCACCCTGGAGCCAGGCCTGGGGTTGGGGCTCTCAGGCGAGCGCCTGGTGGCCGGGTCTTTGCCCACGGGACCTGGCCGGGCACAACCCGAAATTGCGACGTGGGCCCACCCTCCAGTGAGCTCACCACTCGCAGGAGGGTTGAGAAGGGGCTGGTGCGGTGTGATATGGGTGGCAGTCATGGGCAGGGACCCCGGCGACCCAATCCCCGGACGGTGACTCTAGCCATGGGGACATGGAATGTCACCTCGCTGGGGGGGAAAGAGCCTGAACTGGTGCGTGAGGTTGAGCAGTACCGACTAGAGATAGTCGGGCTCACCTCCACGCACAGTCTGGGCTCTGGAACCCAACTCCTTGAGAGAGGCTGGACTCTCTTCTACTCTGGAGTTGCCCACGGTGAGAGGCGGCTAGCTGGTGTGGGCTTGCTTATAGCTCCTCAGCTAAGCCGCCATGTGTTGGAGTTTATCCCAGTGAACGAGAGGGTCGCTTCCCTGCGCCTTCAGGTCGGGGATAGGTCTCTCACTGTTGTCTCGGCTTATGGGCCGAACAGCAGTGCAGAGTACCCGGCCTTCTCGGAGTCCCTGGGAGGGGTACTGGAGAGTGCTCCAACCAGGGACTCTGTCGTTCTACTGGGGGACTTCAACGCTCACGAGGGCAGCGACAGTGTTACCTGGAGGGGTGTGATTGGGAGGAACGGCCTCCCCGATCTGAACTCGAGTGGTGTTTTGTTACTGGACTTCTGTGCTAGTCACACCTTGTCCACAACAAACACCATGTTCAAGCATAAGGGTGTCCCTATGTGCACGTGGCACCAGGACACCCTAGGCCAGAGGTCAATGATCGACTTTGTGGTCGTATCATCTGACCTCCGGCCGTATGTCTTGGACACTCGGGTAAAGAGAGGGGCTCAGCTGTCAACTGATCACCACCTGGTGGTGAGTCGGATCCGCTGGCAGGGGAGGAAGCTGGACAGATCTGGCAGACCCAAATGTACTGTGAGGGTCTGCTGGGAACGTCTGGCGGAACCCTCTGTGAGGGAGGTCTTTAACTCCCACCTCCGGGAGAGCTTTGACCAGATCCCGAGGGAGGCTGGGGACATTGAGTCCGAATGGACCATGTTCTCCACTTCCATTGTTGACGCGGCTGTCCGGAGCTGTGGCCGTAAGGTCTCCGGTGCCTGTCGTGGCGGCAATCCCCGAACCCGGTGGTGGACTCCGGAAGTAAGGGATGCTGTCAAGCTGAAGAGGGAGTCTTATCGGGCCTGGTTGGCCCGGAGGACTCCTGAGGCAGCTGACGGGTAGCGGCAGGCCAAGTGTGCTGCAGCACGGGCAGTCGCGGAAGCAAAAACTCGGGTCTGGGAAAGGTTCGGGGAGGCCATGGAGGAGGACTACCGGTCGGAGGGTGTGTTCCAACTATCGGGGGATCACACTCCTCAGCCTCCCTGGGAAAGTCTATTCCAGGGTACTGGAGAGGAGAATTCGGCCGATAGTCGAACCTCAGATTCAGGAAGAACAATGCGGTTTTCGTCCTGGCCGTGGAACACTGGACCAGCTCTATACCCTCCGCAGGGTGCTCAAGGGTTCATGGGAGTTTGCCCAACCAGTCCAGACTTGGTTCGCATTGCCGGCAGTAAGTCAGACCTGTTGTCACCGGTTCTGTTCATTGTTTTTATGGACAGAATTTCTAGGTGCAGCCACGGGCCGGAGGGGGTCTGGTTCGGGAGCCACTGGATTTCATCTCTGCTTTTCGCAGATGATGTGGTCTTGATGGCTCCTCCTTCGAGCCAGGACCTCCAGCATGTCCTGGGGCGGTTCGCAGCTGAGTGTGAAGCTGCCTCAAGTGTAGGAGTTCAAGTATCCTGGGATCTTGTTCACGAGTGAGGGAAGGATGGAACGTGATATTGACGGGCGGATCGGTGCAGCGGCCGCAGTAATGCGGTCGTTGTATCGGTCTGTCGTGGTGAAGAGAGAGCTGAGTCGAAAGGCGAAGCTCTCGATTTACCGGTCAATCTACGTTCCTACCCTCACCTATGGCCATGAACTTTGGGTCATGACCGAAAGAATAAGATCCCGGATACAAGAGGCCGAAATGAGTTTCCTCCGCACGGTGGCGGGGCGCTCCCTTAGAGATAGGGTGAGGAGCTCTGTCACCCGGGAGGAGCTCGGAGTAGAGCCGCTGCTCCTCCACATCGAGAGGAGCCAGCTGAGGTGGCTCGGGCATCTGTTTCGGATGCCCACGGGACGCCTCCCTCGGGAGGTGTTCCTGGCATGTCCCGCCGGGAGGAGACCCCGAGGAAGACCCAGGACCAGGTGGAGTGACTATGTCACCCAGCTGGCCTTGGAACGCCTTGGGATCCTCCCGGAAGAGCTGGAGGCAGTGTCCGGGGAGAGGGAAGTTTGGGTGTCCCTGCTCAGGCAGCTGCCCTCGCAACCCGGCCCCGGATAAGCGGACGATAATGGATGGATGGATGGAAAATGTAGTTTTTTTTAAGAACATTCTTCTGTGACATAAACTGGAAAAGAGTGAGCTGCACTGGTGGTGAAAAAGTTTTTAAATAACTTGCCTCTACCAGAATGGCTCACTTGGAAGAAAGGGGGGATGTACTTGGGAGTGTTTCCATGTAGGAAAAAGCACTTCCAAAATCCTTTGGAAAAAATAGAGGGCAGGCTTAAAAAATTTAAGTGGCTTCTACCAAGAATGTTCTTTAGAGGGTGCACGCTGTCATTATTATTCTGATTACCCATTCTTTAGGGCACAGACTGGCTTGTGTGGATCCCCCCTTAAATATGCTTTCTAGAATTCAAGCTGTCCTGGTGGGACTTGGAATTAACTGCACTGGATTCCTCAGACCATTCTGTTTCTTCCAAAGGAAGAAGGAGGACATGGACTTATACAATTACCTAGTAGAGGTGTTTTTTCTGCCTCCATTTTATTCAGCCCTGAAGACTTGGCGTGTAGATCGCTGGCACACACCACAGTTTTGGTGGTCTAGGACTGCAGGACTCATTGTTCCTGGTGGATTTACAAACTTTGATGCTTCAGACTCTTCAGACTTCAGACTGCCACCTTTCGACCCTGGAGTCTTCACAGTATGTAAAACACTGGTGTTGGAGAGAAAGGAGCAAAGTGACTCCTTCTACTGGTCGTTGAGGAAGCTGATGGTGCACGGAGTACATCTCCAGGGTCAGCAGTGACAGAAATGTTCTGCTGTTCGGAGTTTCTAATTCATTGATCTATAGTGGTCATTGTTTGATCTGACTTGAACAATGCAGCTGCTTCAGCAGCGGGCCTGGGAGTGAGATTAGTCAGGATCATTATCCAGCTACTTGGACGCTGGAAACACTGTCTGTGTCTCCTGTTACAAGGACTACTGTAACAGTGGGATTGTGCCTAATGCTGATGATCCTTTTCCTTGCTTAGGTGTTCGTCACAGCTTTGATAACTGTGCTGGTTCTTTTCTGGATGAAAACAGCTTTACTCTGTTGAACCTAGAAGAGGTAAAAGGCAAAGCTCTGTAGAGAATGTGTGTCTTAAAGGTGCAGTCGGTAACTCTTATAAAAGTGACTTTTTGTCATATTTGCTAAAACTGGCACTATGTAAAAACATGAAACTAGTAATCTGTAAAAAAAAAAAAAAAAAAACAGGCTCATTAGGTCCCACCTACTGCTCCTACTGCAAATTGCCAGAATCCACCGCGACCGGGCAACAAGAACCAGTTAGAGCCAGGATGGTGTTTGATGGACTGTCTTGACAGCTGTCGATCACTGCACACGCACACGCTGCGGACAGCTCCCGTCCCCTTCCTCCTCAGCTCCGCTCGGTCAAGCTCATATCTATTGAGCGGCTTCTGGAGCTCAGAGAAAGTAATGGCAGAGCAACAACCATCAGCGAGGAAACAACTACTGATACCTCCGTTACCAACAACATAGGGCTGCGCGGTATACGCGGTATTTGCGGTAGACGGTAGAAAATTTGGCCCATGGTAGAGATTTGTGCAGTACCGTCCTACCGTCGATGACTTCATCGCACCTGCCTCAGAGTGAAAATGGCTGCAAGCATAGAAACAGCGGGGAAGGAGGAGCTGGTAAAAAAACCAAAACGGTGCCACGTCAGTGATTTGGACATGGTTTGGCTTTAAAAAGTCGGATGTGGAGCAGAAAAAAGTTATTTGCAAGATGTGTGGAGTAACTGAGCACAACACGAGCAATTTGTTTTCCCATCTGAAGTCAAAGCATGTGCTCGAGTATGCAGAGAGCCAGAGGCTGCGCTCGGCTCAAACACCTGCCAACACAGGGGGAAACAAAAACGTTTCGCCTGCTACCCAACAGCAGCCCTCCATTGCGGAAGCTTTTTCCAAGAGTATTCCGTAAGGTCGAGTCGCACCATGGAACCTTTTATCGGCCTCACGATTCATTACATTACTGTGAGTGTTTCTCTTTAAAAATATCTGCAGCTGCAACTTGAGAAATCAATGTTCAGTGACACTTTTGCACACCAGAACAAAAGCCTGTTCTGTGTACTTGAAGTAGTGTTATTTAGAATATCTTTTATATTTTTGTGTTCTTTAAAATGTGGAAAATGTAATGTTTGGTAACTTTTGGATTTTGGATTACAGAACCTTTCACTGTTTTTGCCATTTGCCTTATAGAAAACCTCCCTTACTTGAAGTACTGTTTACAATATCCACTTTATTTTTGTATTATTGAAAAATTTTGTACCTCTGAGGTACTATCCTTACTTCTGTTCTGCTCCAAGTTATATCATATCTTTGCTTTTTTTTTTTTTTTTTTTTAAAAAAAAAAATCAACTTAGCTTTGCTAAGGGACTTCAAAACCCATTCAGAAACACTTATGTTATAATATTTACCCTTAAATATATACCGTGATATATACCGTTACCGTGAAGGGATTCAATTTATGCCGTGATATGAATTTAAGGTAATACCACCCAGCCCTACAACAACAGCATACACGAGTAAAAAGAGGAAGCCAGAAGAAAAAAAATTAGACTGAGCCCGGGGTAAAACCAGAGTAAACATCGGAGTGGCTTTACAGTGGTGGAGGGAGCTCCGTGATCTGGAAGGATTCAAAACCGACGCAGAGCTGGCGACTTTTCTGCTTGACAGGTAATTATCCCTGCTTGATTTACACAATGTTTGATTTGATTTTCAGCGGGGCTAAAAAGCTAATTGTAATTGTTGCCATAACTTAGTGCATGTGATGTTACTGTGATGTTGCATTTGGGCTTACGTTAGCTTGTTTCCGATGCTAATGCTAACGTTAACTTGTTTCCGATGCTAATGCTATCGTTACTGGTTGGCGTTTTTTTATTAGAAAGTAGCAGTGCGTCCGGTCCGTTGACTCGGGACGTGGGCCGTGTGGGTGGCCTGGCGGCTAGCAGCTAGCTACACACGAACATCCACAGATTCTGATTCCACTTTGTTGTCCGCACGTCTCCGGATCTCCATCAGACCCGAACAGACTCGGACCGGACTCGTTTAGTCTCATTAATCCACAGCAGTCAGTTTAGATGTACAGAACAGAACGGGACTGAACCGCCGGCAAAATCCTGGTCCAGCTCGCGCCGCTGCAGGTATAAATCCACTTGTTTTTTACTGTGGGGGGTGGCGGTGGGCTCTGCAGTGATTGCCTCTGGTGCGCACGTGAAGCATTGATGAAATAAATTATTAACGGTATCATTGCAGTCCAAACAAATGCGACGTTGCACACCCTTGAACCACGCAACAGCCATGTGGAAACTCTCAGGTCAGTCTGATCCTGATCCGTAGATCGATAGAATTACTTTAATGATCCCAGACAGGGAAATTATTTTGTTATAGCAGTAGTGGGTCCGCAAATAAAACACTTTGTACATAACATAAATAGAAGGCAATATATACATAGTGTATATATACAGTGCACAGTGCGCTATAAACAATAATAATATATACAACAAAACAAAATATGCAAAATATACTATAAACAATAATAATATATACAAACAGTAGAGAGACCAGAGTTCTCTGTCAGGCAGAGGTGAGAGAGTTGTTGTATAAAGTGATGGCTTGTGGCAGGAAAGATTTCCTGTATCTATTGCTACGACAGCGAAGCTGAAGCAGCCTTCTGGAGAAGGTGCTCCGCTGTCTGACCAGTGTGAGTTGGAGAGGGTGGAGAGGATTATCCATGATGGATAACCGTTTATTTAGTGTCCTCCTCTCCACCACAGCCTCCAGAGTGTCCTGTTTGCAGCCAATCACAGAGCCAGCCTTCCTGATGAGTTTGTTGAGTCTGTTGGTGTCGCTGGCTCCGATGCTGCTCCCCCAACAAACTACAGCAAAGAAAAGCACACTGGCCACCACAGACTGATAAAAGATCTCCAACATCTTGCTGCACACGTTGAAGGATCTCAGCTTCCTCAGGAAGTAAAGTCTGCTCATCCCCTTCTTGTAGACAGCTTCAGTGTTAGATCTCCAGTCCAGTCTGTGGTTGATGGTAACACCCAGATACTTATAATCCTCCACCGCCTCCACATCCTTTCCCAGAATGCACAGTGGTTGGAAAGCCGTCTTCCTTTTCTTCCTGAAATCTATCACCATCTCTCTGGTCTTGCTGATGTTCAGCCGCAGGTGATTCTGTCCAGTCCACTCCACAAAGTTGTCCACCAGCGCCCTGTACTCCTCCTCCTGTCCCTCACTTATACACCCAACAACAGCCGAGTCGTCAGAAAACTTCTGCAGGTGACACGACCCGGTGTTGTACTGACAGTCAGTGGTGTATAAGGTGAACAGGAAAGGAGACAGTACAGTCCCCTGTGGAGCTCCTGTATCACTGACCACCGCATCAGACAGAACACTGCCCATACGGACAAACTGTGGCCTGCCTGTCAGGTAGTCAGTAATCCAGGAGATCATTGTGTCGTCTACACCCATCACCCGCAGCTTCTCCCCCAGTAGCAGTGGCTGAATGGTGTTAAAAGCACTAGAGAAATCAAAGAATGTGATTCTCACAGTGCCTCCTCCACCATCCAGGTGCGAATGGGCTCGTTGCAGCAGGTAGATGACAGCGTTATCAACTCCCAAGTGGGGCTGATAAGCAAATTGCAGAGGGTCTAGCAGGGCTCTCACCTGCGGCCTCAGGTTTGCCAAGACCAGTCTCTCCAGCACCTTCATCACGTAAGATGTGAGGGCCACTGGTCGATAGTCATTGAGGCCTGATGGTGTGGACTTCTTTGGAACAGGAACCAGGCAGGACGTCTTCCAAAGCACCGGTATTCTCTCCTGACCCAGGCTCAGGTTGTAGAGATGTTGTAGGACAGGAGACAGCTGGCTGGCACGTGTCTTCAGGATCCTGGGGCTGATACCATCAGGGCCTGCAGCCTTATGCTGGTGGAGTCTCTCCAGCTGTCTCCTAAACTGGCCTGCAGTCACAGTCATGCGGGGGAGGCTGCTGATGTCTTCAGTGGAGGATGAGGAGGTAGAGGAGGAGGTGAAGGTGGAAGAGGAGGAGGAGGTGGAGGACGAAGAGGAAGAGGAAGAGGTGCTGCACAGCAGAGCTCACACTTGGGGAGTGAGGGGGGAGGGGAGGAAACATTCGGGGCAGTGAGGGTGTGTGAGGGTCCGGAGGTGTCAGGGAGACAACAGAAGGCTGTGAGCTGAACCTATCGAAGAATCTGTTCAGCTCGTTTGCCCTCTCCAGGCTGCCCAATGACTGACTGCCACTCACCTTACACCCAGTGATCTGTTTCATACCAGTCCATACATCCCTCACATTATTCTGCTAAGGTTTGGCCTCCAGCTTCCTCATGTAGGCGTCTTTACAGGCCCTCAGCATATCCCTGAGTTCATGCTGCACTCTCCTCAGTTCTTCCCTGTCTCCAGACCTGAACGCCCTCCTCTTGTTAAGAAGGGCTTTCAGGTCATTGGTGATCCACGGCTTATTATTAGGGAAGCAGCGTACAGTCCGGGCTGACATGGTGGTGTGTTCACAGAACCTGATGTATTCTGTGATGCAGTCGGTCATGCTGTCGAGATCCTCTCCATGTGGCTCAACGAGTGCATCCCAGTTTGTCGACTCAAAGCTGTCCTGTAGTGCGTCAGCAGCCTCCTGAGTCCACCTCCTCACGCTCCTAGTGTGGACAGGCTGCCGCTGAACAAGAGGGACATACTTAGGGGTCAGCAGGACCAGGTTGTGGTCAGATCTTCCAAGGGGGGGGAGGGCTGTGGGACTCTATGCATCCTTAGCATATTAAAATCCCCAGTGATGACAATAAATGCGTTAGGATGCTGCGTCTGTATCTGGGCAACAACGGAGTGGATGACATCACAGGCCACCGCTGCATCAGCTGAAGGAGGAACGTACACACAGATAATGATGGCAGACGTGAATTTGGGCAAATAATAAGGCCACATCCCCACAGTAGGAATGGGTGATATTTTACCGTTTGCGATATACCGTCAAAAAATTTCCCCACAGTAAGAATTTGTCATATCGCAGTAATAACGATAAATTCCGGTTGATGACGTTTTTTTTCAACTTTATTGTATTTACATTTACTCTAGTTTGATGATGTTGTATGCGACCACACACTCGCAGCCCAACTCACGGCACCTGCCACCTGCCTGCAGACCTGATCTCTTGGCTCACGTAAAGAACAATAACAAACATGGCAGAAGGCGGAGCTGAGAGTGAGGAGCTCGTTGCTAAACGAGGCTTCGGCTACGATAAGTCTGACATGGAGCAAAACTCTGTTATATGCAGAGTTTGTAAAAAACGGTGATTGCAAAGGGTGGTAACACCACCTCGAACACCAGCAAAAAGAGTTTGAATAAATGTTGAATCTGTTCTCACATTTCAAACTTGTTTGATTTTAGTCATTACAGTTTAACAGTACAGGTGAATTGGTATTTTTTATTGTCACTTTTATCGTTACCGGGATAAATGCCAGAAATTATCGTGATAAATTTTATAGTCCATATCGCCCATCCCTACCCCACAGGCAGCAGTTCAATGTCCGAGATACGGAGACATCTATGTCTCCTCTTCTTCACCCTCCGTTTCGCTCCGGCTCTGCACCCTGGCGTCTCCTCTGCAGCTCCTTCTAGTACAGCGCCATAGCAACGTACTAGAACTTAGAGTTCAGTTCAGAAAGAAATAACAATAATTATTATTATAATCTGATATTTCCCACTGAATTTGTAGGTCAACTACCTCATGATGTATGCCAGCAAGCGTTTCAGTTTCAGCCCTCCAGTCTATGAAGCCTGAATCTTACTGGCTGGCCTGGACTACAACCACCATGTCCACAGACCAGCCAAGAGAAGTCCTGACGGCTCCATAGAGTATGTTATAAGCATAATAAATATTGTTAAGTCTATCTTAATTTCTCACCATCTCAGCCACTATGTTCTGTACCAACAAAGAATGTTCAGAAACCTGGATCAGGTTTTTACATGCAACAGTATTCTGGTTTCTCAAAACTGGGATAACATGTTTACATGTGCAAAACATAACCAGGATACTCCAAAAACACGATTATAATCAGGATGGTAGTTAGCTGTTATTATTCAGACTGTGGCCAGTTGTGTTCAAGCTGTCACAGCTAGATACTGCCTCTCTGATGGTTACTGAAAACTATAAAAGGCACAATAATGTATTTAAAAATAAGTCAGGCCTAATCTGGCAAGGCCAAACTCAAAATTTCACACTAGAACAACCAAGGCACCATTTTGACTGTTTCAAAGTTTCAATGTAATAACTTTGTTGAAATAAAACCTGTGTAACTATAGGACCCTGATTCTTCCTAAATGTGTGTATTTATTACATCCAATTCTTTATTCTCTTTCCACAGGTCAGACATTGCCACAGACATAGAGCTGTTGCTGTTGCACTTTGAAGAATAAAGAATCTTCCAGCAAAAATAAAAGTTTGTTGAGTTTGACTGACAACTAACTGTGCATTGTTACTCTCTGCATACAACCTACATTGTTATATTACTTTGAAAAATAAATATTGACAATATTTATAGAGTTATTACTTGTTTTTGATAAGCATATTTGCTTTTGAGACATGCATGCCTAGACCCAGACACAGTGATTTCCAATTTCTTATTCTGAAGTTTAGTTTTTTAAACTATTCTGAGGGGTATTTCAATAAAATAAGGTAAAGTGCTATGTTTGTTTGTACATTTATGCAGTTAGAAACAAATCCCTTTAGAAATAAACTTTATTAGATGAATAATGAAATCACAAATATTTTGATTTGTAAATTTTGAACAATATAAAAAAAGAAAAATCTGTGTACAGTATTGCACAACACTCAAAAATGCAAATGCACATCTCAGCGCTGCAGCATTTCCTCTCTACAACTGTGGGCATTTCCCTGCATCTCTGGGCTGGAGTTGGACAGGAGGTGCTGTTGGAGCAGCAGCAGTGGCTGAGGACATCACAGATGAGGCTGGGGTCCCGTGTCAAAGTTTGCTCGATATGTGGCGTGCCTGATGTACATCCAAGCGTTGAATTTGCTTCTAGTAATTACAAGATAAGGTATATATTAGTAAAACAACTATTACCTGAGATACAATGATAATTGTTTGTGTTTAGAAACAGACCATTACTACCGAGGCTACTTACACGTTCAAACGCAATCCTCTGCAATCTCAAATGTCCTACTCGAGCAGTGTCATCTGTATGGAGGTCATTGGGTGTTTGTCCCACGTGACGCCCTCTGTCCCGACATCCTCGGCCTGATTCACCTCGTCCACGGCTCCCTCATCTACCCGTGCTCGTAGAAGCAGCTGCTGGGGTGTAGTCGTCATCTGAGCCCAGTGTCTCAGTCTCAAAACTCTAACCACATCAATAAACAAAAATGTCACACATTTTGCAAAGCGACAAATGTAAGTAAGCTGCTAATTTACTGGTGTGACTGACGTGCTAAGCTAAATACTACACTTTCCGAACGTTATTTTATCACAAAATTAGATTTTATTGCTAAATAAACATGTAATGAATTGAGGAACAAGATTATAGGTAAGGTATAGCCATGTGAAAGTCACTGTAAAGCGTTTATATCTGGCTGTGTGGAGTGTAGCTCATGTTATTACCGATTCATGCGCAATGTTGTTTACCTGGGCTCTTCAGTCACGTGCAGGTCGCGTGCGTCCCGTGCACAACAGCCTCCTCTCAGGGAGGGACTTTGGAGGCAGGGCAGGAGAGCAGCGGAGAGGGAGGGGGAGGGATCTGAAAGTTGTACTTGTTCAAATTTAATGCTAAGTCCTCTCTCTCCTCCAAGTTACCAACCGACCTTTAACAAAAATAAACTACATGATCATGTTGACACACCTTGGCGAGGTCACCTGCACCTAGGAGGTGATGTTCAACCTGCCTGGAGGGGTTTATTCAGGCCAATGTTAACAAATAAGGTAGCTGTCTCACAGTGGAGGCTCTTAGAAGGTGCAATAGCAGTAAATGCCTTTCTATCCATTATTAATAGAGGTGTGAGTGATACATGTCCTTTCTGTCCTGATAAAGAGATTGTTTTTCACAGTTATTCAGAGTGTCTGTGTCTACTGCCATCGTTCATGTTTTTGGAGAGCTTATTCAGAAACATGGGGAAGATTTTCTCAAAACAAATGTTCATAATTGGTTTTATATACAAAAGCCAGCCAAACAAAAAAGTCAATTTATAAATTTCAAGTTGGGAAACATCCTGTATGCACAAGGATGTCGGATGTTCAAAGCTCGAGTAAGGATTGATTTGAATTATTACAGAGATTAAGGATGTTGATCAGTTCAATGTGATGGTTCAACCACATGGTGATATTTTAATAAATTACTATTTATTGATTGATTTGTCTGTGTTTCTGAACATGATCGTATCTGTTTGTAAATAGTTTTTTGGAAAAATGACAGAATAAAGTTATTCTTAAAAATCAGTCTCTCTCTGTCTCTCTGTGTCTTTTTTTATCTCTCCTTCTGTCTGTCTCTCTCTGTCTGTCTCTGTTTCCCTCACTCTGTCTCTTTCTGTCTCTCTTGTTTTTCGGTATCTTGTTTATTGTTGTGGTTTTCTCTCTCTCTCTGCAGAGACAGGAGAGCAGGGAGGTGTTGGTGGGAATGTTGTTCCTGGTGTTTCCGTTCATTCCTGCCAGTAACCTTTTCTTCAGGGTGGGATTTGTTGTGGCCGAGAGGGTTTTGTACATGCCAAGGTAAGTCAAGTGAATATGTGTATGTGGCTGTATTTATATAGTATTATGTGTGATTTTTGCAAATGCTTTTCTATAAAGAATGAGTAGATGTAATTTTGGTTGGTCTCGCTTTATTAATCAAATTTTAAACAAAACTTGAAGGTTTTTGTTATTTGATCAATTGGTTTACTGCAGGCTATGAAAATACAAGGAAACACAGTGACAGAAAGAAAACACATATACCCATGCATATACCTATAATGTCCAACTGATTACATACATATAATACCCTCAAAAAAGGAAAAACAATATATGTGACATTAGGCACATATTGAGTTTGTTTACTTAAAAACATGCGACTCCAAACTTAAAATGTTTGAGGCAATCGATTGCCTCAATTGTTTTGAGTTGATGAGCTCAAAAGTCAAAAATTTTCCAGAACTTAAAAGGTTGGATGACTTGCTACCTGTACCTTTTGATAACCATTAAATTAAAGTGCTCATTTAGCTCAACTCAAAAATTTGCAGTTAATATGACTTAAAGTTTTCTGTTAAGGCAAATCAATTATTTTCAGTTAATATGACTTACAGTTTCCAGTTTTCAAAACCACTGGAATAAGTTCACAGAACTTTAAAAAATAAGTACACCACCACACCATTTTATGTTAAGCAAACTCAATGTTTATTAGTTTGTGTTGATTGCCTCAATAACATTGAGTTCAACAAACTTAATATCTCTCTCATATAACTCTAAATTCTCTCCTGGTCACTTAAGGCCCGAGGAAATAGATATTTTTCACAAATTTCTGATACTGACCAAACAACTAATCAGATAGTCAGGAAAATAATTGGAGTAATCAAAAACAATAATAAATAACAATAAATAATACACAACTGAAATTAGCTTTCGTTATCAGCTATAAAAGTGCTTTTGGGGACCTGGCTAATTCCTTTCAATGACGACAGAGATTCTCACAGGGTGGTAGTGAACTGGACTTGTATTAGGGATATAACGGTTACCGGTGTCACGGTAAACCATGGTAAAATTCCCGATGGTGAAGGTTACCGTTTAAGTTTTAATTACCATGGTAACCGCCGCGGTCAGTAACCACGGTGTGGAAAACTCGCGGCGCATGCGCCGCATGCAAGATGTGCTTGTTATGTAGTGAAGAAGACATGGCGGAGGGAAGACATGATAGTAGCGGCCCTCGCGAAATTTTGCGCCTTCAGAGAGAACCAAATCTGCAGTCTGGGCGCATTTTGGTTATTATAAGAATGCTCAGGGACAGCTGGTCAAGGATGGCAGCCCTATCTGCAGGAGCTACGAGACGAAAGTTGTTGCGAGTGGCGGCAACACATCCAATTTACTTACTTTCACTTTACGAACATCTCCCGCAACTGTTCAGCAAATGCAAGGTAAACCAACCTTAAGCTTGGTTGCATGAAGTATGTGCATGTCAAGTTTTCTCTGTCTAATTTGCTGGTGTCACTAATGTAAACTGACTGGCATGTTATCTGAACCGCTTATTAATTGTAGATTTCACTTTTTAAAGTCGACCTAATAATTCCCCAAATATTAGTGCAGAGCTGCAGTGAGGAGCTTTTGACACAAACACGTACTGGATGGACTGAGTGAGTGAATGCAAATTGACTGAGATGACTGACTTTCATCTCAGCTCCGTTCACCTGAGCAGCGTCTACCTGTGGCTCAGCAGCCATCAGACCAATCAGATTGACCAAGTCCATTGATATATATATATATATATATATATATATATATATATATATATATATATAGATATATATAATATCAGAAATATATAAGTAATATCAGAAATATATAAGACTTGTGGATTATTTGTAGAATGGACTCTATATAAAGAATAGTATAAAATGGTGAATATAACAAGTGTCCAGATAGAGATAAGAGCCAAAATAGAGTATTCATAATTCATTTGACAATAATTCTTTTTGGTTTGATCTAAAAAATTATCCAACCTGTTTCTCACAAAAGTGATATGATCTAAACTGTGAGTTTTGTGGTCTGTTGGTTGCACCCTTAGTATTACGTAACAATGATTAGTAATAATTAATAATGACATTTTCATTCATTTTTTTCACAGAGAGGGTCTGCTGGCCAATCGAGTGCTGCTGCCACTACAACTCATTCTACTTCCGTAACGCAGACATTAAAGGACACGTTTCAAAAACAGGCTGCCTCATCACAAAAAGCCAATGACCTATTTTGCACAGTTTTGATACATTCTTTTATAATTATTTAATGTTGATTTTGCAGTGTTTTGTTAAGGTTTTGGATTTCGACTATTTTAATGTATAATAAATATATTAAGATATAAATCTTGATGAAATTATTTCAATTTATCAGTGTTTTTTCAACATTTTGAAGACATTTTAGAAAATACCGCAGTATACCGATAACCGTGATAATTTTGGTCACTATTACCGCGGTGTAAAATTTTCATACCGTTACATCCCTAACTTGTATCATGGTCACTGATGACAGTAAGGAGGCCCACGGCAACACCATCAAGCTCTCGCTCATCAGACTCGTCCTGAATGGAAAAAAAAGAGACACTAATCACAAACTAACACATGGAACAGAACAGATGACATATCACTTATCTTTATCACATCTCCAGTTATCTTCCTCAACTCTTAAGTCTTCACTTCTTGAAACTGGAAGAGAGAGATGCAATGATGGGAAATACATTAATCACATATCAAAATATACTGTTTGTGAGCTTGGATCCTCTGAAAGATCAGGTTGTAACCTAGGTTAGCGAATGTTAGCTCGCTAGTTCTAGCAGCTAACTGTTACATTTGTTGTAATTGGTTAGCTAGTTAGCACCATGGTGGCCAGTGGAGTTTTGCCTCTGCTGTAAACTTAGTCTATTACAATCCATGGCGTTAAATAAGTAAAAGTGAATAAATATTCAACTTCAAAACTTACAGTAAGTCCTGACTGCTGCTGCATAGGTCGAACTTTCTGCCTTCTGTTGCTTCCGGCCGCCAACCATCTCTGCAAAGTTCAAAGTTTTCTTCTTCTGTGTTTTTAAAGAGCGGTAAGGAATCAGTGTAGTATGCACTAGGGGTGCACCGATCCGATATTAAGATCGGATATCGGCTCCGATATTGACAAAACGGCTGGATCGGGGATCGGTAAAATGAAACATATCCACCGGCCGATCCAATTTTTTTTTTTTTTCCGCCGTCGCAGCACATCCTACGTCATTCGTCAGCGTCAGTGTGTCGCATGCTGGAAGAGCGCAAGTTGTTGTTTGACCAACTCTTTATTAGTTTATTCTCTGGTTCAGCTGCTATGTTTTATTTTGTATTCCTGTTTGCAGGATGTTACATGTACTCACGTCACATTTGTCGCTGATTAGCTAGTAGCCCCGCCATCAGTTGTTAGCCTCACCGATCAGCTGTTAGCCTAGCAACGCTAACTTTCAAACCGACGTACTCAATACTATGTGGGCTGTCCACCGTTGCTCCGTTGGTCCTCCCTCCACCACCACCTCAGGGTTATTCACCGCCGGGCTGCTTTGTCTCCTCCTCTGCTGCTGCGGTCTCCCCGGCTCGCAGCGATGCTGGATGGTCGCCCCCGCTGTGTGCACAGAGCCTCCAGATACTAGTTTGTTTACGGATGGTGCTACTGACTTCAGGGCCAGTGTTCCCTCTGTGCTGACTGACAGGCGCTCCGTTCATACTTTGATTTGTTTGTTCAGGCGCTATATAAGTTAAATGTGTTATTATCATTATAATTATTATTATTGTAATTATTATTATTATTATTATTATTAATGTTACACATGTTTACAATGTTCAGTAACTGTTTGATTATTTTGTCTTTGTTAGGAAAGTCTGGTGCCTTTAGTCCCTTTCACATGGTGGACGGTATACAGTTTATTATTAATTCAACAACGGTATCGGATCGGTATCGGGTATCGGCCGATAGTCCAGGTATCGGTATCGGATTGGATCGGAAAAAACTGGATCAGTGCATCTCTAGTATGCACATTAGTGCCGCCTTCTGCTTCGGAGGGTGAATCAGAGATTAACTCGAAATAAAACATTATCCCTGCAGCTGCTCAACACTTAAGTAAAAATAAAAAAAACACATAGGCTCGAGTAAACTGATGCTTAAATGAAATAAATTTTGTCCTCCACTAATGTCAAATGCATTGTAGACCATTTGTCCCAATCGAATTGTTACAGTTTTGTTTTTTTTTACTGATTTTATTTATTTGGAGAAGCGCTTTGAGATTTTATTGTATTTTAGCATGTGCTATATAAATTAAGTTTATTTTTAAATCATCCCTATTTAAAACCATAGAAATAACAGGACTTTATCATTCTTAGCATGTAATAACTTAATTCTATTAAGTTGTGCTTAAGTGATGTTTTTAAGTTATGCTCACTTAAATAAAAAATAGTTCCATTTAATCAAAAATTATTAGTCAGAATTACTCAAAAAGGAACAACATGTTACACCAACTTTACATAATTAAGTAAGTAGAACTTTTTCTAAAACTTTGAGTATACGGTACTTAATCTATTTAATTACTTTGAACGTTCGGGTTTACAGTGCATTTATTTGTCATTTTGTGGCCCAGATCACACTGGAAATATGTTAAGTTCAAGTAAGTTGTGTAAGTGAACATTATAAAATATATTTGGTCAAATATGTCTTAGACCATCTTGAATAGACTTCTGACTGATGGGATTACAGTGTGTCTTGGTAATTGTTAACAGTTGTATTTATATCTGTCCTCTTGTATTCTGATCGCCTGAAATATTAAGTCACTGCCAGCCTTTCTCAGAAAGAGTATTTGAAACGGTTCCTGCACAATATGCTTAAAAATTGCCGCTATGGCGGCCACATGGTATTATTGTGATGGTTTCAGCTCTGAAAATGTTCAGGACTCCAAACTGTACTAGTTTATTAAGTCTCATGCTTTATGAAAAGTTGAATGATTTGGACTATGTCATCTGGTTTTATCAAAAAACTGCAGCTTCAGTGATTTGGTTATAACACTTGTTAACACATATTGCGATTTGGATAATATCTTAGTCGGGGTGAACTTGTTTACAGTGTGTTTTTGTTGCTTTTAACCTCTCAACACCCACCTATTTTCGGTAATTTTTGCCTATTTAGCATACCCAGATGGGAAAGCTTATAACACAATAACTACAAGTCCTAGATGGATGTATAATACTTCACTGGAAAGCTGACAGCTCAAAATGTTTAGCGTGTACCATACACGCAACCTAAATGACATCAGTTCAAACATGGCTCTAAAACATTTTTTTTGTCTTCGAAAATAATGGGTCATATTAGAATAACAATAACTAGGATGTGCTTTATGGCAATATACCACATACCTTCTACATCTTGTCAACTACACCTTGATGAAATTTTTGACTTCTAGGCCTAACCTTATGGGAGTTATGGAGTTTTTAGTTTGTGGTGTCACTGGCATCCACGAACCTCTCCAAAACGTCTCCAAATGGCCAAATGCTTTTACTCACTTCTGTGACACTGGAAACATTACTGAAGCATTTTGATGACTATAAAACCTTTCTCCATGATTCAAAACATAATTTTTTCATACATTCATTAGATGGGTGGTTGGAGGGGTTTCCACACGCTTCTAGGTGGCCATATTGAGATATTGTCATGTGACAAGACACTACAGAATAATAACCATTATACAAAAATGACAGACTATACTGAACTGAATTTCAAACAAGTATTTTATTATCTTTCAATATACTATAACTGTATGTACAACTGTGCCAATGTCAACAAAATATGAACAATGAATGAACTATATACAAAAAATATAGACTATGAGCTAAATATGAACATTATACAAAAACTCTAAAATGTGTATAAAAGTAAAAAGTAGTGAATAATGTATAAGAAAAATGACGTATATACAACTGTACTGTAAATATAAACATAAAAAGTGCACTGTAATGCGCAGTGGACATTTTGGGCCATTCTACATTCCATTTTGTGTGTGCCACTCATTGAAACAGTCCCTTGTGGCAAGAAAACACAAGGGAACATCACATGTTGAACAGCCAACTGGTGTGTTTTTGTGGCAGAGTCTGCCGACAGTGCCTGCATCCTGCTTAGCCACATTTTGCCCCTCTGTGAAATAATGCGGCTTGTGGGATGCTACTGGGTTTGGGGGTGCAGTGATACGTGAGGTGGATGGCTGGGATGTTGATGCAGGTCCTTGTTCTGCAAGCTCCTCAATAAGGGCCTGACGGAACTCTTTCTGAGTCATTGACCTCCTCTGACACTGCTGGTACAGGATGTGGGCGTTCACAACCGCAATGTCCAAAAAGCGATAGAAGAATGTCCTGTACCATTTCATTGTCTTGTGTGTGGCGCTGTAGTACCCAATGAGTGCATCTGACAGGTCAAACCCCCCCCCCCCCCCCATGTGCTGGTTGTAGTCCTTGACTGGTGCTGGAATGGGGACATCAATCACCGCCCACTGTCCAGCTGTCTTCACTCTCCTTCGGGCTGTATCACTAGTGAATGCCTTGTGAATGGTGGAACACATGACAACCTCTCTAGTGTCCATCCATTTCACAAAAAGGAGTTCGCTGTCCCTGATCCACTTGATTGTCCCCCGAGGAGTGCCCCTGGTGAAGTCATTGATGGTGGTCTTGGGGAAAACAACCCGGTTTGTGCGGATGGTACCACAAGCCCCTGTCTTCTTCTTTAGCAGGTCCAGAAAAAGTTGGGAGCTCGTGTAAAAGTTATCAACATAAAGCTCATAACCTGTACATGACAGAGTCATAGCTCAGTCCCTTTCCAGTGCCAGGTGACTTTCCCTCATAAACAAAGAAATTCCATGTGTAGCCAGTGCCAGAATCTGCCAAAACAAACAGTTTGCATCCCCACTCAGTGGGCTTGTTCCTGATGTACTGCTTTATGGAGATTCTGGCCTTTGATGCAAACAACCTTTCATCAATTGTGATGTGTTGCTCTGGCTGGAAGTGGACTTTGCAGGCTTCGGCAATGTGGCTGTAAAGGGGCTTGATCTTGCCCAGGCAGTCATAAGCCGGTGTCCCCCTCTTAACTGTATTCTCCTCATCTGCTCTGATGGGGGAATGGAAGGCTATAGAGGCGGGACCCTTTCCAGTAATCCACCAACGTAGAGCACTTGACCATCCCCATGTATATTACCATGGCAAGGTAAGAAAAAATGTCAGCTACGCCGATGTTATGCCAGACCTCTTTTTTCCCTTCATGCCTCTTTGCTCCATAGGCATTGATGTTTGCCATCAAAGTCCCAAGCACTGCATCGGTGAAAAACAGTCTAAAAAACTGCAGTGGACTGATTGCCACTCTGGTCTCCTGCTGTGGTCTAGGCTGTCTCACTGGCTTGAAGTCAACTTGAGCAGGCTCAACGTCGTCATCCCCCACATCATGCCACTGTTGTTCCTCCGTGTGGGAGCTAGGTGCTCTGGAGGATCCTCCTCTTCTGCCCATCCTCCGGGCACGTCTGGCAGCATGGGAACGTCCAGCAGTTGATGTAGAAGCTGCAGCGTCCCCTGAGCCAGAGGGGGCAGTGGAAGGCGCAGCGGGAGAGGTAGCACTGGTGATTGCAGAAGAGGATCGTTGGCGCTTCTGACGACCGCCTTCAGCAGGAGAGGGGGTTGGACATCTGACTGTCTCACTTTGAGGCTCCCAATCCACATCACTGTCTTCAGACTGTGACCTACAAAACACAATGCATTGCACAAATGTTACCAAATATAATGAAAAAATATAAAAATGCAATTCAATGGGGTGTTATTTACATAGGAAACAAATAAACACAGATATATGATATTACATATTACACAAAAACATCCGGAAAATAACTGTACATAAACAGAATAATTGAATTGGGGGAATATTCCCAGTGTCTGGTCAGTGAAAAAGATCTAGTTCAATTTTGTAATGTAGGAAAGTATATGGGCCTCACACAGACGGCACCATAACATATAATGTAGGAGACACTACCTTGATAATATGATAATTAATCACTGGCAATCAATAACCGTTTTAGACGGGGCACCACCTTCGTTGTTGATTTATTCTGAATAACCCGAAGGATGTTATTCAAAACCCAACCGTACAAGTTTGGCTTGAACAGTTGGAATCAATTTAATCAGTCTGTTAAATTTCAAATTTATATTTGATATCCTATTCTGAAGCAGTGAATTCTTTGCACATATCCATCGGTTCTCCACATTAAAATTAAGTTTCAGAAAAAGACAAATGATTATATATGTTTATTGACTAAATAATTAGGGGTAACATAAATGAACTGACAATTTTAGACGAACAACAGATAACAAAAAAGGTAAAGACTGTAATTAGAAAAGTAATAAAATTATGTGACCGTCGGCAGATTGTGAAGTTGGAGAGTCAGGTTTTATATATTAAAGTCTGTGTAAAGCAAATTCAGCCATTTTCTTCTAAACACATTAAAAAGGTCATAAATGTATTTCCTTAAAACATGTAAAAAGTATTCAACCATTTAGAATTTAATTTTGGAGCTAGGCTCACAAACTGTGTTTCACTATTTCTGTATTCAGGATTTAATGGGCGGGTCAGAAATCATTGCCGCGTTACGTAACGCAGCTATGATGATTTGCATAAACCCCGCCCTGCTGGAAGCCGTATAAATACATTCAGCGCATTACCTTCAGAGGTTTTTCGGCTCGCTGTCCAGTCTTGGATAGCATCTCTTAGAATAGTTTGCAGCTAGCTAACCAGTCAACCAGTCAGCTAAACAGTCATGTCTCCTCCACATCGCTCCTGCATCTTTCCTGGATGCCACAGTGTGCAGGGTAACGGCACCCTAAGCTTATTTTAGTTTCCTACAGACGACAACGTAAGAAAACGGTGGATCGATTTTGTCAAAAGGAGTGGAGAGTTAAAAATCACCACCAACACCGTCTCTGCAGTGTCCACTTTACCCCCAATAGTTACAGCAACTGTCACCAGGTAAAGTCTGGATATCTGAAGGGTCCGCTAATGCTGGTCCGTGTGGCTGAACCGGCCCTCTTTGTCCCCGGCTTGCATCGTCCCGTCCCGCCGGGACGTGTTCTCATCTCCGCCACGGGCATTATGTGCCTGCCTGCGACCATACCGCCGACAACGGGTGCTCTCATCCCCGCCACCACCCAGACTTTAGGTTCTCTGCCCGAGCCCGACCCTGACGCAAACCGGACCGCGGGCCGGCCAGGATATTTCCGACAATTTCCTCCCCTTGATCAAGCGTGTTTGTGTGTGTTTGTAATAACTCAAAATAATGACTGTATTTCCAGCTACATAAGGTGCATCTCTCTCCTCCCTCCATGTTGTCTGTGCCGCTGCGTGGTTTTACACGTGAGTGAATGTCCTCATGTACAAAACGTGACTTCTCGCGCACGTGACGTCACTCCCCGAGACACAAAAAGAAAGCAAAAATATATAATTTTACTAAGGAAAATGACAAAAATAATATTAACGCACAGTGATTTGAATAAGTAACTTTAATCTGATTAGTGGTTTGATTACTCCTCACTGAAAAAAGTGGTCAGATTAGAGTAACACCTTACCGGCATCACTGATTTTGTTAAGTGCAACATGGAGCTTGAGAACGTCCGTTATAACAGCCCACATATTAAAAAAATGTCCTGTTTAAATCGGGCTTGGGCTCATAATTACAGTTAATGCAGGGTTCTCCGCAGAAATTTGAAGTGTGGGGCGGTCGTCTCGCATCCTCCCGTCCCGCCGACAGCGCATGCTCTCATCCCTGCCGCGGGCATTATGTGCCCGCCTGTGGCCGTCCCGCCAACAACAGGTGCTCTCATCCCCGCCACCGGCCAGACTTTAGATTCTCTGCCTGAACCCGAACCGACCCTCTCCGTCACCAGCTTGCATCCTCCCGTCCCGCCGTCAGCGCATGCTCTCATCTCCGCCGCCGGCATTATGTTCCTGCCTGCAACCGTCCTGCCGACAACAGTTGCTCTCGTCCCCGCCACCAGCCAGACTTTAGATTCTCTGGCCGAGCCCGACCCGGTCGTTATCCCGGTCGTTATCGCCGTCAGCCAGGGAACGGTCGGACGCTCGTCACCGCCAGCAGGAGGCGGGCGCTTTTTTTTTACGAGAAGCCCGCGGAAGCCCACAAACACCCACTATAAAGCAGCTAACATTGAGGATGAGTATAGCGTCGCAGCGCTGCTGTTCCACCGTCTGGGGAGAACCCTGGTTAATGTGTCGCCCGGCCGGCTCGGACACAACGTGCACGGGCAATTAAATGCATGTTGCTGAAGGTGCAAATCCTGAAAGTGATTTTACATCGTGCATCCTGTCATGCCCATGTAATGTTAGCAAATGTTATTGCATTTAATCATGACATGCTTTGGCCTTTGGTCCATCTGACAGCACAATGATAATCTACAGGTTATATTTTATGTGCACCAATATATCTATTACAAGGAATTCTATGTAGACTGGGGTGTTATGTTTGTGTGTAATGTAAAACATGGCCTGTGAGGAACGAGGCTGAGCACTATCAGTGTCTGACTCAGAGTCAGTTTCTGGCTCTGATGGCTCAAACAAGTCGGGCTAGGTCCATCCGATGACGCTGCTAGCTTCCATTGTTACTGTAGGTTATTGTACAGTACACGGAGGCGGCTCCCCTCCTGTGTGGGCGTGGCTCCAGCGCCTCGAACTGACACGCCCCCAGCGTTTCACAGCAGAGAGAAGTGCTTGGTTTTCCATGATTTTGAGACCTAATTTTATATACTTGGCAATTTTTTTAATCTTTCAAATTTGGCTCAGTGGTCAATGACACATGTTTCTGTGGTATGACAAACTCATAACACAAATTTATTTTTGCTTTACACGGACTTTAAACATTACGGGAGAAATTTTTAATACTAATGAGACCCTAATCTCTATTCTCTTAAGTTCATAAGATAGAAGTCAGAACTTAGACAGAAATCAGAACCTAGACAGAAGTCAGAACTCTAGACAGAAGTCAGAACTTCAGACCCCAACTCATTCTCACGTGTGTGGATCCAGCTGTATGAAAACGTTCAGCCTGTTTTGTCTGGGCGTCAGGAGGCACTGAGGCTTGGTTTCCTTGAGAGTTCTGGGTTGGACTACGGCACGGCGCGTCGGTTCAATAGCCAGAAGGAAGGCCGGTACTCTGTTGAGGAGCTCTTGGTCCGAAGGCCCAGTGGGGTTTCCGCTTTGGGAGCGCTGGGGGCAGAGTCGATCTCGGCTGGGAGCACACAAAGTCTCTTTCGTTGGAGACACCCTGCCAGGCTTCTGAAGGAGACAATGACTGCAACGTTCTTCATCAGATGATCACAGTCTTGTGTTCAGTCTCGGGCTCAGACTTTTTCTTTGTTGTTTCAAGTGGTAGGTCTTAAGCTCTGATTCTGAAACTAATTCAACTTCTTCTGGATCAGGCGGTGATATTTTAATGGTATATTAAAATCAAAAATCACGAAGAAAAGAATTTCGTTCTATTAAAAACTTGGATAAAGTAAAACACTTAAGTAGTGGTTCAATTCGCTTTTCTTAGAGCTTGTTGCAAAAATAAAAGTAAAGATTACTAAAGAAGAAAAAGGAAAAAAAAAGAAAAGAAGAGAGAAGGAGAAGAGCAGTGAAGAAGAGTCACAGAAGAGAAGAGAGAGTAAGAGTGCGGAGCAGAATTGAAGAAAGATGAGCAGAGCCAGACTCTCTCTGTTTATATGACCTGCAGCAGGCAGACTGAAAGAGGGGGGGCCGGCTGACAGGGTCACACCTCCTGTGATCTGAGTTTAGACTCACAAAAGTTTAATTTAACTAAACTATTGTTTTAATGTTCCAAGTCATATTTAGCCTTCCCAAAACCTTCACCATCTTAAAAGTCGAATTTTTGTCTTTGTGAAAAGATGCAACATGATTATGATAACTTATCATTCAAAAAGAATTAAAACATGATTAAGGCATAAAACAATAAATTGTACAACATAAAACAATAAAGTATACAATATACAGTAGGACCAAGGACTTATACATATTCCTTCTAGTCTTATCTCAACAAAACATATCAGACATTTAAACGGGTAAATAACACAAGTATTACACAAAGAAGAATAAGGATCTGTAAGTCACCAAGGGGAAGGGCTGGTTTCTCCTAGACCTCAAACTGATTAAGTAATAAACTTCATTTGGGCTTAACAATAACATGGGACAGATCTATTGTATGACCTTCTTAGGCTATTTGGGAATCTGCTAAAATTAAGAAGATGAAATTGTAGCTCAACAGTTATTCAGAATGTATTGGAATTTGGATGAGTGAGGAAATGAAGGGTTCAATTCTGGCTTTACTGGCAGAGGGATACAGTGAGCGTCAGGTTGCTTCCGTCCTTAAAAGATGGCGGTTCACACGACGTAATTTGGGGGCGGGACACAGGGGACATGTCCCCTGCATGTTTTTAAAAGGCCGTTTTGGTCCTCTGCAGTTTTTGCCGTCCAAAAACCATGTTACGCTATATTTAACAGAGACGCGTCAAGCACTAGGACCAAGCGGAAAACGGCCGCTCAAGCCGGAGCCCGTTTCCCTGAGTTTACACCTGCCTCCTCGATTGGCTCTGCCGTTTCTTGTGTGATTGGCCGTCCCCACTGTCACTCCATCTTGCTTGCTTGTGTGCTAGTTGCCCAGGAGTCCTTATTAATCTGCCACTGTAAGTTGGCCGTTTGTTCTGCCTGGGTCACGTCAGCTAGAGGGATTGTAATATTAGAGGTTTCATTTACATTGACGTTTGAATCGGTGTCCATGTGCATATGTGCGTGCGTGTGTATGTGTGTTTGGTAATTAGGTGCAGCCAGGATGTAAATAACCAAATAATAGCTGGGGCGTTTATTTGTTTCAATCACTTAACAGACCAGGCGTTTATTTGGGACCAGGCGTTTAATTCAATAGTTGTGCGTCCTCTGCAAGTGAAGTTGTTGCGGCGGAGGAAACGATTTATCCAACCAGCACTCGCGGCAAACTCCTCATCTCTGCTGTCATTCATGGTGGCGTATATTTGTTTTCGCCATCACCCTGATCATTTTGCGGGACAATCTCTCGTGGCGTGCCCGTTTGCTGATAACCCATCCCCGCGTGTTTATCTCAGGCTCCTTGCTAGCCTTCTTCCTACCTCCACCAGGCAGCCTGACCTCCCCGGACAGATGCTGAATCTCCGTTTTATTTTTTCAGCAATCTCTCACTCTCTTGGGATCGACAGAGAAACGTCTAGCGGCTGCTTCTCCCGAGGTTTCCTCTGCATATTTTACGACAGAAATTTTAAATTACAAGTCGTACTTTTTATTGTTTTGCTGCACTGGAGCCATGGCGATCATCAATGTGATATTGACTGACCGAAAGCAAGCACAACACGTGAAAAAGGCGAAGAAGAAAAACATGCGTGTCAGTGGTCACGTCTTCTTCCTTGATTAAAAAAAATAAATAAATTAGACTCAGCATTTATTTGGAACAGGCGGTTGTTTATCAAAATATACACCTGCACCTGACCTGCCGTTTAAAGGGGACCCTGAGGTTAATTGAAACACGGCTATTATTTAGTAATTTACGGTATTCAAAGAAATGCGTTATAAAATGAGGTCTGTTTACCATATATTCCAAAAATAAGTGTAAAATTGGTGGTACTGAGTTGGAGTGAAGTTGACTAACAAGGTGAAACACAGAATTGGGTGATCATGTTTTGCTACATGCTTCACAACCAGTCAAACCAAAAAAGGGAACAGTAAACTTAAAAGTACCAATAGAAAACTAGAAGAACTACTAGAAAACACAGTGAACTGAAAGAATTAGAGTTTTATTAAAAATACTTGTGTCCCTCCCACCTCTGAAATCAAAATTTCGTCCTTGGCGGTTCATAATAACAAGGTCAAGCGGCAGACAGTGGGGACAACAAAGCTACGACTGGCAGAGGGCAAAAATGACTCTCCACTGACCGGGATGACCATCAACTCATTTGAATGTCACTCAGCAACTGTACGATGACATCAGGTGACCTACAAAAAGAATGGCAAATGGCAGCTGGGGTGAAGTGCGCGGCAAGAACCGTTCAAAACAGGCTCATACGGGCAGTCGTGTGAAGCCGGAATCAAGGTGTGGATGAAGGACCACCAGATCAAGACCCTGTCATGGCCACCCCAATCTCCAGACCTGAACCCCACTGAAAACCTCTGGAATGTGATCAAGAGGAAGATGGATGGTCACAAGCCATCAAACAAAGCTGAGCTGCGTGAATTTTTGCATCAGGAGTGGCATAAAGTCACCCAAGAGCGATGTGAAAAATTGGTGGAGAGCATGGCAAGACTCATGAAAGCTGTGATTGACAATCAGGCTTATACCACCAAATACTGATTTGTGAACTCTTCCAAAGTTAAAACATTAGTATTGTGTTGTTTATAAATGAATATGGACTTTTTTTTATTTGAGGTTTAAAAACACTGCATTTTTGGGGGGCGGGGGGTTATTTTGACCATTTGTCATTTTCTGCAAATAATTCAGGACTAGGTTTACTTTTTGCTTTAATGCCTCCCACCAGTGTATTTTGATATTTTTATGATATTTGAAGTTTTTCTGAGTCCTTCCCTGACAATGTCGATGAGCCACACTGTCCTTCAAATAATTTTTGACCATTAAATTAATTAAAGTCGCACAATTGAAGCTGTTTCTGAAATGGAATAATGACTACAGTAGACTTTGGGAGTCTAACGTCATCCTCTAGAGGCAGTACATTTACAGTACAGGTTACATTTTTAATAAAACATGAATAAACTCTGCAGCTCCTTAATACACTACAATAATTTATGTTTGACAAGTCCATTTTGCTAGTTAAATGGCAGATAATCTGGGTGCAAAGTGTTGCACACGGCGTGTAGGTGATGTATTTGAACTTGACATAGTCATGGGTGTGTTTTGGGCAGAACTTAAATCAAACCAATCAGTGCCATCTTTCATTCCCTTTAAGAGCCAGGTGCGCCAGGACCTGGAGCATATTTAAAGCAAAACTTGCGCCAAAAGGTCTTTTTGTGAATATACCCAAGTCAAACTCCCATTGAAAATGATTTTGACCCGAAAATGAAAAATATGGTAAATCTTAAAAGTGGCGCTTTCGTCGTAATTATGCTTTTAAACGATAGTTTGACAGGGGTACATTCACAAAAAGACCCTAGGTTGCATTTTGGCGAGAGTTTTGCTTTATCACTGGTACTCGTCTTCAATGAGGGCCATGTATATGGTTGAATGTGGCAGCTAGCATGGATGCAAGGGAGTAGGTTTGATTACGAGATTGGTGGGGACACAAAAGTGCTCCAAGGCAGCACTCCTGAAAGTTGATGTTTTTTTTACATTAGCAATCATAATTTCACGCCATGCAGATGTTATAGGTTAAAGCAACTAATGAAAGACCCTCCTAACCCTCCTGATTACTGCCACTCTCCCTGCAGTGCTGAATCTCATGACTAACATATCTATCATCAATTTTAACCTCACCTGTGAATTTCCAGCCTCTCTTTCAGCTTCTCCTCCTACATCTCCTCCAGCTTCTCCCCCTCCATCTCCTCCAGCCTCTCCTCCTCTACCTTCTCCAGCCTCTCCTCCTTCATCTCCTCCAGCTTCTCCTCCTCTATCTCCTCCAGCCTCTCATCCTTTATCTGCTCCAGCCTCTCCTTCTCTACCTCCTCCAGCCTCTCATCCTTCATCTGCTCCAGCCTCTCCTTCTCTACCTTCTCTGGCCTCTCTTCCTCTACCTTCTCCAGCCTCTCTGCTGTCTGTTACCTTACAATATGTTGATGCATGACATATGAACAGAAACATTAGGGATACAATGATCATAGAGCTTGATGGTACAGTTATTGCCTGAGCAAAAAGGCTTTTACTAAATATTAATATGACTTAATATTAATTAATTATATTTTATAATTATAAAATCACATGATCATCTAGAATGTGAGGTTTTATTGTATTTCCACCACAAAGTTTCTTCATTTGTGTTTTTAAACCGTTGCTCATTTCTACACAAATACATGAAAATAAGAATTAAAAATAACTTTTAAAAAGTTTATCTCTTTGGCATAAATATTCTCTTTTATTCAATATCTGTATTGTTGAGCCTCTACCTATACACCCCTGAAGTAACTTACACTTGACTCCTAAAGAACTCTCTTATATCCAGTTTTCTTTTCTTTGACATCCTTGAAATACTATGCAGCACACACGCACGCACACACGTACACGCAAACAGGCACAAACACAAATGTAAATGACACCACTGATATTAAAATCCGTCTAGCTGACGTGACCCAGGAAGAACAAATGCCAGACATGTTGAAAACTTACACTCGCAGTTGCAGATAACATGCACTGCCTCTCGTCCAGACCAACTAGCAGGTTGCATGTAGCTTTTACAAGCAGAGGGAGTGACAGCGGGGACAGCCAATCACATGTATTTTAGCGAGAAACCGGCAGCCGATCAGGGAGCGATATTTAGGTTAGAGGCGGGACTTCTAGCAGAGACCGACATTTAACCATTTGTGTGCCATAATCATTGACTAAATACTACGGACAGCGGTTGTATTGATAGTGACTACACAGTAGCAGCTGAATATTGGTAGGGACGTGTCCCTAGGGTCCTTACCCAATTCTACGCCCTTGCATAGATGTAGCATAGATGTTCGCTCGTCCGCTGCAGTGACAGAGCAGCCCTCTCCCTGCTGCGATGGGAAACATACAACCAGCGGATTTAATCCAAATTAGTTTGTACAGCGGGTGACTGTACCTGACCAATTATGGTAAGTTTCATGTTGTTTGTTTTGCAATACGTGAAAATATTAACAATAATAAGTGCGCTAATTTCACAGTGGTTTAGTAGTAAAACGCCGCTATTATATTCAGCGTTAGATAAGCTCTGAAGTCGTCGTCTTCTTCTTCTTCTTCGGGGTTTTACGGCAGCCCGCATGCAAAAGTTGCATTGCTGCCATCTATGGGACTAGCACCTTAGTGCACTATATCCTGCTATATAGACTGGTGTCTTTTAAGAATTTCAAAAAACAGCGTTTTCCCCTCCTGCTTGACCCTACTTCAAAAATACTTTTCAGATTTCATTTTCTTGCAATTCTCTGAGTAGATCTTGTCATAGTTTATACAAGATACCAAAGCATGTTGTGCTGTCTCCGGTTCCTGACATGAACACAAGCCATAGAGCTTTTATTGAAGTTCTTTGCACTACTTATAGGCAAGTATGGAACCACCCTAAACTCTACTATGTCATGAATCTGTTACCTACTGCCATCAGTCAGTTGCTGGCCTGTGTCAGGCCCCTGTCACAATAAAAACATGCTTCGCCACTCTTAGGCCGCCCTTTCAACCTACCACCGGGCTAAGCAAGTTTTCTGGTGGAAACCCTGTAAAGAGACCCCAGGCAATAACGTAAAGTTAACGAGGACCGACCAACACCGACTGAAAACGCGCCAATGACAAAAGTGAAAGGGTGTGAGATAGGGTGTGCTACAACTCTCTGGTCTTGTGCTAAAAAACTGTCAGCCTCTGTAGCACTAGTGCTATGTGCTGAAAAAGTTAACGTACAGCCCTGGCTACTATGACAACAGGCAACTGTGAGCTGTCCTTTCATTAGCCTCAGCATGACTGCAAATTGCGTGCATGTGTGTGTGTGTGTGTGTGTGTGTGTGTAATAAAAAATGAAAGGATAAGGAACACTTTTTGGGTATTATTCCCCATCTCTTCTGACGGAAAACAAATAATTCAACAACAATGCAGCAAATTTTTTAAAGGTCTTTCTTGGTGAAAATTAATGGGTATCACTTGTAAAGCCTGTAACTCCCCTCCAGTTAGTTAGAACTGAAGAAGCCTCTTGAATGAGAGGTGAAACGTCTTCAATAACTGAAACAAGTGCAATTGCCTATGATATAGCACAATTTATATATTATAATTTATATGTTTATTTCAGCAATATTTTTAGTTTTCTGAAAGGGCTGCCTCTTCCTTTGATTAGCTGATTTGTTTTCTAATGTAACATGTTTTACCACCTTGCTGAACATTTTCTTTGCTTATTTTATTCAGTCCTTCCAGGTTAAAAGAAAGTGTCCTCCTTTACCTAATTTTAATTCATGGAAAATCTGAAATGTTGCCAGCTTACCAGCTTTAGCACAATCACTCCCTGGCTTCTGACTTGGCTGTCCTGTATAGTATGACAAATGAGTTCACCTTTGAATGACCTTTGTCTTGCAAATGAATGACCTTACTGTCCCCACAGTGCTGAGCATTGTGGGAATGAAGAACAAACCAGACTCTTTTTTTCTCCATGGACCCTAAACACAAAAGCCAAAAAAGTTTCCATTTCTTAAAGCTTCTTCAGTGGAGCTTATTTGTGAAAGAATACGTAAAAGATACTCCAGGAACAAAGTTTATTTTTTGCATAAAGAGAAGCATTGAGATATAGATGCTAAAGGAATAGGAAGTGTCGACATGACTTCAGCTGTCCTTTTGAAATTATGAAAATTGAAATTAAACTTCATTTAACAAAGAGCTCAATTTTTTTCTCTGATGGAAAGTTGGATGTCAGTTAACACTGGAGTGTCAGCCAACACTGAGAACCAGAGAGACAGTCTCATACCAGTGACTGTGAAAATAGTGGACACAGCCACGGTGATGTTACGCAGAGGAAGAGCCAGAATTAAGCTCAGACGAGGTGGTACAGTTGTCATCTTGGCAATGCCTGACTAACTCTCAGCTAATCAAAAATGGGCAAAGGGGTGGTGTCGGGGTAGAGCTGAGGTCAGCCTAGTTAGTTTGCAAACTAAAAAAAAACTATCCAAAAGGCACAACAAACATGGCTGACAGGTCAAGATCAGTGACTGGAATAGACAGGTGGCAGCTAGCTGTCTCTCAAAGTGGACGCCCCCCTAATTATGAATAACTTCAAGTCTTAATATCATTTAAACAATTGAGTAATAGTTGTCATGAATGGCAATATTAGCTATGGAGATCAAAACTCTATTTTGTACCAGGCTGTTAACATGTTTAGTCCTGCTGTAAAGTTAGATGTATTGACATTGGCTCATATGGAGAATAACTCACTTTTGGAGCCAACCTCAAGTGGCCGTTCAAGAAATTAAAGTTTTTGGTACTCCTGTTGTGGCAGAGTTTTTCAGCCCTGTAGGTTGCAGCTTGCCCCACTCTAATGTTTCCAATGTGAGTTCAGTGTCACTGTTCTGGTTGCTATGTGATAAGCAGTAAGTGGCCAGGTTTCACATCTTTCCTCCTTCACTCTTTAACTTCGTCCTACAGTACAAATCAGCCAGCACTCTTTTATTTAGGCAGCATACAAACATCTCCATTCCTCCTTCCTCTCTCCCACTGTCCGTCTCCCACTTTCTCTCATTACTCTGTCTTTCTCTCTCTGGACTAAGTTCTTCATGAATCTTTGCTCTTAGATTTTCAGCCTTATCACCATTTCCAAGTCACGCCAAGCCTCCTTCGATATTTTCTCTCAGCTTCCCTTTTTTCTGTGTTGCTGTTCCTTCAAGGCACACTGTTTCAGTGTCTCTGCACCTGGATGAAAATGGTGCAATATCATGGAAGTAAAAACCTTTCTTGCCTTAAGCCAATCTGGCACACACAAATAGACACACTTTCGGCACAGACTGTGTATGTGTGTGCGTGTGTGCAAGACAATGATTTTGAATAGAGGACATAAACAAGTTGTTTTATAATGTGATCCAAGTCAAAGGATTTGATGGAAGCGGTGGAGATGTTTGATAGGAAGCCGCAGCAACCACCAAAGATGAAAATATAAGCACCCATGGGACCTTAGTAGGAGATTTGGATGAAAGACCCCACCAAGAGGCATTAGGTATACATAATCCTCCACTTTTTTTGTCCCCTCTGTCTTTCCTTCCTCCATCCTCCCCATCTCCTCTCCTCTTCTAGTATGGGCTATTGTATCCTGGTAGCTCATGGCCTGGGTCGGCTGTGTTCGGTGGTTGGCCGTTGGGGCACCACAGTCCTCAGTGTCTCCATGCTTCTGCTGCTCCTGCTCTTCTCCTGGAAGACCATCCACCAGAACCATGTCTGGCTCTCGAGGGAGGCCCTCTTCCGGTAAACAGAGAGAGAGAGAGATTCAAAGAGTATATGCTTGTTCTTCATCCTTACAGTTTCAGCTATTAGCAGTGTGTCACATCTTACAATAAAACCAGGACAATCACAACACAATAACTGTAATTGTAATTTAACAGTATGTGATCGTTAGTTATGAGAATTTGCTCACATTTGCGCTCAGCATGGGGATCTAGTAGAAATAAGCTCAAATTTGAATTTGTTTTAGTGACCATAACTCAAGTGCTGCTGTTGGTGGGAAAAAAAAGTCATTATCCTTCCACCCATGTTGATGGAAAGTCAGGTGAAGTTTCGTAGTCCATAATACTTTGAAGAATTTGTTGCTCCTCCACTGTAGTTGCTGTGATCAATTACTTCATAGGTTACTGGCTTGACCTTTTGGAGATTTGGAGATTTGGAGGTTTGGAGAACAAAGTGACATGAAGCAGAAATGGTTCATGCTTGCATTAAGAAAGAAGCACATGGAAACAAGACGTGGTTATAAAATGTCAAAGTTGATGAGAAAACAGATCAAGTGATCAGGCAACGAAACAGAACAATAAATAAAATAGGCTATGTTCAGGGTGTGGTGATAATGGAATGACACAGAGAGAGAAAAAACATTTCACAACACTAGGTCACTGCCACTGTAACTGTTATTGAATGAGCCACAAAGACACTGTAGTCAGGATTAAAACCACTGACTAATACTGGTGATGTTAGAGTCACTCCCCCTCTCCTGCAGATGAAATCTAGTCTCAGTTGGTGCTACAGACTTCCTCTCCTTGAAAGGCTTTTTGTCATTTTGCTCAGATGTTTGCACCTAATGTTTTTCTACAGACTAACTTAATGCCTTCTTCTTGTTTCAGCTCCGGTATCCAGACTCTGCCGCACAATGCTAAAGTCCACTACAACTATGCCAACTTCTTGAAAGACAGCGGCCGACACCAGGAGGCCATTTACCACTACACCACTGCCCTCAGGTCTGTTTCTGAACTAAAGCCCTCTGGCGGTAATGACTCATGCACACAGTCACACAGTATATGTGTGAAGCTGCTTCCTAATGCTAATAGAGCACTGTCCTTCATTTCTTGCTTCAAATTCTACGCAGGTCAAACCCGGTTACTCTCTCATGCTGCCACTGTGCTTCTGCTCTGTGTCTGTTTTCAACAAACCCCTCAGATTGAGTTCATATCAAAAGGTTCAGCGTTATACTCAAAGGTCAGGTTATTTTAACTTGAACTCTTTGAGCTGCTGATCAGCGTAAGAGCCTCTCGTCAGACTACAGCTGAGCGAAACATAGAGGAAATATCCAATAAGGAACAATCCCCTGTTGTGTTATTATTCAATCTTATCCTAACAATCTTCATAGTATCTTTTATAATCTTATTAATTTGGAGAGGTGTCACTCCTCCAGCAGAATATGCACACTAGTGTCTGCCTGAATGTCATCTCCTTCAGCTCCTAACAGCCTAACAGGCTGGACAGCCACCTGTCAGGTGAGGGGCAGTGTCTTTCCTGTGCTTTCTGGCTCTTCCAGCAGGGTAAAAAGGAAATCACATCATCATATTCATCGATAATTACAGGTTACAGGCTGGACACGCTGAATTACATGGAGTGTCTGTTTACATTGACTTCGACTTTGATAATTACCAAAGCGCCCCTCACCTGTTGTATGTATTCTCTTGATGTCTGTGACATATTCTACACATACAGACATTAAAACTGGACCGCTGGTGTGATGTCCATATGACTGTCTACAGGGCGTTTTCAGGTCTATATTTGCTGAGAACCGTGCGTGTTGCGGTAGAAATAGGACAGATTCCGAATATCTAGATGATGCAACGCAGCAGCCCTGCTTGAGAAGCATGTCTCAGGCATCCATTATGAATGGTCTAACCTGTTCTAACAGTGAAACCAAAATGAAAAGAGCAGTGCTGCACATACAGTATATCCTTTTTTTTAAGAAGGTTGATGAAGTGTTTTTACACCGTAGTTTCTTCTTCTTGCCGTTGACAGTGTTCGCAGGACTGTGCTCTGTGCTGGTGGAAAAACAACTAAATTCTTGATCTCACACAAAGATAAGATCGAATAAAAGTGTTAGTTGTAAAGTATTTAAAGTTGCAAAAGTTATTGTTTATTGTTTCTTTCACAACTGTGTCAAATTCCATTCCCTGCTGTACGTCTCCATAATCTGACTCAACATTTGCATAAAAACCCTAAAGTCAAAGCACATATTACTGAAGACGTTCTTTGTCACATTGTATTTGGATAAAATGTCCTTGTATTTGGATCAGGGTTTTAATGAAGTGTGAAATTGTCTGCAGGAGTACTCTGGCACTGGGAGTTTAGATACATCCCTCTTGGCAGTGATGACAATAACAGTGCAACAAGGAATGTAAATATTACATTCCTTGTTGCACTGTTATGGTTATGCTGATTGTAGTCTAGTTTTGTCCAATGGAAGAGCTTTAAAGGTCCAGTGAAAAGGCTACTGGATCATTAACTTTTTCCAGTTTTTTATATGATTCCATATGAAATAAGATGTTAGAGTCACTACCTTCACTGGTGGTGCTAATGCAAATATTCACTGTACCAAAGCCTGACATATCTCCTTGTGACAGAGCTCCACTTTTTTCCAAGAAACTCTTAAAACACGTCAGTGAGTCACACTCTTGCACTGGCTGACATGTTCCTTCATTACCATGATCGAAAACGCGCGTGCGCAAACACACACACACACACACAAGCACACACGCGCACAAACACACGCACACACACACACACACAGTGTCCATTGTTACAATGTTCAGTAGTTTTGAGATAAAGAAGATTCTTTTGTTAATGGCACATGTATTTGTGACCTGTATTTAAAGGTTTTTCTCTTCAGTAGGAAGCAATGGACTTGGAGCTGAAATGCACAGACGGTGTAGTGAAGTCATGATGTACTGAGAGACAGACTAACATTATTATTTGACTCTGCACATGGATTTTTTGACTTGTTCTTTTAAGGTTTTATAATGCTGTGCCCCTTGATACTAATCTCATTTTTTAAACTAGATTTATTTAGATCACTGCTTTTATTTACAAGTGCAATATATGCCCTTGAACGTTTTGAGCTTTAACTATAAGAACCTAGTCGTGTTACAGAATTGAAAGTAGATCAAACACATTTATGACACGCATTTGGCACATAATGGACAGCAGCAGATTCAAGGTTACTGCATTTATAATAAGGGACCTCTAAGAAACCATGCAACAATTGCTGGCTTTTATCCAGTGCACCATGCTGCACTGTACTTACAGTAGAGCAAATTGTTTATTTTTAGTGGCTGGCTCTGGTGGGAATTGAACAATTGAAGTATGACACCATCAGTGGTACATCTGCTGTACACACTGGGCTTACATAAATGCTTACACAATTTAAAATACATTGAAGCAAGTCAGCACACCTTAGGGTGCATGTTCTCATGCATGTAATGGCCTTGTTTTAGCTCAGAGCTTGTGCTTTGCTCATCTATCATACACATGGGCTGCATTAATGAAAGAGAGTGTCCATTAGTTGTTGCTGTCACAGACGAGGCTCTTGAGGAGCCACAGGGATTTGGTTCAGGTTCTCCTCTCATGTCGTACCTCCATCCTTCTCTCTTGAGATCCTGCAGATTAGTTCATCTGTAATGTAGATGACATTTATCTAGGGCTGCAATGATTACTCAAGTAACTCGAATAATTCCATTACAAAAAATGATCTAGGCAAAATCTCTGCCTCGAGGCTTCGTTTAATTCCTATCACCCGCGTTATGTGTCCTGCTTAGCTCAGGGACCATGTTTCCACACGGACTGTTATTGCAGACACACACCGCTACATTCAGAATTGAGTAAGCGCGATCGCGGAGAGCCAAGAAGCAGTCCGCAAAAGTCAGAGAATGTCCAAAGTTTGGGATCATTTCACACTTAAAAAAGATAACGAAGTGCAGCGTGTCTACTGCAGAGCAGAACTGGCGTACCACAACAGCAAGTCAACAATGATTCAACATCTGAATCGAAAGCATCCAGTTGTTAACACCAGCTCACCAAGCGTCGCCGACTCAAGCTAACGTAAACATTGATGTTAGCTAATTTAACGGAGCTTACCATCGCTAGTTAGAGCGTATGGTATTGGTGGAGGCTGTAGCCTGATGTCGGTATGACTAGACTTCATGTTAAGATGTGGAAACTACTTTGTGTTAAATTGCAAGAGAGTAATACACTTCACCACTTCACCCCCCGCCCACACACACACACACACACACACACTCATCTCGTCTGTCTCACTCTCCCTTACGCACGGGTGCACACATAAACACACACCTTTACTCCCGGTGTTAGGAATAGTTGGAATGAATACCTGTATGTTTTTTTTCAGGAATAAAAGCCAATAGCTTGGTCTATTTAACAGGCCTGTCATTTTCGCTACGCATTATTTGGTATTATTGTTTAATAATGCAAAATTATTTCTTATTAGATTACTCGATTAATCAATGGGATAATCGGTAGAATACTCGATTCTAAAAATATTCGATAGCTGCAGCCTAGGGCTGCACAAAAAATCGTTAAAAAATTGCGATCTCGATTCGCACATACACGTGATCTCATTTCTACACACAGCGATTCTGAAGCATTTTATATCTCGAGCTGAATCACAAACGAATGTTCCTATTTTCCTCCCGGATTTTTTTAAGTGCCCCCAAACGCAACACTGCCGCTGCCTCCTCCCTCAAACTGTGGTAAAGCGTCATTACAACACGAGATTCAGTGGAGGAAGCCCGCCTGCAGTTGAGTGTTTGGCAGGAGTGAGTGAGAAGCCGTTGTTAGACGGGCCAGCAAGTCGCCAATTTGCCCGTCCTTTTGGCGGCTCGGTCCGCAGTTTTTGACAGAGGGCGGCAGGGGGTCTGTTTTGGTCCGCCGATTTTCCGCCTCGGAGGGTACACTTATTTCCACCTTGCCTACTAGATGTGCAACTGGCCAGCCGCTGAGATCCGGGAGATGCTAACGTCTCCTGGATCTCTAGCTGTGTGGTTGTGTTTAGGGCTGTCAGTTTAACGCGTTAATTAGATTAATTAATTAAACTGCAAATTAACGCGTTATAAAAATTAACGCAATTAATTCTGAGATTCTGAGTGGCAATTTAATGCGCGAGCATTTTAAATTTGGCCCATTGAATGACCCGTAGGCTACTTGGCAGTGGCACGTCACTTCCCACCTGCGTCGCCAGTAGGGCTGTAACTAATGGAAGCTGAAATGGCGACACTCAGATCCACGAACCTGTCTCGCTCTGTGAGAAGGCAGAATCGTAACACAACTTCCAGTCCAGATCAGCCCTATGAGCTGTAACCACATTAACACCGCAGCGGTCGTTCGCCAATTCTCCACCTTTGTTCGTTCACACAGACTGAAGCATTGCTGTAAAGACGAACCGCTGCGTAATTTACACAGAAAGCGCCGCTGCGGCTCCTAAAGAGACGTGACGGTACACGTCATGATGATGACGTGTGTGTGTTTTCAAGGGGTTTCCCCGGTGTCTCCCCTGTCACTCAAAACCGACGGAGACTGTCTTCCGGGGTAAAGTTCACTGAAGTCTCGGTCCGGAGGGCTGACCGTCGCTGAGATTTTTTTTCATCAGAAACACTCGGTGAGGTAAAGTGTTTTTGCATGGCAGAAATGTGACGAGGAGTCTGTAGGACGGGCGGGAGGAAGGACGCTTCTCCACTTACAGCTGTGGTATTTTTAACTTGTTCCCAAAGACAGTTACAGTTACTATGCTACCTTAGTTTGGTTCTGTAACGTTGTTTTGTGGGACATTTCTCTGTATTAAGTTGAGTGAGGGATCTGTGCAGTTAACAGACCATCAGCCCGAGTCGCTAGTCAAAGCAGGATGACAACAGACATGGACGCGACTCAGGGGAGCGAGGCGAGCACATCGTTGCTCGGGCCTTTGAACGGCAAGTTCTTCTCTTCTTAGTGTATTCAATTGATTAGTCACGCAATACACTTTTGTAATGTCCTAGAATTCGAATTCTGTATTTGGGTACCTTTAGCAGATATGAGATTAAAATGCGATTAATTAGATTAATTAATTACAAATCCTGTAATTAATTAGATTAATTTTTTTAATCGCCTGACAGCACTAGTTGTGTTAGCATGTTGTTGTAGCCACAAGCTAGGAACGGTCACTACTTTCAAACTAATAGCCCCCTGCTAAGAACGCAGTTCTAAACTCCAATGGGGTGCAATGTAAAGCTCTTATTTTGAAGACAAATTTGTTGTTAACTGTTCACAGCTCAACTTCGGGCTTCACGTCACGTCACATGTTTACGCCTACCCCAGAGGCAGCTTTTGGAAAAGGAGGAATATTACGCCTCCGTTTTAGTTAGCCGATCACAGCAGCTATCACATATCACCTAGCCAAAGATACGGCCCCAATAAACACTGTACAACACGAGGTATTAAAGGATGCTCTCTCATCTTGGAGACTAATTTTTTTTTTTTTACTTTTGTAAAAATCATTTCTCATTCAATGATAGAACTTGAACAAAACAAAAAAAAAACATTGCCCTGGCAGAGGCATAGTAATATGCCTCTGCCATTCTACGATGTTTTTTGTAGTGTTTTGTTCAAGTTTATCAGTGCAATAAACATTTTGTGAAAAAAATCATGCCAGAGAATCGTGATCTCAATTCTAAGCAAAAAAATCGTGATTCACATTTTTTTCCAGAATCGTGCAGCCCTACTGCAGCCCTATATTTATCTATGATATGTAGACTCTGCTCTTGTTAATGGTCTTCAGTCTTTGGTCCAAAACCCAAACATTAATTAATTAATTAAGATAAAATAAAGAAAGTCACAAGTCAATCTGAGAAATTGGAACTGTCAGTGTAATGAAATAGTCTCATCTCATCTCCGAGATGAGACTATCCAATCCTCTGATTAAACCCTCTGCAGGCAGAACACAAAGAGGTCTTGTTCACCAGCCAAACCAGTGTATTCAAAACAACTCACTGTACACTGAAAAAAAAAATCTGTAAAAAAACATATTTCAGTAGCTGGGGCTCCAACAATACAGTAAAATAACTGAAAATAACCATCCCAGAAAAACAGTCATTTTCCATAATTTAAATATAGTTTTTAGCTTTTAACATGAAATATTATGCTATAATTCGACTTTTCAATGTTTTATTATGGATATTAACAACTGTTAAAAGAATGAAATTACCTTCTAAGTATGGTCGACAATGCTATAATAGAAAAAATCCGTCTTAGAATTGCAGGGGACTGCTGTTATACATGTTTTGCCATAATCATTTTTATATATAAAAAAATCTTGTGTATTTTAACAATATTTAATTCTCTGAAGAATTTCAGACTGCATGATGAATGTGTGATGAGGTGTCGGAAATTCTTGGAAATGCTTGAAATTTAATGTGTTTTTTTCAAGTTTTGAAAAGTGCTTGGATCTTGGATCTGGAATGAATGGTTAACTTTTTAGATGGAGGAATGAGGGACAACCTAATTGTTTGCCTTCCACATTAATTAAAGTAGTCACTGCCTGGCGACAATAGTGTGATCTGCCAGTCTGTTTAGATGTGTGACTTCATCTCTCTGATGACACAATGAATAGGAGATGAGAACATGCCAGGAGGTTGCCATTTAAATGAGCTTTGTCTTTAAAAAAACATGAAACTGAAAATTGAAAATTGACGACTGAAAATGTTAGCAAATGTAAAGATCGAATGTGTAATTAGCCAATTAATTTGGCTGTATATCAATTTATATTTGCATGCGTTTTGCAAACAGAATCTATCTAGGTTGAAGTTTTTCAAGTCATAACTCTGTTTCCCTTGTAACACCATCTCATAAGATTCTAATATGAATACTGCAGGAAAGAAGACAAACTTTGCAACGGGACATAATTCTAGTCTACTCTGCTCATAGATGCCTTTGGCAGAAAGCAAACTGACAAGATTCAAAGTCAATAACATTGATGCAAAGTATAAATAATAAGTACGTATTAGTGATAACTTAAGTTTGGAGGAGCAATGTAGTTCTGTCAGCTTGTTCAGAGGATGAAGTACTCAATGTTGTAATTAGATGTTATCTTAATAACATGTTGAATAGATAGTAAACAGAGGTATGACTGTGTCCCTGTTACTATGGTTACTAATTTTAGACACAGACTAGGCATGAATTAAAATAGTGAAAATGAGAGATGGACGAGAGTGTGGGGCCAACCACACTGAAGGCCCTGTCACCCATTGAGCGTAGTCTAGAGGGGGGAATGGAGAGGAGATGTGCATCAGAGAAACGTAATGAACGGGGTGGCAAATAGGGGTGGACAAGACGGGATAGATAGGGAGGCACCGTGCCATGAAGACATTTAAAAACCAGAAAAAGTGTTTTAAAAGTGATCCGGTATAGGACTGGGAGCCAATGCAGGTGCTGAGGGGTGGGGGTGATCTGTTCCCAGGACCGGGTGTGAGTTCGGACTCTGGCAGCTGATTTTTGGACACACTGAAGTTTTTTTAATCTTTGGTTGGGCAAACCGAGGAGAAGGCTATTGCAGTAATCCAGTCTGGATGTCTGGACGAAGGCGTGAATAAGTGTTTCTGTGATAGAGTGAGATAGAGAGGGGCGGACTCTGGAGATGTTCTTAAGATGGAAGAAGGCTGTTTTTGTGATGTTTTTGACTCACATTTTGTGATGTGAGTCAAAGCAGAGGGTGGAGTCTAGGGTGATACCTACATTTCTAACTTCAGCAACAGTGGATGTGATGAAACCAGGGATGGAGAAGCTCAGGTGGGAGGTTTTGCTGAGAGTGGCTAGGGAAGCAATGAGGATGGCCTCAGATTTGTCCTGGTTAAGTTTGAGCTAGTTGTGGTTCATCCAGTTGTTGATGTCATGAAGGCAGTCAATCAGGTTGGATGGCAGTAGAGTGTCTGACGGTTTGCTGGCGGATGATGTGACCAAGCGGGAGCATGTAAATGATGAAAAGTAATGGGCCAAGAACTGAGCCCTGTGGAACACCATGAGAAAGGGGAGATGTGGGAGATTTAAAGCTGCTAATTGACACAAACTGTTGTCTGGCTGTGAGGGAGGACTTGAATTATGAAAGTGGGGTGCCAGTGATGCCAAGCAATGTTTCTAGCCGGTTCAGCAGAAGGGTGTGACAGACAGTGTCAAAGGCAGCAGTGAGATCAAGGAGGATGAGCATGTTGAGGTGACCAGAGTCAGTAGTTAAAAGCAGGTTGTTGATGACCTTTGTTAGTGCAGTTTCTGTACTGTGTTGGTTGTAGTGTGACATATGGATCTGCAGCTGACTAACAGCGGTGCGTTCAAGGTGTTTGGCGAGAAAAGGGAGATTGGAGATTGGTCTGTAGTTGTTAAAGTCCTCCTGGTCAGTTCCAGGTTTTTTCAGTACTGGGGTGAGAGCAGCAGTTTTTAGACAGGAGGGAACTAAACCAGACAGAAGAGATGTGTTAATGATTTTTGTCAGCAGGGGGCAGAGCACAGGCTGACAGGATTTAGTCAGAGAAGTGGGCATGGGGTCCAGAGAGCATGTAGTGGGCCTAGAATTTGTGACGAGTTCAGACACAAACTGTTCATCAATAGGGGAGAAGGCTGAAAAACAAATGAAAGGAAAAGGGCGGGGGATGGTGAAAGCATTCAGTTGAGATGTTGTATGGTGTAGCTGCTGGTAGATGTTAGTAGTTTTATTGTCAAAGAAGTCCATGAAGTCGCAGCACATATATGAGCCTGATTCTGATATGGATACACAGGCTGAACAAAGCAAAACATCTTCGCAACCAAAACTGGTGCAGGACCTTTAGTGCTAAGATATCTCTTTGTAACTATCTTTTATTTTGAATGTAATACTTTAACTTAGCATATTCTCTTTATCACAGAAGCAACTGTATGTCTGCTGATTGACTGGAATATATATATTTTATAATAATTATATAGAAATATATATTTATATTAAAGCTGCACGCAGCGATGAACGGGCCCTCGCAGTCCATGCGCGTCGGGGCATGCTGCCATCGGGGTGTGCCGCGTAGATGTCTTCAGGGCAAGACCCTCTACATGTTTGAGCAATTTGGAGTAGATGGCAAATTGTATGTGGAAGTTATAATGAGTTGATGGTTTTATGGCGAAGCACCAAAATGGACCACGCCACCAGGTGTGATGTAGGTGAAAGTTTTGTCCACAGATGCTACTTGCAAAGTCTGTTGCAAATGGGTCAAATGGCCTAGGAGGAGTTTGAAAAAGTAAGTTTGTCATTTTTTCCACAGAGCCTTGGTGGCTTATGGGGAAGTAGTCACCTGGGTTTCATGTCATTGGGACAGACCAAGGAGGAAATTTTGATTTCAGAGGTGGGAGGGACACAAGTGTTTTTAATAAAACTCTAACTCTTTCAGTTCACTGTGTTTTCTAGTAGTTCTTCTAGTTTTCTATTGCTACTTTTGAGTTTACTGTTCCCTTTTTTGGTTTGACTGGTTGTGAAGCATGTAGCAAAACATGATCACCCAATTCTGTGTTTCACCTTGTTAGTCAACTTCACTCCAACTCAGTACCACCAATTTTACACTTATTTTTGGAATATATGGTAAACAGACCTCATTTTATAGAGGCAAAAACTTAGTTTCAGTTGCAGCCTTTCAACATAAAAACAATACATGAAAATAAGTGTATCGCTTTGGCATTAAAAATAAGCTTTTTTAAAATCTTTGCATTGTTGAGGCTCTACAGTTATAATAATAATAATAATAATAATAATAATAATAAATTTTATTTATCAGCACTTTCAATAAAACTCAAAAACACTTTACAAGATTATTTAGAGCTTTGTAATTGATGACAAGGATCTTGAAGTGGATATGCTGCTTTATTGGGAGCCAGTGAAGGTGTTGCGGATTGGTGTAACGCATTTCTTTGAGTACCGTAAATTACCAAATAATAGCCGTGTTTCAATTAACCGCAGGGTCCTCTTTAAACGGCAGGTCAGGTGCAGGTGTATATTTGGATAAATAACCGCCGGTTCCAAATAAATGCAGAGTCTAATTTATTTATTTTTTTAATCAAGGAAGAAGACGTGACCACTGACACTGCACGTTTTTCTTCTTCGCCTTTTTCACGTGTTGTGCTTGCTTTCGGTCAGTCAATATCACATTGATGATCGCCATGGCTCCGGTGCAGCAAAACAAAAAGTACAACTTGTAATTTAAAATTTCTGTCGTAAAATATGAAGAGGAAACTCGGGAGAAGCCGTTGCTAGACGTTTCTCTGTCGACCCCAAGAGAGTGAGAGATTGCCGAAAAATAAAACTGAGCTTCAGCGTCTGTCCGAGGAGGACAGGAGCAGGGCCAGGCTGCCTGGTGGAGGTAGGAAGAAGGCTAGCGAGGAGCCTGAGATAAACATGCGGGGATGAGTTATCAGCAAACGGGCACGCCACGAGAGAATGTCCCACAAAATGATCAGGGCGATGGCGAAACAAATGTACGCCACCGTGAATGACAGCAGAGATGAGGAGTTTGCCACCAGTGCTGGTTGGCTGAATCGTTTCCTCCGCCGCAACAACTTCACTTGCAGAAAACAACTATTGCCCAGAAGGATGCCAGAGAATTCACCGAGAAGCTGGAGAAGTTTGTGACATTTTCATCCCGGATTTGTGAGAGGAAGGAAACGCCTGTCCCAAATAAACGCCTGGTCTGTTAAGTGACTTAAACAAATAAACGCCCCGGCTATTATTTGGTATTTCACTATAGTTTGGAAAAATAAAACATTAACGTCAGCTCAGAGTTCACTCATCTGGGACTAGAAAATCCTTTCTGTTGCTAGGTCGTTACTAAGGGTTGGATTATTTGCTGGAGTGGTAAACTACGTTCCATTACACATATGAGTCTACTGACGTGACTGATTTTGTTTCAGTTATTAGTCAGACCCCATGTGTTTCCATGGAAACGCGACGCACACTCGCAAAAACCTTTAAAATTTGATAGCAAAATGTCCATCAACATGGATGTATTTTGATTAGACATTTTATTTGTGTTGGTATTAGTTGTATAATTGCAATATTACCCTCAAGGGTGTCATGATCTACATCAGGGCAGCCTCTCTTCTCCTTTTGTTTGTTGTCTGTTCCCCGTGTATGTCTGATCCTCCAGTCTCCCCCTCCCCTGGCTGTGTTTGTGCATGGGCGTGGTTTACCTGTACCTCATCTCACCAATAAACCTCTCCATAAAAACCCCGGATTTCCAGTCACTCGTCGCCAGTTCTTACTCTCAGCCTGAGCAGTATTTAGTTTGACACCGGCCTCTAGAAGATTCTCGTTGTCTCTTGTGTGTTCTGCTTGTGAAGCGTATAACTTGTTGATTTCCTCTGCCTCAGTTTATCCTGCCGTTTTGCCTGCCTGCCTGCCTGCCTGCCTGCCTGCCTGTCAGTTCACCTGCTTGCTGCCTCGCCTGTTTACCTTCTCCTGCCTCTGCCGGTCACAGCCACCCGACCGTCATCTTGGGAAACCTCCGATCAGCATAACGCAAACCGCGCGGAGGCGCGACTATGCCATTATCAGAGTTATCGCCACATTTTCACCCATCACCACCAGCACTCCTCAGGGGACCCTGGGACTCCCTCCTGCACGCACTATTCATCATGCACCGTGGTATCTTCACTGTGTCCTAATAAAATATCACTTTGAACTGAGATGTCTGAGTAGAGTCGTGCGTTTGGGTTCCACCTCTGTTGTTGTCCATCACAAAGGGTGTGCTTTAACGTCATTTGAGCACTTCAATGCTGCCTGCAGTAGCACCGAGAGTCCAAAAGTGGCTGAAGGTATATCGATTGCTGCTCAGCGGCATATACTGATCCCCAGACTGGTATAAAGATTCTCGGAGTGGTATGCTGCTATTATGCCACTGTTATGGCACTGAGAGACTGTTGGATGGGTACCGCTCCCTGATGAATATGTATAATGCCACTGGGCTGGTTTGACGACAAGTACTGCCGTAAAATTCTTTATTGACAATGCTAACTTAGTTCAGTTCGTAACTAACCAGCTGTTAAATGTACTGTCAGTCAGATCATACTCGCTGCCACAGAATTGTGAGTAACGTTTCCAACAGTAAACCATGCTAACTTAACGTTAGCTAATAGCTAAGGTGACATTAGCTATTAGCTTGCACACTTTGAACAAACGCCAGTTCATTAAAAGTTCCCTGTAAATATTGTTTAATAGATTCTGTTGATATGCAACGTGTCCGGTAGCTATTACTGAATTTTACGAAGACAAATTTTAAATAAAGACTAAATACACTCACCGAAGCGCAGTGACTTCTCTCCAGAGCCACGCTCTGACCAGAGCTCACCTGAGGCTCACCGTCTTCCTGTTTCAGCGTCACATGACCAATGGGGCATAACTTGATTGGCTGGATGTTGGATGATTTGATACAGGGATCAATTGCTTCTCCTTGGTTACCCGGATGTTGACTCTGAATTTTTTGCACTGAATTTTTGGAGACATTGAATTTTTTTACACTGAATTTAACTTATAATAAATAAACAAAAACAAAATAAAACGCACAGCGTCAGCAGTACATAGAGACATTCATGAGGTTTTTTGTTTATTTGTTTTCATTTCTTTTTCCCCCTTCCCCTCCCTCTCTCCTCAAATTCGATGACTTTTAGATTTCAAAGTCTGATTTCGATGCAAAAAAAATGTTTGTGTTAGAAATTCAATGTAAGAAAATTCAGTGCTAAAAATTAGAATTCAAAAGCCGATGGCGCAGATTTACTTCCATATGCTCCCCACCGGAAGCCTGCAGCCATTAGTGGTTCCAAAGATGAACATAGTTTGACACCGATGCACAGTTCAGAGCCAGTGGACTGATGATTTTCAGCATGATTCACAATGCACAGCTCACAGAGTCAACTTAAAAGGTGATGATAATGTCAATGTCAGTGTTCACTACTTGTTTCTACTTGCCCCCAAGTGGCAAAAGAATCAGTTATTAATTTTTTTTACATTTTCCCAAGTCAAAGACTGTTCTCAATAAATGTTAACTCCTCTTCATTTCCCTCTGCTGTCCTTCTTTCTCCTCCTGCTCTTTTCAGGTTATACCCCCGCCATGCCAGCGCCATGAACAATCTTGGCACTCTGACTCACAGCCCAGAGGAGGCTGAGAACTTCTACAGGAAAGCACTGGACATCAACCCTCAGCATAACCGAGCTCTGTTTAACCTCGGAAATCTCCTCAAGTAAGACACACACATTCAAACACAAACACTGGAAGGCTGTTAGAGAACAGATGCATGTTAACAGCGCCTACTTTTGATCACACCATGGAAATTTTACTCATTTTCTTTTCGACAGTTTCAAAGAGATGGTATTTTTCCTCTCCCTGCCCTACTCTACTACTTGTATGTCCCTTTCAATTTAGAGAATGCATGTAATGACCGGTTTAGAAATTGAAACTCAAGCATTAAAGACTTGGATTCTTGAATGAATCCATAAATCCATAAATCATCACCGTACGGACACGGAGAACAGACACTGCGGTCACAAGTTGATCTGGCTTCCTCCTGCGACCCAGAGGTGTCTGTGTGTCTGCTGTGAGGTGTGAAATATGTGATACTGCGCGTCACCTGTGTGATCTGATTGGCATAGTGGTTTGATTACTGCACTGGTATTTTTTCCCCTCAGTGAATGTGAGTTCAAGTCCCGTAATTCTCCTTCTTTTTTTTCTTTTTTTTTTTAAAGGGTTCCATAGTTCCTCTGTATGATGCATGTTTACTCAAACAGGGAGAAGACACGAGTGCGTGTTTTAAATAAAGGTTTATTAGAGATACACATTCACAGGAAGAGCAGTTCTCCCTTTTCCTGTTTACAACGTCTTCCGTAACAACCAGCAACTTTGATAAAGCGACTGAGAGTTAGACACGTTTAATCAAACAGGAGCCCGAACACATATCAGGTATGTTTTGCACAGAGAAAACCTGAACAAAGAGGCAGATCAGAGGACAGCTACGTCTGCTCTTCCCATTTTCAACATCTGTTGTAGCTACGGCGACCACAGACGCATTCGACTCACGGTCGCCAGTTAACATAGACGCGTGTTAATCCGAAACACCGGTCACCGGAGATCACCGGCAAAAGTCGAGGTGGAGGGGTCTGCTTCTACGTGAACCAGAGGTACTGTAACACCGTGGTGATCAGAGAGAGGATATACACCACTGATGTGGAATTACTGTCTATTTCTGTCCGCCCCTCTTACCTGCCTCGTGAATTTCAACAACTCTTTTTTACCTTGGTGAACATTCACTCGCGAGCCAACGCGTCAGCTGTTTCCCAGCTGATCGGTGACGTCACAGACAAACTAGACTCTATTTGCCCTGACGCACCAAAGTTTGTCCTAGGAGATTTTAATAATTGTAATTTTAAAAAGTCCTTGAGGACATATGAGCAGTATGTTACTTGTCCCACCACACAGAGGAACAGCGTACTGGATCTATGCTATGGATCAGTCAGTGGGGCTTACAAATCCCAGCCTCTGCCTCCCTTTGGTGCTTCTTACCACAGCAGTGTGTATCTCCTGCCTGTATACAAGCCAGCCTTCAGACGACTGGAGCAGGAGGAGAGAACAGTGAAAGTCTGGTCAGAGGACAACATCTCCTCCCTCCAGGCATGCTTTGAGTGTACAGTCTGGAACTGCTTTTATGATGTGTGTGATGATGTAAATGAACTCTCAGAAACTATCTCATCATACATCACATTCTGTGTGGACTTGATAATTCCTACTAAAAAAGTGATCACCTACCCTAATAATAAACCCTGGGTGACTAAAGAACTTAAAGGTGTGATCAACAAGAAGAAAAGAGTTTTCTATTCAGCTGACCTCTTGGAGAAAAAGGCCGTCTCTAAAGAAGCTAAGGAGCAAATAAGGAAGTCCAAAATAAAGTATAGGAATAAAATCGAAAGTCGGTATTGTAGTGGAGATCTTAGAGCTGCCTGGAGAGGAATAAAGTCTATGGCATCAATTAATCAGTCTTCTTGTGAGACCAGGCAGCCCATCCGAGTAAATAGTGATGATGATAACAACTTGGCAAACTGTTTCAATTCGTATTTCTCTCGGTTTGAAAGGTCTGATTTTATGAATAATATCTCTACGTTGCGGGAATCTCTGTCCCCACAGAATGATATTGTGATATCCCAGGGAAATGTCACAAATCTCCTCAAGAGGGTAAACATACGTAAGGCTGCTGGCCCTGACTCCATCTGCGGTCGCACTCTGCGTCACTGTGCTGACCAGCTCAGTGAAGTGTTCTCACTACTGTTCCAGATGTGTGTTGAGAGTGGCCAGATACCGACTATGTGGAAGACATCCACCATAATTCCGGTTCCCAAAGCTCGTAATCCAAGAGAACTCAATGAATTCAGGCCAGTCGCTCTCACGTCTCTTGTGATGAAGGTTCTTGAGAAAATATTAAAGGATGAAACTGTCTCCCTTATAAATGGTAAACTTTATCCACTACAATTTGCATATCAGTCTGGGAAAGGTGTGTATGATGCAAAGATTTTTATCTTAGACAGGCTATACAAGCACCTTGAGAAACCCAGTTCACATGCTCGGCTTTTATTTGCTGATTTTTCCTCAGCTTTTAATAAGATGCAGCCTCATATTTTACTTGAACGTCTTGCTTCTTACTTTGATCCACCCGATCAGATTTTATTGCTGCTCTTAAATTTCTTAACAGACAGAATTCAGCGAGTATTTGTGAATGGTCATATGTCCACTTCCATCGCGTCCAACACAGGCTCTCCACAGGGCTGTGTCCTTTCTCCATTGTTATTTATTATGTATACCGACAGCTGCAGGTCTTCCCAAGTGGACAGCCATCTTGTTAAATTTTCTGATGACACGGCCCTACTGTCACTCCTCCAGGGGGCCCAATCAGACCATGGTTGTGCATTATCTTCATTTGTTGAATGGTGCGATGATAACTTCCTGGACTTAAACGTGACAAAAACCAAGGAGTTAATCATTGACTTTAGGAGGAACCCTCCCGATCCTGCTGCATGCACTATTCATGGAGGAAAGGTAGAAACTGTGGAGACATACAAGTATTTGGGCACAATGTTTGACTCCAGACTCAAGTTTGACAAAAACACAGAGTCTATTGTTAAATGGGGCCAACAACGTATCCATCTACTGCGGAAGCTGAATTCTTTTAACGTTTCGAAAAGCATTTTATGTAACTTCTATCATTCTTTTATTGAAAGTCTGTTGACATTTTCTTTTATTTGTTGTTTTAATGGTCTATCTGTAAAGGAGAAGAACTGTCTCAGCAGCATTATCAAAGTCTGTTCCAAGATCATTGGAATTCAGCTAACAGACTTAAGCTCCATCTGGAAAAAACGAGTTATCCAGAAAGCCAGTAAGGTCATTAGTCATCCTGACCACATCCTCGGTCAGGAATTCTGTTTGATGCCCTCGGGGCGGCGTTACCTTGCCCCCCCCGAGGAAGACAAACAGATTTGCAAATTCATTTATTCCTTCAGCCATCAGGCTTTTAAATGCTGCTGACAGCTGACAGCTAATGAACACAGGCCAGGCATTGCAAACCTGAGAGCCTTAATGTGTATATTTATCCATTATTCATTATTTATTTTTCTGTTGTTAGTTGCTGCTAGCTCCGGTTGCCTATCCCAACCTGCGGTACTGACAGAGTGGATGCTGTATGTGTCTTTTTGTTTTTGTTGTTGTGTCTTTGTTTCTATGCGACTGAGGCTGTAAACTGAATTGCCCTGTGGGGATAAATAAAGTTGTTTGAATTGAATTGAATTGAATTGAATTCACCTCAAGAACATTAAAGTGAGACTGTGTGAAAACAGTTTGACTGGAGGACATCAGAACCAGCAAACACACACACATACACCACACACGCACACATACACACTTAGAGAGACAGACAGGAAGACAAACAGAAACAGACAGAGAGAGAGATTATCAGTTTGTCCCTTTTGAAAATTAGATAACACTAGTGCAGTGCCCGTAGGAAATATGTATTCCTATAGAAAAGTGGGAGGTTAAGTAGCTTTTTCATGGATGGCCAAATGAGGCTGTGTTTGAAGGTGGGACGTCAGGGATATTTAGGTTTGCTGTGAAATCCGATATTCCAGAGTATAATTGGCCGTTTTTGACTATTTTTGATTTTGCCATTATATTTCACCTTAAAAACTATTTACTTGGTGTCATTATTTTCAACACAACCTCACATGTGTGACTGTACAGTTATTTTTTTATTTTGACATACTGTATTAACACAGTGGACCTAAAATCACTTATCACTTAAAATCACTTATATATATATATATATATATATAAGTCTCTACAATTTCAACACTTTTCAACCTTCCTTTGTATTTTTTTTAATATGCCTCATTAAAAAACCAACTACATTGGCTATTTTAATTCTTTTTAATAAACCAAGGTTGAGAACAGTTGCTTTACTGCATGCTCTATGAACAAAAACAGACAACATGCTTAAATTAAGTTTAAACATTTTTTTTTGCAATATGTTTTTGACCACGCCAACACTAAATTTATGTAAAAAAAAAAAAAAAAAAAAGTAATTAAAAAACTTTTCTTTTCCTGGGTCTCCGGAGGATATATAGTGGAATCAATGTTGATTCAGTTCTACAGTCTTTCAATGTTGATTATATCATAGTTGAATCAAGGCTGATTCTTTGTTAGAATTCATTGGAAATTCAATGTTATTTCAATGTTAATCATAGCGAGCACTTTCAATGTATATTTCAATATCTGACATCAATGTTGATTCAGTTCTACAGTCTTTCAATGTTGATCATATCATAGTTGAATCAAGGCTGATTCTTTGTTACAATTCATTGGAAATTCAACATTATTTCAATGTTCTTCATAGCGAGCACTTTCAATGTATATTTCAATATCTTACATCAATGTTGATTACAATCCTCAACCTGACAATATCTCAATGTGGATTCAATCACGTTTTGCTATCTGGGTTTTCTATCTTAAAGGGGCCACAGTTTGAGCTGAAGTCCTGTGAGATCTCGCTGGTCTCGTGAGCACCCCTGTTCCCCCTCTCCTCCCCACACCCCATCAGCACCATTGAAACCATGTTGATTCATTGTAGGGCATTTCAACATTGAAAAATCATCATCTATACTACATTGATTCAACAACAGTTTTTCAAAAGTTGAAATTGTTAAAAAGTTTAATTAAACACTGAATCAACATAGATGTTTCAACCTCAACCAAAAATTACCAATCTGACCAAAATCCAACATTGAATTAATGTCTTTTGCTATCTGGGTAATCACTTTAGTGGTCGCTGTTCCTCTCTGCAGCATTATTCCAGTGTTGCCACTGTCAAACAACAACAAACAATCATAATCATAATAATAAATAAACTATACAATCAGGAATGTACAGTATACACTCCAAGCTAATGCTTATAAAGTTAATAATACTAGTTCTCTTATGGCTTAATGTGACAGACTGTCAAAACAAAGAGAGCGAGATTAAAGAGCTCACCGATCTATATGAAGTTTTATTCAAAGTCAGGGAGATTCTTCAGTAGCATGGCGACGTGTATATTGACTGCAGAAGACTTCTTCTGGACGATCACACTTTTCTTCTAGGAGACAACCATGCCCGTTTTGACCTTTGTCCCTCTCTCTGGATTTATACCAATGAAGTGCCTGAAATCAAAATAGTCTAAGATCAGAGGGGAGTTGCAACAACATACTGTTTTGTACATTTAATTAAATGCAATGAATTTTTTTTTCTTCTTTCTTCTTTCTTCATTGCACTTTATTGTGTGTGTGTGTGTGTGTGTGTGTGTGTGTGTGTGTGTGTGTGTGTGTGTGTGTGTGTGTGTGTTGTGACTTGAAATGTACAGTACTAATACCATTTTATGCAAAGAAAATACAACACATTCATTCAATTGTATATATCCATATAATGATGGCAAGGAATGAAGGGGTTTTACCTCTGAATGAATTCCGGAGTGCAGGCTGCCTCATCTTGATACTGAAGGTTCAATATGTAGTAGATTGCTAACAAGGCAGCAAGTCCTGTTGCAAATGTTGGTGTGATGCCCTTAGAGATTACACGGCCCTCAAAGGTGATCATCCAACCTCTAATTGTGACTTGCCCTATTGCACCTGAAACTTCAAGTCAAAGCAACATGGGAATGCATGTTACCTTGTGTAAACATTTGTAAACTCAAGATGAATGGCCGATATGATATATAATGTGTCTATCAATTAATCTAAATGAATGTATATCAGGCAGTATCAGAGGAGGACTTGCAGGAAGACGAGAGTTGTCTCAACGTCAGCTGCAGTGGCAGACACCTGTAAGGGACAACTACATTATGCTTACCATAATAAAATTTTATGAAGAAAAATTATAAAAAGGTCAATAATTAGTAAACACTAGGTGAGAGTAACCTAGAGGCAAATGAGGTAGGCTTCTGAAGTACTTACAGTCAAACTGCTAAGTACATTTGGCATTCTCAGCCATATTTCTGCCATCCCACACACCCTTAAGAATATCCTTAGAATCAATGCTGGAGTGTACTTGCTTATATTGTTCCTGCATTGGTTAGTAATGGAATAGAGAATCAATTGTCTGTTTGATAGGAACATACTGGGCAAAACACTCTTTGCCTGCCTCATTCTGACCTAGACAGATCTGAACTGGTTCAACACAGTTGAAGCTGTTCTTTTTCTTTTCTGATCAGTTTTCAGTGGCTGAGTGTTGCAGGTCCTAAAGAGATCCTCAGTTTTCATGACTTCAATCACATTGTTTATGTCAGCTTCAAAATTCCCAAATGTAATCGACTTCTCTTATAGTTTGAAAAGCAAAGGTACCTGGCTTATATCATGTCATCCTGAAAATCTTCAATAATTGTCTGGATGACAGAGGAAGGAAGCAAACACTTTGCTTGCAATTTTAAATAAAAAAGGGCACACTTTGAACTGATTCATCAGCAATTTCTGGGTAAATCTCTTGTTCATCACCTGCATCAATAGGAAGATCAATCTGCATGTCAAGACTGATCTAGTTCACTCTCATGGGAAACAGGACTAACGACGGACTCAGCCAAATTTTTGTTACTGCCCGATGGTAAGTTCCTTTTCATCAACTAACATGCATTAATAATAATAATAATAATAGTACATTTTATTTGATGGCGCCTTTCATGGCACACAAGGTCGCCTTACATCGAGTAAAAAAACAATAAAAAACAAACAATAAACAATAGGCATTAGTAAAACAGCAACATAGTCAACAATAAGAAACATTTGATAAAGCAGGGCTCAATAAAAAAATTAAAATCAACATTAACAAACAAACATAAAACGGAGTTAGAATGAGTAGGCTAGTTTAAAAAGATGTGTTTTAAGAGCAGTTTTGAATTTTGTAATGGAGTCCAGTAAGCGGATGTGAGACGGGAGGGAGTTCCAGAGTTTGGGTGCATCGTGGGAGAAAGCCCTGGCACCCATTGTGCTGAGTTTGGTTCCAGAGTTCCAGAGTTTGGGTGCATCGTGGGAGAAAGCCCTGGCACTGGTGGTGCCAGTAAGCCTGCTGATGAAGATCGCAGGGAGCGAGAGGGAGTGTAGTTTGGAAGCAGGTCTGTGAGGTAAGGAGGGGATAAATTATGCAGAGCTTTAAATGTTAGTAGTAGAATTTTAAAGGTAATCCATTGTGAAACAGGTAGCCAGTGTAGTTGAATCAGCAGGGGAGTGACATGTTCAGTGGACTTATAGCGTGAAATATTCCGTGCTGCAGCATTCTGGACCAGTTGTAGTCGATTGATCAGTTTGTTGGGGATGCCTGCCAGGATTGCATTGCAGTAGTCAATGCTTGATGTGACCAGAGCGTTGACTAGGACTTCTGTCGAGTGTTGTGTTAATGCAGGGCGTAGTCTGGAGATATTTCGAAGATGGAAAAGGCAATCCGGGAGACATTGTTAATATGATTGGAGAAGGAGAGTGAGGGTACTGGAGGGGAGAGTAGAAGTGGGCTTCGTGGACACATAGAGCTGAGTGTCATCAGCATAACATTGAAAGTTGATGCCAAAAGATATTGCCAAGAGGTAAAATGTAAATGATAAACAGGAGTGGCCCCAACATTGAACCCTGTGGAACTCCGTGGTCAACTGTGGAGCTTTCTGACCGGCAATTTTGAATCTGTACATAATGTGTCCTGTCGGCAAGGTAGGAGGCAAACCACTGATATACAGTGCCCCTCAATCCGATGCTAGCCAGACGATCCATGAGGAGCTGATGGGACACAGTATCAAAGGCTGCCGTGAGGCCCAGGAGGATGAGGATGGAGAGCAGACCGGAGTCAGCTGCACGGAGGAGGTCGTTGGTGATCTTAACCAGAGCTGTTTCCGTGCTATGTTTGGGGCGAAAACCAGATTGGAATTGTTCAAGGAGGTTATTGTTATCAAGGTAGGTTTGTAGCTGAGATGAGACCACTCTCTCAAGAATTTTGGAAATTAAGGGCAGATTGGAAATAGGTCGATAGTTGTTTAGGTCAGCAGAGTCTAAGCCAGGTTTTTTCAGAATTGGTCTGGTTATGGCAACTTTCAGTGAAGGGGGAACAGTACCAGTGGAGAGAGAGGAGGTGATAATGGAGGTTACCAGTGAGATGATAGAAGGCAGGCATGCTTTGACTAGGGTTGTAGGAATTGGATCCAGGTGGCATGTGGAGGTGTTGGACTTCCTAATGAGCTCAGAGATGTGATTTTCAGCTGGTAGACTGAAGTCACACGAAACAGTAGATGGGGATGGTTTCATGGTGTTTCCTGACGACAAATCAGGCTGCATGATGTTAGCAGAGGCCAGCTGCTAATGAATTGTGCTAATTTTGGAGTTGAAGAACTTCAAAAAGGCAAAGCATTGTTCATTGGAAGGGTTATTGTTCATGCTGGTTTCAGGTGGTGCGAGTAGCCATTTCACTGTAGAGAAGGGAGTTCTGGTATTCCCTTTGCCCGTGTTAATGATATCTGCATAATAGGAGGTTTCAGTTGCTGAGAGAGCATTTTTGTAATGAAGTATGTGATGAAAATACATTTGTTTATGGACAACAAGTCCAGTCTTGGTGCTGAGCCTCTCGAGGCGTCGACCTAAAGCCTTGAGCTGACGCAGTTCAGGTGTGTACCAGGGAGCAGTATGGGTGAATGAGACGGTCCGTGTTTTCAGAGGGGCTATGGTATCCAGTGCAGATGACAGACTGTCATTATAGTGGTCCATTAGATCCAGAAGTGAGGAGGTGGGAGTAGGAACAGGGTTTGATGTAATATGACTCCTGAGGTCTTCTGGATTGACATGTCTGATGTTACAGTATGATATGGTTTGATGCACCCTTGATTTACTGAGCGGAAGGTTGGCGTTGAATAACACAGGTTTATGGTCAGAAATGGGTAGTTCAGCAGAGATGATGTTAGATGGTGCGATGCCAGAACAACCGACTAAGTCCAGGATATGGCCTTTGGTGTGGGTTGTAAAGTTGACATGTTGTGTTGGTCAACGGTTGAAGCCGTTGACCAGAGGACTTTTGTTGGTGATGGATCGGATGTTGTAGAGGACAAACTTATGACAGGTCATGTGTGTATATACAGTTGATTTAGCTAACAGAGTTAGCACACTGTGGTCTACATGCCGGACGTTGTTCCTCGGACGCCGTGAACCTGGACCATTGTAGAGAGTGCTGATAGGAAGAATGGATTGAGAAGCTGGCAGTGGGGTTGGTGCCGAGGGTCCTCCCTAACAGTAGGGGGAGCCAGTGCTGCGGGTGACCTGAGATGAGGCTAGAGGAGAGGAAGGATTGAGGGTGTGTGTACGGAGTGTGAACAGACAGTCACATGGTGAGGATTGCACAGCGTGCTGAATGGTAGCGGCTAGCATTTTTGAGCCGAGGATATTTGGATGGAGACCGTCTTTTTTGAAGAAGGTGGGGCGCTCCCAAAACAGATTAAAATTGTCAATTTTAATCTGTTTTGGTAGCGCCCCACTTTACATTAGTCATGATTACGACTGCAGGCTGCTTTTTAGTGACACCGTGTTAGTCTTCACGCAGAAATGTTTAACCTTAACCCAGTTGCAATGTTAAGATTGTGAAAAAAAAGCCACAGATGATGCAAAATGGATTGACAAAGCCTATACTCTAAAACAGTTGGCTGTGTGAGATGCACAGCGACAGTTAAATAAACAAAATGCATTCACAAAGAGTCCAGAAAGTCAATATTTTCACACCAATCTTCTGTTTAAACAGAAAAATGCAACCAGCCCTGAGGATTCAACTGTCTCTCTTTAACCGAACTACAATTAGCTTAACTCTTTGTAAAACACACTTCATTAAAAGTCGACACAAACAAAATAAAACCATCTCGGTTAGCCGATGTTCCAATAATCCTATGGTTTGGTTGAAATGAATCCTTAATCACCTAGCAAGATGTTGGCTAATTGTTCCAGTAGCCTTATACTATTTTCCTACTGCCTCCATCTGCCGATTGGCCTCTCTTTCCAGTTAACAAGTGTTGTTCTTCAGATGCAGACATTTGGCTAATGTTACCAAAATTAAACAAAAACCACCCAAAAGTAATATTGTTTTGGCTATTCAAATCTAAGCCTCACTGATAAATGACATGTTCAAATCCCTGGCACACAAGCTCCTGAGCATCAGTTTGATATCAAACATTCTTGGCAATATGAATAAGATTTTAATTACCGTTTAATTTTTAGATACAAGACCTGATGGATGTTGATGAAGAACACTCGATGATGTGTAACACATGTCATCTAAATTGTGCGTCCTCTTCTGGAAAATCTCATATCCAAATGATGGTTCCTGAAGTCCCTCCAGGAGTTGATGGCAAATTATTTCTGTACTTTTTAAAGAAAACTGACCAAATGCAGTAGCCTCAATTTAAAAGACTAACATTGTATCAAACTTCTGACCATGCTCCAAATTCCCCATTCAACACTCAGTTTCCAAAAAATACTGTAGTGTCCTGTAATTTAAAACATAATCATACTGTTTAGGGCCTCTGTCCTGTTGCTCCAAGTTAAGCAGCCCACAATGCATTGCTAACTACAGTACTAAACTGTTTAACATGAAAACGGTATTTTAGTGTTGAAAATTGGCTCTAAATTTACAGCAATTGCTTACAGTGTAGCCATCATGACAGTTGCAAAAGTGAGATATGAGCTATACAATAGGTATGACAAACAGAACCTGCCACTGGGTATATGAGCTATATAGGAGACATACCTTGTATGTACAGATAGGGCTTATATGTGGATATGAAGAAGCGATATAGGAGACCTATATGCCCTGTATATGCACATATATGCACCTGAATTTGGCCTATATGCGGCATATATACTTATAAATGCTATATATATGCAGCATATATATTATCATATATGCGCATATATGTGGCATATATGCGCAGATAAGCTGCATATAGGTTTCATATATGCGCATATCTCCGCATATATGTTCTTTCCGTGTGGGTGGGTCCACAGGGGCCGGACACTTTGCCGCTAATTGGGGATGGCTGCTGTAGGGCCTGAAAAATAATGATTCACCACACTGGTTAAATGAAAGTCGTCAATTATTTTGAACCCCGACACTTTCGCTGTAAAAGACGAGCTCTTTATACAGCTGTGGAGAGTTTTGTAGTGTTGCAGTCAAACAGCGCAGACTGCCCTGAGCTCTATTGGCTCTGATAGAAAATAGCATCAATACTAGAAGCTGAAATTAAGTCAATTAAAATGCTTTAGCTCACCTCTGTGTTATCGGTGGAGCTGTGTGATGACCAACTAAGCCATCGATCCACTGCTGCAAGTTTGTGCGTGTACGTGTGTGTGTTTGTCTGTGTGTGTCTGTATTTGTGCTAGTGGTGTCAACAATAATCGATTCGGCGATGCATTGCAATGCAGGGCATGCACGATTCAGCATCGATGCGGCAACGTGCCGTGATCGATTATGTCACTGTTTATTTTCTGGACTTGAGTGGACGATAAAGTTGTGAAGTTTCAATTACTTCCGGGGGCATTTCCGGAGCAACGTTGCAATGACATGCGCAGCCTGTAGCCACATGCTAAGCGGCAGCACTAGCTAGCATAACAACAACAGTAGCCCCTTTCACACTGCCGTTTGCATGCGGGGATCCTGCGCCTGCACCCTCTCCTGTGTGAAAGTTTCGCTGCGGCTCTGATCCGCCTCTGGAGGTAGTATCAGGGCCGCATTATTGGTGAGCTGTCCCAGTGTGAACGGATAAACCGGAGGCGTGGAGCGAGGGCGTGTCGGTCTGACAGTCTGATAACTACACAGGTCCTCCACTCAACTAAATAGAGAGAAATGTCCCACAAAGCAACATTACAGGACCGAACAAGTAATGTAGTAACCGTAACTGTCTTCGGCAACTTCTATGAGGGAAAAAAATTACCGCAGCTGTACATGGAGAAGCGTCCGTCCTCAAGCCTGTCCTGCCAACTCTTCGTCACATTTCTGCCCGAAAAACAGCGTCTGTCACCGGCAAACAACTTCAACTCACCGAGTGTTTGTGATGAAAATAAATCACTGCGACCGTCAGCCCTCCCGACCGAGACTTCAGTGAACTTTACCCCAGAAAACAGCCTCTGTCCCAGCGAGTGACAGAGTCAGACAGCGTCCTGTTTACTGATGGGGATTATGTGTAATTATGTAATTTAGCGCGAAAAACATAACTTTGTCACTTTCCAGGATGTTTGGTGGGTCAGGATCTCAATCACTACACATTATAACAGCATCCATATGATTATAAACTGTCCGCGGGTTTGGATTGACAAGGGGAACACCTGGGAAAACACAGACGTCATGAAGATGACGTGTACCGTCACGCCTCTTTAGGAGCCGCAGCGCCGGCTGGTGAATCACACACGTGAAGGCGGAGAGGCTTCACTCTGTGTGAATCACCATCGGCGGAGAATTGGCGAACCACCGCTCCGGAGATAATGCGGAGAGGCTGTGTAAAAAGGGCTAGGGCCGTATTGTTGGTGAACCGTCCCAGTGTGAACGGATAATCCGGAGGCGCGGAGCGAAGGCGTGTCGGTCTGACAGTCTGATAACTACACAGGTCCTTCACTCAGCTAAATACAGAGAAATGTCTCACAAAGCAACGTTACAGGACCAAACAAAAGTAACGTAGTAACTGTAGCTGTCTTTGGCAACTTATATGAGGAAAACAAATACCGCAGCTGTGTGGAGAAGCGTCTGTCCTCCCGCCTCTTCCTCACATTTCTGCTCAAAAAAAAGCGTCTGTCACCGGCAAACAACTTCAACTCACAGAGTGTTTGTGATGAAAATAAATCACTGCGACCGTCAGCCCTCCCGACCAAGACTTCAGTGAACTTTACCCCAGAAAACAGCCTCTGTCCCAGCGAGTGACAGAGTCAGACAGCGTCCCGTTTACTGATGGTGATTATGTGTAATTATGTAATTTAGCGCGAAAAACATAACTTTGTCACTTTCCAGGATGTTTGGTGGGTCAGAATCTAGATCACTTCACATTATAACAGCATCCATATGACTATAAACTGTCCGCGGGTTTGGATTGACAAGGGGAACACCTGGGAAAACACAGACGTCATGAAGATGACGTGTACCGTCACGCCTCTTTAGGAGCCGCAGCGCCGGCTTTCTGTGTGAATCACACACGTGAAGGCGGAGAGGCTTCACTCTGTGTGAATCGCCATCGGCGGAGAATTGGCGAACCACCGCTCCGGAGATAATGCGGCGAGGCTGTGTAAAAAGGGCTAGGGCCGCATTGTTGGTGAACCTTCCCAGTGTGAACGGATAATCCGGAGGCGTGGAGCGAAGGCGTGTCGGTCTGACAGTCTGATAACTACACAGGTCTTTCACTCAGCTAAATACAGAGAAATGTCTCACAAAGCAACGTTACAGGACCAAACAAAAGTAACGTAGTAACTGTAACTGTCTTTGGCAACTTATATGAGGAAAACAAATACCGCAGCTGTGTGGAGAAGCGTCTGTCCTCCCGCCTCTTCCTCACATTTCTGCTCAAAAAACAGCGTCTGTCACCGGCAAAAAACTTTAACTCACCGATTGTTTGTGATGAAAATAAATCACTGCGACCGTCAGCTCTCTCGACCGAGACTTCAGGGAACTTTCCCCCAGAAAACAGCCTCCGTCCCCGAGTCAGACAGCATCCTGTTTACTGATGGTGATTATGTATAATTATGTAGTTTAGTGCGAAAAACTTAACAAACTTAAGCCACTTTCCAGGATGTTTGGTGGGTCAGGATCTCAATCACTACACATTCTAACAGCATCCATATGATTATAAACTGTCCGCAGGTTTGGATTAACAGAGGGGAACACCTGGGGAAACAGGAGAGTGATAATACACACATAGCAGCCAATAAAATCTGTTGTTTAATATCTGAATGCTTGTATTGCCTCATGACTGATGAAAAATTTGCCTTGTTATGTGCAGTAGAATTTTGATGCATCGCAATGCATCGTAGAATCGAATTGAATCGAATTGTTACCTGGTGAATCGTAATCGAATCGAATCGTGAGGGCAGTGCCAATGCACACCCCTAATATGTGCTGTTTGTTTGAGGATATGAACACATTTAATGACAATGAAATGAAAAACTGTGTATATGGCTGTTATTGTAAATGTCATACTCTTGCTATTAATGATGATGATAGTGATGATAATGATAGTAATGATGATGATGATGATGATGATGTGTTCTAGAGCCCAGGGAAAGGAGGAAGAGGCTGTAACTCTGCTGAAGGACTCCATACGCTTTGGTCCACATTTTGCTGATGCTTACTCGAGTCTGGCATCACTTTATGCGGAGCAGGTGAAACATCCCGAAATTATACATATCAAAATATGCTTTCAGATGCTTTTTATATGGTTGAAGTATACTTGAAGTATACTTGGTTTATACTGGATGAGGGGTTATAGTACCAAATATTAAATGATTAAAAATGAAGGAAAATTTTACTGAAATTCATGGGAAAATGTTATGTGAAAAGAAAAAATGATTGATAATTTATTAAGTGATTTCTTCATTTATTTCTTTCATTTATTTGATTGAAAAAGTTGTGTTATGATGAAAACAGTCGTGTTTCAAAGTGACTACAAGAAACTTTTAAGTGTATATGAAACCGTTTTGTGATTGCTCTGATCATTATAAATGAACGGTAACAGCAAACAAGGCCATCAGTGAGAAGACCGCTATTTTGATATTGTTATTATTAATGCTTATGCTCAAGTTCGATCATATATATTACATATAAAATTACATACAAATACATTGTCTAATGGCGATCGATCCTGCGGCCTCTGTCATTCACTTCCAAAACAAATGCACACGCCACTGGCACATGCTAGCAAACATCTGTACAACAGCAGGTACTGTTACAATACAATTAGGTTTACTTGATAAATACACTTGTAGTTCAATCTAACCTAGGAGTATTTAATTCCTGTTTTAATCCTGTATCTTCGATTTCATCTGCTGCTCCCACAGAAACGCTTTGCTGAAGCCAATGAAGTGTATCTCAAAGGTATAGAGAACTGTCCTGACAGCTCTGACCTGCATAATAACTACGGGGTGTTTCTGGTGGATACAGGTGAGTTAAAAACCAGTTGCTCTTGGCCTCTGCACCTAGAGCTAAAAACATTAAGACCATAGTTCTCTACTACATACAGCACACAGACATGCATTGGGTCACATTGACCAAAGCATTTGACCACTGTCTGTATATCAAGTGGCTCCCTTCAAAAGTCCATGCAGGTTTTTACTGATGAGATGATGGCATAGCAGATTTGTCCTGACTACTCATTTGGCCCCCTCACAGAAAATGGCATTTTTTCCTGAGCATACCGGAAGTTTTTAAGATTCTTTTTCTACCTCCCAGGCAGCCATTTGTGTCAGGTCCTCAATCAACTTGAGCCAGAGAAATACAACTTGCTGCAAAACAATTAGTCTGCATGGTTTGTACCAAAATGACCAGATTTGTTGTACATTTAGATTTGTTTCTAAATTGCATCACCAGATGCAGCCATTTGACCCCATAAAGAAAACATCATTTTATGGAGGTTGTTGTATACTCGTGAATTTTGACATGAAACAAATGTATAATCTAAATGAGCAGCTTCTTTTTATGGTTGTGACGCAAAAAAGCTGTTTCATCGGATTTAATAGCTTTGAAAAATGTTCATTTTTGTGAGCTAGATGTAACAATAAATGTGGGGGCCTTATGGAATTATAATTAATTGGAGAACCCTTGTCAATGTTCAGCTGTGGAAATGGACTTGTTTAGACTTGCAGGGTGTGACTTGTGCACAAGTAACAAGTCACTGAGCCCTTATTGAGCACAATAAGTTGTTACCATCATTAAACACCCCCCACATAAACAAGCTGATACAGCACATCTCAAATCAGAAGCTTCAGATGTATCACTATATGTTTCCACTGTCTTCAAATGAATGCATTCATACAGTGTAAAGCAGCTGTGGACAACAGATGTGTTAGAATCTCTCCTTTTCATTTATAGATACATGCAGACTTATTTACCAATATTCCTGCTGTATTCACTTTATAAGTTCTTTTTTTATCCCTATTCTAAATGCATCAGTTGGCTGAGGGGTGTTAGGAGTTTATTTTTTTCAAAGCATTTTTGTGTTATTTCTGCCCATTTGCTCCAAGTATCCACTTTGCTCTTTTTGAGTAAATCAGACTGGGAGAGGAGTCACTTTCTCACTACAGCATTTTCCACCACACTGCTTGCACTGATTGTTATGCTGCAATGAAAGCATAACAATCACGATATTATTAAGAGTAGAAAGCTTCCCTTTAGCACCCCACTTCTGAAGATTGTGAACAACACATTTTTCTCTCTTGAACTAAAAGACAGCATTGTGATGAATTAGCATCAGTCAATGATGACCTGATACATGTGGTTTGATCTTGTCTAGAAGAGTGTAGAATTCATCACAACTTCATTAGCTATGTATGAGAACCACTTTTCCCGAGCGTATACGAATGGGATATTTTTCCTCTAGATGCAACATGATTATCAATGGTTATGTAATTGTTAGTAGTATTGTTATTATTATAAACTAGGGCTACAACAAACAATTGTTTTCATTGGTGAGTTATCTGTTGATCATTTTCTCATATAATCAATTAGTTGTTTGGTCTGTAAATGCCAGAACATGTTGAACATTGTCCATCAGTTTGGTCCACCTGTCTCACTTCTCTTACATTCTGTGTTTTGCTCTTTACTTTATTATATTTGCTTCCTCATTTCTTCTTCCTTTCCATCGTCTTTTCTCTCTCCTCTTGTCCAGGAGAGGGGGAGCTGGCAGCAGCTCACTACCAGCAAGCTGTTCGACTCAAACCAGCACACTACGTTGCCATGGTGAACCTGGGCCGTCTTCTCCGATCATCCAATGAGAACAAAGAAGCTGAGTCCTGGTACAAGAGGTGAGTGAAGTATCATACTTCAGTAGCAGCCTGGAACAAAAATATTGTTGTGATTATTGTTACTGGATTGTTTGTCTTTTTATTCGAGCACTTCAAGTTTTTATTTCATAGTGACCAAATTCTAAAAAAGGGACACGTAATCAGCCACATTATGAACAGCGACGAGAGTTCATACCAGAAGGAAATCAACATTCTAGCAGAGTGCCACACAGAGAACAATCTATTGTTTAGCTTCAGCAAAACCAAGGAGCTGATTGTTGTTTAAAAGAAAAAGGAGGCAAACAAACACACCCGTCCACATCAATGGCGCTGATGTGGAGCAGGTGAAGTTATAGGTTCTTTGGAATTACCATCCCTGAGAACCTACCTCTGCAATCAAACATCACCACCCTGGTTAAAAAACACTGAAAAGGCTCTGCCTCCTATGGTAACTTTAGAAGGCTAAATTCTAAAGCAGGATTCTTGGCAACTATTACAGAGGAGAAATAGAAAACATCCTGACTGGAAACATCACAAACTGGCATGATTCATCACTGCCCAGGAAAGGAAGTCTCTACAGCGGGTGATTAAAACCACCCAGATTTTTTTTTTAAATCACAAAGGTTTAAAAGGTTTCTAGCCCCACTTGAGTTTTTGATTTTTGTGATGTTGTTAGTTAGATTCTGGATTTATTGTTTTTTCCAAAGTTCAATGATTTTGATGGATTCATTGAATAATTTGTGTGAGTTTTTAAGGAATGTGCCATCTGCATTCAGAATGATTTTGTGTGTTATGTTTGTTGTGATTCTGGTGATACTTATTATTATTTTGATGTAGATGAATAAGACGAATAGTCCCTGTCTGGTTCCTCTGCTTAGTAAAATTTTTTATGAGTTTAATCCGTTTGTGGTGACTGTTGCCATGGGTGTGGTGTAGAGAAATTTGATCTATTGAATGTATGATTTTCCAAAGCTGAATATTTCTAGAGATTTGATGAAAATGCTTTTACTGCATCTAATGACAGGACTGCTTTGTTGATTTTGTGACAGAGGGATGTTCATCAGATTGAAGAGGTGGCGTGTAGTGTATGCAGTTCGAATGCCGTTTCTAGCTTGCTCAATCAATAGATATGACGGGCTGTGTATAGGCTGGGGCATATTATTATAGGCTTTCCATTGGTTTGCATGTAATGCATACACATGGAACTATCTAACATTATATCATTTTAACATCTCATCCTGGCCTCCCAAGAATTTATGTAACATCAAAAAACAATAAAGAGATTGTACTGTATTCCTTACTTATGTTGCTAGCAAAAACGTCTTATTGCAGTGGCTTAATAAAAATGTACCAAATGTTCAAGGCTGGCAGAGAGTGCTGTTTGACTTAGGGCCATAGGGGTACCTTACATGTTCAATACATTCAAAAACAGTCCAGTCCTGTAACATTAGAGCCTGATGTCTCTGTCATCATGCTGCAGGGTTTTTCTTAGTTTTTTGTTATTTTGTATGGATTAATGTATTTATTTATTAGTTGTTTTTTTTATACTTTGTTAATCTCCCTGTGGATTTCATAATGTATCCATTTTCTATTTGTCGCAAAACTGACAATGAATAGATTTTTGTCAAAAAAAATAATTTGCTGACAGGCATGAGGATTGAATTGTTAAAAAGAAGGTTCATTTATACAAAAATTACTCTTTTTTTTATTTTACAAACATGCAGAAAATGTGTGTGACCATAAAAGAGGCCAACCAAACAGATCTTTGAACTCTGGCTTTGTTAAAAAAAAATGAAAAGAACTGGACAGACAAAACTAACATCAGAAACATAAAACTTGCCAAAGTCTGAACACAAAGGTAATTTTTGCCATGGTCATTTACTGGTGCTACTAACTTTTTGAATGAATATTTGTTGTTAATGTTTGTTGATGTTTAATGTACATCAGCCCTCCTCTGTCGATTATTGGCTCTTTATTTTTACAAATATTTTAATAATAATATCTATTGATAATTACATATAAATAAAACAAAAAGAAGCTCTGTAGTGTTTGTTATTAAATTGTATAGTATTGTAAATATATATATATTATAATATACTGTATATATTAATATATATTTTGCAGTGATGACCTTATGTGCTTCATTTTGATGATTCTAGTCCAATGGATGATTTACGGGAAGGGGGAGCTGTTTTCAGCACTTCGCTTGAACAAGTCCTATAAGTGTACTGTATCATACACATTTTGGTGTTATATCATTGAACATAGCAGCTAAACACTTTGTTTGAAGAGAACCTTCATCATAGAAAGCCATGTTTGTGACCTTTGACCTTTGACTGCAGGGCGCTGCAGGTGACGAGGAAGGCGGACATCCTGACTCCTCTCGGAGCTCTTTACTACAACACAGGTCGCTACGAGGAGGCCCTGCAGGTGTACAGAGAGGCTGCCGCCCTGCAGCCAGACAGCACCGACATCTGGCTGGCTCTGGTGAGGACACACACACATTGCATCATGGAATGATGTGGCATCTGTGTGTTCAGCAATAACAGCTTTCTCTTGTTTCACACGCTCACACACTCACTGTCTCCACGTCAGGCTCAGGTGTTAGCCATGGCTGGTCGTACCAAAGAGGCAGAGAAGATGACACTTGACATCATATCCAGAGAAGGCAGCTGTATCGAATGTTACCGCCTCCTGTCAGCCATCTACAGCAAGCGTGGCAACTACACAGAGGTGTGTGTGCATGTGTGTGTATCTCGTGGCCTTGTTCAGATGATCACACTCAGGGATGATAAACTCTCAGCAGGGGATGGTTTTTGCTCGAACAGTCCAACAATGTGGAAACTAATCACCTCCTCTGTACATCAGACCAGCAGCCAGCTGCCACTGTTCTGTCACCACCATCAGCATTTCTGCTCACCTGTCTTTCACTGTGCCAATGTGCCCATTAATAGGATCTTATTGTCACTGTTGTCAGACTGGACCATGCATCGTTAAAATAATAGAAATCAAATATATTGTGTTTGAGATTCGACCATACCCACAGATGATGTACACTACATGACACATGTTGCACATTAGATGCTACACGGAGCTGCCTGTGTGTGTGTGTGTGTGTGTGTGTGTGTGTGTGTGTGTGTGTGTGTGTGTGTGTGTGTGCGCGCGCCCCTCACCAGTTTCTGCATGTGCATTCACTCCAGTATCCAGTCATTACTATGACCTGCGGTTGGAAGAAGTGCTCAAGCATTGTGATTATGCAGAGGGGCCTTCTTAGTGTTACTGTAAATTTGTATTTTTTAAATGTTCATAGAGTTCACCCTCTTATTGTTTCCCTGTGGTAATACTGGTGGTGCTGCTGTAACGAAAAATGCTTTCCATTCTCTCGTTTAACCTTTCTATCACACTCCCTCTTTACCTCCTTTTCCTCCTCCTTCAGCAAGGTCCTTTGTTTTTGCAGTGTATAGTTTTGAGGTATTACAGTTATTCCACCAGTAACCTGGGGATGGGATCAGGAAAACAATGCCTGTTCTTGATTTTGGTGGTGTCAGACCAAATATAATAGTTAAAGTGAGGTTTATAGAGAACCAAGCTCTAAGCAGATGGTGTCATTTTTCTACAGCTGTTACATCGGTATTTACTTAAGAATAATAAGTATAGGGCAAAAAGGTTGTGGCTTATCAGTTTAATCATTGTTATTGATGCATCAACATTGGTTGGGTGGTGTCATCTTAAATAATGCATCATATTTTACAATATTGTATGCAAAGTACACTAAGCTAACCATGTTTTAGCTACAGCTCTCAGCACCTCCCAACAACAGGGAGTCTCTACTGAATTCGTACACATGTTCATAAATGACCTCTTAATTCTTGAATTCTCTCTCTCTCTTATTTTCTGCTTGCCTGCCTGTCTCACTGGCAGTGTTAAAGCTGACACTGCTCTTTCTCAGAGACAGAAATAATCTCTACCCTGCACCTCTTTCTTTAGCTGTACTTTAGATCAGTTCAGACGTTCCCTTCTCTGTGTTACCTTCTTCTCCTCCCTCCACCCCTCTCTCTTCAGATGGTCTCATGGTTCAGAGTATCAGGAAGTGAAGGGGGCTTTTTGCCAACCCTGGTGTGATTTCTGCTCTAAACCAGCAGTGACTTTGACAGGCGTGCCAGAAGGAACATGTAGTTTCTCACAATGAAAATCAAGTAGTCATGATTGAATCTAACCTAAGTAGATCAGAATGTGTTACCCTCCAGATACCTCAAACACTCAAAAAGCAAGACGCCTGACACTGAGAGCAGGAAAGTGTGGATGTTTATTTAGTGTGTATTGACTGTGTGTGTCTGTGCAAGGCTCTGAATGCTCTGGACAGGGCCCTGCAGCAGAATCCCAGTGATCTGACAGTGAGAGCAGAGCTGTATTTCTCCAAAGGAAACCAGCTCCGAGAGATGAACCAGCTGGACCGAGCCTTCGAGGTAATGCTCCTCCCCTTCCTCCTCATCATCTCTTTCTCCATTCATCCAATATGAAACACGTTTGATGCAATTGTTGCAGACCCAATGATTTTGCAAGCAGATCAGGAGACTTAGGATTGAATCTGTAAAGCCTTCACATTACTAGATAATCCGTGCCCAACAGCATGTTTTGAATGGTCACTGCACTAGTCAGAGCATACAAGTGAGCCAGCACTGTTCATACATCTAGGTAGAACACTAATTAAAAACCAACATGTAGATTGAAAGTGACAGTTATACAATTCATATGAGGCGACACACGATTATTCAAGACTAGCAAAAATATATCTAGATATACAGTCAAAAGTTTCCATCCATATGTATATTCACGGCAGTGTTCAGTTCCAGTGATATCTACAGCTCTCATTTCTCTGTGATGGAATGAATGGAACATGTTCATAAAAATATGCATAAAGTTTAGTTCAATAATGAATGTATTATAGGTTTTTTGAAAATACAACATCTGCTGGCTATACATACAGTAACTTAAGCAATACATTTTGGTGATTTTGTGAAGTTGTGTGAATCAGATATTATTGCATTCTGCATTTGCCAAGGCTTTTGTGCCATTGAGACACCATAGAAATTGTTACGTTCCCTGGAAATTTCACTGCTACTAATCTAAGTTGACATCCTGTGTCTGAGAATTGGACATCATTACATCAGCCCTTGAGATATGTTTGCTCCTGTTCTCCCTTTTGTAGATAAAAAAAAAATGTCAAGCAATCCCCTGACAGTCCTCCCATGTCAGATCAGCCTCTGTTTAGTAAGTGTCAATGATTTTGAACAACTCATTTGCAGTGGCACTGGTAGTTACATGTTTGCAGAAAAGCAAATCAATGAATCCAATGTATGCTATTAATAAACAGTTGTGTCGTATTTTCTCATGCTCCCCTATGTCTTTTGACATGGCATAAATGCAACTCGCGATAGTACTGTCTGACAGTGCCTTTAGTTTGCTGGCTGTTGCTTCATCAATCATGGTTGAAACCATATCAATAGCGGAAGGCAGTATTAATTTCGCTGCTATTGTGTGCAGCTTTTTACACTGAGCAACTCTGTATACTACTTTGTAGGAGGGGAGTTAAGCATTTGAAGGCACAGATTCTGCTTTAGTAAAGCAACTCTGTTGTGCAAGACAGTTGAGTATTTTTTTTTTCTGAAGAAATCAATGGGCTTCTCTTTGTGTTCGGGATGTCAAGTCTCCAAGCAGCATCTTAACTTGTTTGGTTTCATACTGTCAGAAGCTAATATTTTGGGACAGACAACACACCGTGGTCACTCCTCATTACCCACCGTTGCACTGGTGAAGCTGAGGGTGAGATATGACCTGTCATATTTTCTTGTCTTTGTTTTTGTAGTTGTGACATTTAGTGTTTATTCAACTGCTGCTTTACATATACCTGGCAGTCCTTTCAGAAACTTGTCCATGATTTGCTATTTAGCAGTGCAGAAGAACGATGCATCATTTATATTTAGCCCCGCCTGTGTGTTGGAGCGCAAAACATTACAATGTTACAAAGAGCTACTAACAAACTAACACACACACAGAGCACAGTGAGCATCATTACACTTCATGCTTAACCTTTTTTTGTGATTTCTGGAAGTTATTTAAAGCCAGACAGAATTTTACCCCAGAAAAAAAGCAACTAGTTTTTAGAATAGAATAGAATAGAATTACTTTAATGATCCCAGACTGGGAAATTATTTTGTCACAGCAGCAGTGGGTCTGCAAAAAATATATACAGTGCAAATATACTATAAACAATAAACAACAATAATATATACAACAAAACAGTAGAGAGATCAGAGTTCTCTCTCAGGCAGAGGTGAGAGAGTTGTTGTATAAAGTGATGGCTTGTGGCAGGAAAGATTTCCTGTATCTGTTGTTATGACAGTGAAGCTGAAGCAGCCTTCCGGAGAAGGTGCTCCGCTGTCTGACCAGTGTGAGTTGGAGAGGGTGGAGAGGATGATCCATGATGGATAACAGCTTTTTCAGTGTCCTCCTCTCCACCACAGTCTCCAGAGTGTCCTGTTAACAGCCAATCACAGAGCCAGCCTTCCTGATCCGTTTGTTGAGTCTGTTGGTGTCGCTGGCTCCGATGCTGCTCCCCCAACAAACTACAGCAAAGAAAAGCACACTGGCCACCACAGACTGATAAAAGATCTCCAACATCTTGCTGCACACGTTGAAGGATCTCAGCTTCCTCAGGAAGTAAAGTCTGCTCATCCCCTTCTTGTACACAGCTTCAGTGTTAGATCTCCAGTCCAGTCTGTGGTTGATGTTAACACCCAGATACTTATAATCCTCCACCGCCTCCACATCCTTTCCCAGAATGCACAGTGGTTGGAAAGCCGTCCTCCTCCTCTTCCTAAAATCTATCACCATCTCTGGTCTTGCTGATGTTCAGCCGCAGGTGATTCTGTCCAGTCCACTCCACAAAGTTGTCCACCAGCGCCCTGTACTCCTCCTCCTGTCCCTCACTTATACACCCAACAACAGCCGAGTCGTCAGAAAACTTCTGCAGGTGACACGACCCGGTGTTGTACTGACAGTCAGTGGTGTATAAGGTGAACAGGAAAGGAGACAGTACAGTCCCCTGTGGAGCTCCTGTATCACTGACCACCACATCAGACAGAACACTGCCCATACGGACAAACTGTGGCCTGCCTGTCAGGTAGTCAGTAATCCAGGAGATCATTGTGTCGTCTACACCCATCACCTGCAGCTTCTCCCCCAGTAGCAGTGGCTGAATGGTGTTAAAAGCACTGGAGAAATAAAAGAATGTGATTCTCACAGTGCTTCCTCCACCATCCAGGTGCGAATGGGCTCGTTGCAGCAGGTAGATGACAGCGTCATCAACTCCCAAGTAGGGCTGGTAGGCAAATTGCAGAGGGTCTAGCAGGGCTCTGACCTGCGGCCTCAGATTGGCCAAGACCAGTCTCTCCAGCACCTTCATCACGTAAGATGTGAGGGCCACTGGTCGGTAGTCATTGAGGTCTGATGGTGTCGACTTCTTTGGAACAGGAACCAGGCAGGACGTCTTCCAAAGCACCGGTATTCTCTCCTGACTCAGGCTCAGGTTGTACAGGTGTTGTGGGGGGGGCCTTTGGGACTGTATGCATCCTTAGCATTTGCATATAAAAGATCCAGTGTGTTACAGTCTCTGGTGGGGCAGTCAACACACTGGTGAAATGTTGGGAGGGTTTTGTCCAGTGAGACGTGATTAAAATCCCCAGTGATGACAATAAATGCGTTAGGATGCTGCGTCTGTATCTGGGCAACAGCGGAGTCGATGACATCACAGGCCACCGCTGCATCAGCTGAAGGAGGAACGTACACACTGCTGATGATGGCAGACGTGAATTGCCAGGGTAAATAATAGGGTTGCATCCCCACAGTCAGCAGTTCAATGTCCGGGCTACAGAGACATTTCTTCACGTGAACATGCAACATCACAATAAGTGCCGCAAAAGTGCCACAAAAGTTCAAAAAAGGAAAGTGTCTATTAGGGCTGGGCAATGATTAAAAGTTTTGATCACGATTAATCACATGATTTCCCTGATTAATCACGATAAATTGCATCGGTATACCCAAAATCCAACAATGAATTGAAAAGTAGTGTATAGCGCACTTTTATTTTAAATGTTCTGCCATATGAAAGAAAGTGCCATAACATTTGTTGTGCAAACACTTTTAACATCAGCATTTTTTATCCAGTAGCAGTTAAATAAAATATTTAGTGTAAATCTCAACTTAAAATGTTATCAAAGCAAATACAAAATTAAAGCTCATTGCCACTGCTAGGACATTAATGTTATCCTTTTCGTTATGAAAAGTTTTAAAAAAATGTCCAAAGTGTCCCGCGCACGTTTCAGCATAATGTTATATAATAATAATATAATATTATTAATATAATAATAATTAAAAGTTGTCACTTTTGCAGTCCTCTCCTTTTCATACAACTCATGTATTCTTTATGTGATGGTGCGTCTTGAGGGCATCTCATACCTGCCGTCATTTGTTGCAGTTCTCAGAATGTTTCTCAGACTGACGTCTTCCACAACACTAATCGGCCTGCAGTCTGTAGCTATCCACTTCGCTATGGCATTTGTTTAGTTATAGTTTCTCTTGCTTTTGTTTATCTATACCTCTCCCACACGCTGCATCTAACGTAGTCTGCCAAAGCCTTGCTCCACTGTCTATTTCTTTGAATGATTTGCTGGTATCAACTGTGTGTTTTGCATTTAGGTGATATTTTAGACTGGAAGTACTCCGGTGATACGAAAATTCAACTTGGCAGTGGTTACAAATTACTTTGGTTCTGTCGACTCCGCCGTCTGGAAGAACTTTAAAATGAAAATAGCCATGTAAAAGTTCCATATCCTTGTCCATGTTTGTTTATCCGCCAATTGCTTGGTTTCACATGACGTCACATTGCTGCTTCGCGAGAGCACGAAATTCAGATGGAGGGCAGGAAGTGAAGTAGCTGAGGATCTGCCGTCTGAAAAAATGCCTATGTTTAGTGTAGTTTACGGCTGCTCCAATCGTTCTAACCAAGAAAAGGGAAGAAGGTTTTATAGAGTGCCAAAGATTGTCGTTTATAAGGGTGAGAAATGTAAAAAGCTCACAGAACAACGCGTAAAAAATGGATTTTAAATGTACATCTGCGGTCTGGAGGAGCAAAATCTGCAGCGACCACTTCGTCGGAGGTAAGTTATGTTAGCTAGCTAACATAGTTTATATGTTTATGTTTATATAGCATTAGGTTGTCGTTAAATGCTTACTTAGTAATTATTATTAAGTTACCGGTAGTCTAATATGGACTTCATTGGGACATTTTTAGGCTGCCCTAGCACTTTGGATGATGTTGAGTTGGTAGACTGAGCTCTGACGGTCAACCTCAGTTACCAATGAGTAATGTAATTACTTCATCCTTCTTCGCAATAATCCAGGTCGTCAGAGGTGTTTCGCTTGATCTCTGAGAGTGGTTTACCATGAAACATAAAATACTGTCAGGCTAACGTCGTCTTTAAGATGTGTTGCATGTTTGTTGAAATTATAGCCGCTACTGCAAGCATCTTAACACATAAAACAATGTAAGAACAAACACTCACCCTGGTGAAGACTAAACGATGATCATCATGGAGCTGTTTGGAACCGAGGTTGTGGACCCACCCGGCGACAAAGAAGTTGTATGCCTCCAGACTTTTATAGGCCTTCATTTGCTGTCTGGTGTAGTAAGATGTCTAAAGGACCAGATAGTTGGTAATGTCAACAGCTTTGACCTCAACGGGTCACGTCTAACATATCTGTTAACTAACTCCTTGTACCTATGTCTTGAAACGGGATCTAAATCCACACAATACGGACTCTCTGCAACGGTTTCCTCAATAGACATATTCTCCATTGTTTACCTCCTGCCCTCCATCTGAAATCGCGCCGCCTTCCCGCGTCATCATAATCACATGACTGAAACCCAGCTATTCTTTTCTTTTCCAGTTCCGCAGCAGTCAGCAACAGACTTTTACAATAATAAAAGAAATAATAAAACCTGCGCTAATGTGCGATAGAATAATTGTCGGCGTTAATTAATTAATGAGTTAACGCGATAATAACGAGTCAACTTGCCCAGCCCTAGTTTTTATGCATGGAATGTATTAAAGTGTCATTGTCTGAGCAGAGTTCTGGGCAGGGCTCAAAACGAATCCTTTACCTGTGCCTTTTAGGCCGCAAGCCATCTGGTGCTGCTGAATTTGAGACCTTAGCCCATGACTATGTTATTGTTATTGTTATGGTTCATGTAGCAAGCACAGAAAAGGTATAAAGAATTTTTTTTAGGACACAGATAAAAAACAACTAATCTGTTGATGGAAATAGACCAACAATATGGCACATACAAAAACGGGAAAACTTTTGAGCTGAGAGCTAAAATATTCGGTAAACATAGAACATTAGCCATACAATACAATACAGCACATACAATTGAAACAAAGACACAAATACTGTAATACATATTTAAAAACCATTAAGAAAATAAAATAAAAAAGACTATCAACCCATCTGTACAGTGTACGTAACCAGTGAGCTTTTACAGTGTCTGTTGTCTACGACCCATTGCATTATGGTCAAGATGTTTTCAAACTAGAGCTCCTCTTTAAAATATCTGATTTATTTCATCCATTCAGCTCACCAAGCTACATCAATGGTTACTCTCTATCTTTTCTTTCTTCCCTCTGTTCTTGCTAAAATTATTGGTGGAGTCAGAAAGAGAAAGTGAGAGAGAGACAGCATTTTCTTATTAAGTTACATTTGAAAAGAATCCACCACCCAGCCACACGTAAATTATTGGTAGGGTTAGTGTTTTCAGCTGCAGTATAAATTGATTGAAGAAGGTGATAAGAAACCTGCTATCACAGGTCTAACCTCATAAAAATATGCCAGAGATCCAGCTCATTACTGTAATTACAACTGAAACAGATCTACTGGCACACTGTGACTAACTTTTCTGCAGATCCATGGCTCAGATTTAACCTGTGATGGAAGTTTCTAGGAGGCACTTTTCCTACACAGTAAGCACTAATTGACTTCCTGAGAGAAGGGAAAGCATACATAGCAGAGAGAGAAGACTCTGAGCACTATGTGGGACAAGCACAAGGAGAGCAGCAGAGAAATTCTTTGAAATACGGTTTGAAACTGGTTTATTAAAGGACTTTTATGTCTGTCTCGTGTGTCAGAGCAGAATGTCTGAGCTGCTGATTCAAACAGCAAAGCCCTGCCTTAATCCCTGCAGACACATAAATACATGTTTAAATACTGCAGACTGTCTCCACTGCTGTTTATTCATAATTCTTTGGCTTTTAAAATAGAGCTGAACAGTTTTGATAAGTTTCATAAACGTCATAGGTTTATAAGTTCCGTTTTTTAAATATTTTTTTATTTAAGAGTGAATTCATGAAATCTACTTTGGCTGGGTGCTGCTGGGTTATGACTTTTTCTTCAAATCTAATGATTTGTTCCATACAGATCAAGATTAAGCATTCTACTGAAATAACCAAGATACACTTGCAGTAGAAGGCCCTCCTAACACTGAAGAGGAAAATAGTATAGAGGGTCAGACTGGATGACTTAAATGAGTTCTTTGCATGGGATAGAAGCAGTGATCACTGGCTGCTGCCATCAGTGAATACATTCAGTGGTGTGTGTATTTTGTCTTTGAATCCTTTTTCCAGAGAACACTGAAAGCATACACACTGCTGCTTGGTGTGCTCATAGCTGGAACAATGCGTTGTGTCTATACATCACTATTCAAAAACACTGGATTTCACCTTGACACAGGAAGCTCCAAATCTCCACCTACCAGTGTCCAAATGTGAACTCACGCTGCAGGGTTTTACTCACTCAGTGTATTTTTATGTCATGTTTATTTTTTGTCAGTTGCCTGCACTCAATACAGTGTTTGAATCCTCCAGTGTAGACACAGATGAGGGACTGAAGCTAATGTTGCTAACATGCTATTTTTACTATACAACCTGTGTAGATACAGTGAAAGCTTTCGGCGTGATAACAGCCTGAAATCTTCTCTGGGGAACCGAGGATCACTCAAGTAGACAGAGAGATGCCCCACAATGTAGGGTTAATGTATTCAATCTGTCCTCAAAGTGACAAGGAGTTACTGGTGAGGAACTAAAAAAGATGCACAGTGATATCATCAGTGATGACCAATTACAGCTTTAAATGTTGATATTTGTCTGAATTTAACATTTCTGCAAATATAAAAGGCTGATAACATGCCACTTCAATATGTCCACACTATGCAGACCGTTGACAGTTGTATTAGAAGTGATATTCTTATTTTTTTGAATGTGTACATTTTTGAATAGTATTGTATGTCTGCATCTGCCAGTTGACCATCATGATAAAAGTAGGCATATTTTAGTTATTTATTTTATTTTATCAGCATTGCAGTCAGCCAAGGCAAACATTGAAAATGGTGCATCCCTAATGCACAGCTTTGGATTTTATGACATGTCAGTTAAAGTTATGCAGTGCTATGCCTGTCAGTGATATTGTGAAATGATTGATTGCAATAATACATTTGCCATCTACTAATCACTATGGAGTACTAGAGTACAGTACAAAGAAAAATATCAAAATTAAGTTTCTCCTCACTTATAAGTATGGTCTATGGACTGTTATTATAGGGTTTTTTTTTTTTATCTTAGCAACCTGTCAAAGCATTTGACAACACAAGTTAGAATTCATCCATTGACACACACATTCATACACTGGCGGCAGAGACTACCATGCAAGGCACCACACCCTCACACACTGATGAAAGAGTCACGGGGAGCAATATAGGGTTCAGTATTTCCCAAAGAAACTTGTAGATGCAAGAGACTGTGACATTTTATAGTTAGCCTAAAGAGGGACACTTACTTCAGTGTCCTGTAGTTATGAAGCAACTCTTTGACTCATCATTGTCCCAATTTTTACTGAATCACTGAGCCAATCAGTGCCTGAAGTCAAGTTCACTGTGCAGTGTTTTCTTTCAACTCAGCTAAGGGCTTCACATCAAATTCAACTCAAGTGTCATGCGCTGAGGCTGAATGTAGTTGCACACATCAGTGTCATGTGTCTGGCTTCAGATCTGTCTGCAGTGAAAATTAGACCACACATTCCCTTTCCAGTGAACAGTTGGACTACAATCTTTGCTTTCACCTCACAAGCTTGTTTGCATCATACATTTCCTCACTAGCACCAAATGTACACACATTTCCATTCGTGCAGATAAAGGTTGTCCAGTCCTCTCAGGACGCACTAACAAGATAGTTCCTAAACCACCTTCAAATGTGATTTGGATGACTGAATTTTCAATGGCTCTTGGATCTGCTCACACCGTAGCTTCTCAGTTGGGCTAAGACCCCAGTGTGAATCCCATTTTATGTACCATGACAGGAAGGGTGTGACTGTCTGATAAGATGTGACACTGACCCCAGTCTGTTTGCCTTCTCCTGCTAGAGCTACAAGCTGGCTGTGGAGCTCAAACCTGACCAGTCCCAGGCCTGGATGAACATGGGAGGGATTCAGCACATTAAGGTATCAAACAGCACATCATCTATAAAGTCAGAATGCAACAACAGTGTGCTATACTGTGATAAGGGAACAAACAACTTGAGGTTTTGCTGTAGGGAAGAGGGTATCCTGAAACATTTTGCACATTCATCTCCATACAAGCAACAATTGTTACTGTTGGTTGTTGTGAGGTGACAACCTTAGCCAAAGGATTAGCAACAAACATACAAAGGATTTTTACTCTGAAAACTTTTAGAGATTCTGGCCAAGCTTGTAAACCAATCAGTGAAAAGAAAATTGATCAGCTGATTTAACATCATCACAAAATACTTGTCGGGGGGTCAGCGTCCAATTATCTAAGCTGCAGTTCAGAACAAGTTGAGTTGAACACACAGAGCATTTCAAATGAAGATGAAGTTTCTATATAATCTGTCCCACACAGGTGAGTCAGAGGAACACTGCAGCCTCTGAAAACTATAATTACGGAAATAGATTAACAGCCTCCAGAATTCTACATCGACTGACAAAGAAACAATTTAGAAACAGCACTTGAATGAAACACTGTGTGTGTATTACAGTATTGTTTATGGTATAGATGCATAGATGTAAGATATTTATTTGAAGTCACCCTGTGGCCTAGAATAACAAATATGTCTACTTACAGTCTGCTGGAACAATCATCTATTGAAAATATTAGCTTATACTAGAACTGCAGTTGGAATTACAACACATCTATGATTATTTTTCAGTGGCTTACAGCCTTAGGTGATCAGTTCAATTGGTTAGTCTGCTTACATGACTCACATGTCCTCCCAGCAGGTCCTATGTTACTGCAGTAGTTCATACATGGTTGCTATTAGGGTAGGGTAAAGGTTTACCAAACTGATGCTTGCCTCCCATCTCATGACACATGTCAGTGTTTTGAAAAAAAAAAAAAACAGGAAGTGAGTTATTGTAGTTGATATGGCAGGACTTGCTCATTGGCATACCATTGGAATCACTGCTGTTAGCCACTAGCCCTTTTTACACAACTTCTCCCGCATTATCTCCGGAGCGGTGGTTCGGCAATTCTCCGCCGATGGTGATTCACACAGAGCGAAGCATCTCTGCCTTCACGTGTCTACAAAAGCTTATGCAGCACATGAAAATTCCCACCGTCTCCGGGTCCTTGAACGCACAACAGACGTGCATATCAGTGCAGAGATACAGACTGATCACTAGTGTGTGCGTCGTTTAAGATAAACACACACACACTCTCTCAAAGCAGATAAACAGCTTTAACTGTATTAAAGGACTCTGCCTCTTATTAATTCACTCACCTGAGCATTACAAGAGTGTCCTGACCCGACACCCTGAAGTGATTGCTGCCACCTAAGTTCTCTATAGTCTGTCATACAATTTTGGTCCTTTGAGCCGGATCCAAGCCTTACATGTTCAGCATGGAAGAGAGAGATGCATACAGAGAGTCTGATCGCCCACGCCGACGCAGTCAACAGCCATCATATCTCCAGGACTATGAGGTGGGTTACCCCGCTAAGCACCGCCTCCCATATGAGCATGAGCAGGTCAGACAGACTACTTCTCCTGAGGTTCTTCAGTACATTCATAATATGAGAGAGGAACATGACCAGCTGTGACGAGATGTGCGACGCCTTACAGAAGTCCTCTCTAGCTCTCCTGTACTAGCTTCACAGCACACCAGGTCACAGTCCAGACTGCGTGAGGATGAGACATCCACACCTGCGCATCCTTGTAAGCTGGTGCCATCTAGCGGTCATGAGGACCCACATCAGCAGGAAAGTGCCCCACAGGTGCAAATCAGTGATAAGTCTCTACACCCACAGGATAGTCAGCATGGCCTGATCGAGGAGCTAACTCACAGTCTAAAGGGAACAGGGTTGCACAGTCAGGGCGCAGCACAGTCACCATCATCTTCTGGTGAGTGATCCCCTCAATCTCAAGACCTCCCCTCTCACACTACAAAGGGGGAGAAGCTCCCTCCACCTCAAAATTCAACTGTTAGGGGACAGTCACAGCAGCTCTATCAAGAACAACGCACCCCATGCCCTACACCTGGTGCTGTTTCCAGTCAGCCTATAGACAGTCATCGCCCTCATCATAGTGCTACAATCAAACAGCCTGATAGCAGGTATCATCCTCAGGTTGATGATGGTTATGATCGTAATGAGAGCAGCTATAGTCAGGCTGCCAGATCTCATAGACTGCCTAGTCTGAGAGCCCGCTATGACAATAACTACTACAGACAAGATCACATGTATCCTCCCCCTGATCGACGAAGCTATCCTGACAGTCACTACTGTCCTGCTCCTGGATATGGCTATTATGGTCATACTGATCAGTACCGGCACTGGGATAACCGCTACCCTGGTGATCTTGGTCAGTATCCACCTGATCGCCTGCAACCAGATGAGTGGCCTCAGACTCTACCCCCTCTTAGCAGACTCCCACCGGCAGAGACTTATTGTGGACCCAAACCAACACTCCCCGATCTTGTGCATGAAGACTCACGTGAGTTTGCAAGATTGAAGTTAGCTTTAGGCAACATACTCCCACGTGACGCTCCAGAACATTTCAAGTTCCAGATATTGACAGATAACCTTAAGTGTGAAGAAGCATTGGTCATCGCTGATTCTTACAGCAACAGTCCATTCCCATTTAGTGACACCATGAGAGCACTCACTGAGATGTACGGTCAACCTCAACATCTGGCCTTAAAGTGGATCACCAAATTGATGGATGGACCTAACATCAGGAGTGGTGACATCAGAGCCTTCGAGTCATTCGCACTCCAAGTCCGTGCACTAGTGGGCATGTTGCACCAGTTGGGAGAACAGGGTCGGACGGAGTTGAGGTGTGGCTCACATGTATCTCGCCTCTTAGCTAAGTTGCCATACGACCTAAGAGCCAACTTCCAGAGATTCGTAAATCCCATCCAAACTCCTATACCAACACTGCTCGACCTAGCTGAGTGGCTTGAGTATGAGGTGCGTGTCCAGGTGATTGGAGACCAGTATTGGGACAACTCAGACAGGGAGAAGCCAGCTCCACAGAAGGAGAGGCGTTTAGAGGGCAAGTCTCATAAGACTACAACTATTCTCCACGGAAGTGAACAGAAGGGAAAGTCAGAGAAAGACACAACTGTCACACAGGAGAAACCGAAGAAGTACTGCCCGTTCTGTGACACTGTGCAGCACTACTTGAATCAGTGCAATAACTTCAAACTCTTGTCAAGGGAACAGAAGACAGAGTGGATCAAGGCAAACGAGGTGCTGGAGATGCGGCCGTGAGCATCAAGCAGCTAAGTGTAACCTCAAAGCCAAGTGCAAACAGTGTGAACGACGGCACCTTGAGGTTCTTCATGAAGTCAATACCAGCCAAACTGCACCAACATCTGGTAAGCCCAGTACGACTGAAGAAAGCACCTGCTTGGTAAGCTCCATCTCTGAGACGCTTTATGTAGATCGACGAACAGGCAACAGCCAGGTTCTACTCAAGTTGAGTCGCGTCATCCTTAAGAGTGGTACCAAGTTGATTGAGACCTACACTATATTGGACGATGGTTCGGAGCATACCATACTCTTACGTGAGGCAGCTGATCGCTTGGGGCTTCAAGGGGAACCTGAGGACCTAGCACTCCGCACTGTCCGACAAGAAATTTGCACCATCCATGGCACCACTTTGTCATTCTCTGTGGCTCCTGCATCACAGCCTGGCAAGTCCTTCCAGATCCACCAAGCCTTCACTGCGGGGGAACTTGGCCTCGCCTGCCATACTTACCCAGTCAAAGCCCTACAGGAGAGGTACCGTCATCTCAAGGACCTGCCACTGACGGACATAAGAGAGGCACAGCCACTGCTGCTCATCGGGTCAGATAATCCACATCTTATCACTCCAGTGGAGCCAGTACGCCTGGGTCCCCCTGGTGGACCAGCAGCTGTGTGCACCAGGCTCGGGTGGACTCTACAAGGTCCCTCAAGATTCCTGCGCCACCGGTTAACGCCACAGCAGTGCCTTTTTACTTCCTGTGCCTCCCCAGAAGCCGAGCTCTTCAGCCACGTTGAGAGACTGTGGCAAATGGATACCTTGCCATATCGTAGTGAGCAGCTCATTACCAGATCCAGACAAGATGCCAAGGCCATCCAAAGGCTTGAAGAGAAGACAATCAGGGTTACAGTGGATGGAGTGAGACGATACGCCACCCCACTACTGTGGAAGGAGAATCTTCCCCGACTCCATGCTACACAGGAGGCAGTCTTGGCTCAGCTAAGTGGGATGGAAAGGCGGCTTGCCAGAGAACCAGAAAGGATGGCAGCTTACTCCAAGGAGATTCACAAACTTCTCGATGCTGGCTATGTCACACCCGTGTCACCTGCAGAGGCTGCAAAGAGCAACAGTTCGTGGTTCATCCCACACCACATGGTGCACCAAACTGGCAAAGACAGGATAGTTTTCAATCGTTCCTTCACATTCGAGGGTCAGAGCCTGAATGACCACCTCCTGCCAGGGCCCACACTGGGAGCCAGTCTGTTGGGAGTCCTCCTTAAGTTTAGGGAACACCCAGTCGCCATCAGTAGTGATGTGAAGGGGATGTTCCGCCAGGTCCGTCTACTGGAAGAAGATAAACCTTTCCTCTGCTTCTTATGGCGAGACATGAAAGAAGATGAGAAACCTACTGTCTACAAATGGCAGGTGCTCCCCTTTGGGACTACATGCAGCCCATGTTGCGCCATCTTTGCACTTCAGCCCCATGTCCAGAAGCACACCGAGAAGGAAGAGGATGTCCGTTTGTCCGTTGAACGTAATTTCTACGTTGACAACTGTCTGCAGAGTCTCCCCTCAGAAGTGCAAGCTAGGCAGTTGGTGGACCACCTGCAGTCTCTTCTCATGGATGGGGGATTTGAACTGCGGCAATGGGCTAGTTATATCCCTGCAGTCATTGGCCACTTACCTGTAGAGTCCCGGTCGGAGAGCAGTGTACTCTGGTTCTCCCAAGAGTCAGCCGATCCTGAAGAACGCACTCTAGGACTCGTATGGCAGTGCAAGTCTGATACACTTCGATACAAGCATCACCAGAGCGAAAGTCCGGAGCCGACCATGCGCAACATCTATCGACTACTTGCCCAACAGTACGACCCTCTCGGGTTCCTTATCCCATACACGACCAGAGCCAAGGTCATCGTGCAACACCTCTGGAACAAGAAAAGAGGATGGGATGACCCCCACTTACCAGAGCACCTGCTCCAAGCCTGGCGTCTGTGGGAAAGTGAACTGTCCCAGCTGTCACAAATAACGTTGCCAAGGTGCTACACCGACCCACGCTTGGATTGCAGCAATAGCATTCGCAGTATTTACGTGTTTTGTGATGCTTCAGAACGTGCGTATGGGTCCGTAGCCTATCTACGCACCGACAGAGGCGAAGGACAAGTCTATGTGGCCTTCTTGGCTGCAAGGTCAAGAGTGGCGCCCAAGAAGCAACTCTCAATCCCCAGGCTGGAACTGTGCGGAGCTCTAACAGGAGCACAGTTGGCTTCAATCTTGAGAAAGGAGCTCACTCTTGACATCCAGGAGGTGGTGTATTGGACAGACTCAACTACAGTACTCAACTGGCTCCACTCAGACTCATGCCGTTATAAAGTATTTGTAGGTACCAGAGTTGCAGAGATACAAGAGCTCTCTGAACTGACATCCTGGCGTTATATCGACTCAGGGACAAATCCTGCCGACGACATCACAAGAGGGAAGACACTGGCTCAGCTTGCTGGAGAGAATTGCTGGAGTAGGAGGCCACCCTTTCTTCAGCTGCAGGCCAACGACTGGCCAAAGGCACCAGTGGGAGAACCTCCAGAGGAAGTAGAGGAGCTGAGTGTAGGAGACAATACCTTGATAGTAATGTGATAATTAATGACTGGTAATTAATTATACCTTATATTTCATATGTTATACGGGGCACCACCTCCGATATTTTATTTCTAGACTAACTCGGAGGGAATTAGTCAAAATATCAACTGTCCAAGTTTGGCAGACAGGAAAATGTATCAGTCTCAAATGGATCTGTTGAATTTCAGATTCTTCATTTAATCTCCTATTCTGAAGCAGTGAATTCTTTCCACGATCCCATCGATTTCCCACTTCAAATTAAACGTGCACAAACAACGACATAAGATTAAATATGTTTATTAACTAAATAAATGCAGATTAAATGACATGAGATAATAATAAAACAAGTGACAAAGTAACAGAAACTTATGAGTATTGTGAATGAATTATTGAATAGATGGATTCCTGACAATGGTGGATTTTAACGTGCGGACCGTTAAGTTCGCTACGGGATTAATTTATAACGAGATTATATGAGAGATGTTTTGAATTCACGATATATATATTTGAAGCTTTCACAAACACCAACTCTGATTGCATTCAGGTATGACTCTTGTAGTGTGTGGAGTTTTCAGCCTACTTTGTTGGAGAGTAGATTTCCCCCACTCGCATTTTATCGGTCAGCTCCGTCTCAGCTCGGATGCAGATGTAGAGGCGGTGTAGCCACTGGATGATGACAAGGCGGCTTTCCCGATGACGTCGTTTTACCGGCACAGCGGCTTCAGAACCGCCGGAACTCGATGCCGTCTCAGGTCGAGCGTCCTATGCCCAGCGAAGTGTCTCGCTTGAGATCGTTGGAGGCAATACTGGCGAAGTTGGCTGACAATTCTTTCGACTGCAGGTTATCTTTCTTCACGGTTTCTTGAGCAGCTAAACTGCACCGACTTTGTAGTGGTTAAGCACTTATCAGAGTCTCGGCAGAATTGGTGATGAGGTCGCTCTGAATATATATTAACTTGACTTCTTGCGCACAATAACTGGGAAAGAAATGCCGGCCAAAAATGACTTATTCGGCTTGAATACGATTCATTAACGATATAAAATAATACAAAAAGAATAAATTTCGTTCTTGCTTGGACTTCAAAAGAAGATCTTTTCAAAATAAAAGCGCGTCTCACTTGAAGAGCAGTTTTTAAGTGTCTCAGATCTCCGGAGATTTCTAAGTCTTGGAGCTTCAAAAATCTAGCAAAATACAAAAGTAAATGGAAAAATAACGAAGTTACGCGCAAAAAGAAAAATTAAAAAGAAGAAGAAAAACACAACGAGTTTTAAGAGTAAGAGAGAGAGGGCAAGAGTGCATAAGAGAGCATAATAAGAGTAAAGACATAAGAGAGTGGTCAGCGGGCTGCATGAGCCTTTTAAGATGTTTAAACCGAGGGCGGAACCGTCAGTCAGGTCACTTCCTCCGGTGACGTCACAGCTCATGTTACCGACTTCTTACTTGTTAAATCAAACTAAGGGTTTAGTAAGTGTTCGAAATCGGCTTGACTATATGCTGAAATCCACCATGGTCTCACATTAACATTCGTTATAAGAATGTACAATATACAGAAACACAATTGAAATTGCCTAATATGCAAAAGAGAAATGATTGGTTATACTACAACACAAACACAGGCACGCGCGTTTCAGAGGCACTGATGGCTTAAACATATTTCATACATTGACAACTTATATCACAAAGGCCTGTATTAAGGTAAAAAGAAAGTCTAAATACTTACAATAGATCACATTCCGTTAGTATTGGCCTTTGAAGATTGTACCAAAACTTACCAGGAGGTGGCACTGTGGCTCCATCAGGAACTCAGACATTAAAATTTTACAATTGGGGTTAGAGTTAGAATCACATCTAGAAAATAAGAAACATATCAAAGTGTAGGTCTGTTCCTGCTGATGAAGAATATATTATGGAAGAAAGAGTGAGGCTAAAGCTTAGCACGTTTTCGGGTTAGGACAAAATCAGGACTCTCTCTCCACTTTCCTGTTAGTATAGAAATATTTACGGCCAGCTTTTATGGCCTCTGATTTCACAGTATCGGGGGGGAAGTCATACGCTGATAGTTATCCTTAATACATAGCTCTTATGCCTGACAGGAAGTCCGGTAAAAACATATTTAGTCCACAGATAAGCCTTTGTTCAAAAGCCCCCTAGTTGTAGTGTAAGAGGTGATTGAAAGTCATGGGTTTGAGAGTTAATAAAAGGGGGAAGGAGGCACACTGCTGGGTTGAGTGTCGTAACATATGAAATGACCTCTTAATGATACATTCAAAGAGTGGGCCCAACCATTTGGTGACAAGCTGGTTAAAACAAACAATAAAACCTGATGTTGTCCAGTGACTGAATTGACTCTGAATTGTAAACAGTCCATGTGAAGAAAAGGCAGGTACTGATATATCCAGATGTTTAAGGAGGCTTCTCCAAGCCTTACTGTCCAGAGCCTTTACAACAGGCTCTATTAAGGTCAGAGGATGGGAAGGGGTGACACAAGGGTCAGGCCTTCCCCGCGGAGGAGAAATCAGGAGGTTATCTGTTGGCTCTTCTCGAGAGCTCAGCAGACCGTTCTTCTCGCAGGCAAACATGTTTATTGCTATATCACATGCTGCTTTGTCAATAGTAAAGTGTCAAGAAGTAGGAGGGAAGGGGGATGAAAAGTCCCAGACCACTCCAACATGGCAGGGAGTAGGAGAGAGGGGAGATGGACACATGTATGTAAATCTCACCTCCTGTGGTGAGAGAAGGGCAAGACAATGGCTGGTTCCTACATGAGGAAGACAGTGTTCTGCGGCATGTTTGTGGGGTCAACTATTCCAGCAATACCTGACATCCAACAGTTCAGCACTTACCAGGAACTCCTGAAAGCCACCACACAGTTGCTGCACGGTGCGGCCAGTAACACTGACCATCCTACCGCTGCCGACTTTCATGAGGCAGAGCTGGCCCTGTTAACACATGCTCAGATGGAGAGCTTTCCGAGAGAATCTGCACTACTTAAATCGGGAAAGGCCATCCTATCCAGTAGCAGACTACTTACCCTCGCTCCTGAGTACGATGAGTCTTCTGACCTGATTAGAGTAGGAGGTAGACTCCGCAGGTGTGACAGCTTGGGCCCTGAAGTTCTGCATCCTATACTTCTAGACCCCTCTCACCCAGTCACGATGCTTCTAATCCAGCATTGTGATGATCAGCTGCACCATCCTGGAGCTGAACGTGTCTTCGCAGAGCTGCGCAGGAAGTACTGGATTTTGAAGGGCAGAGAAGCAGTTAGGAGACATCAACACCACTGTCGTGAATGTAAGAAGTGGAGAGGCCAACCAGAAGTCCCAAGAATGGCAGATTTGGCACCCTCTAGTTTGAGGCTATTCCCGCCTGCCTTCTACTCAACTGGGATGGACTGTTTCGGCCCTATGCTCATCAAAGTAGGGCGACGCAATGAGAAGAGGTGGGGCATCCTTTTCAAGTGTCTTACCACTCGGGCAGTCCACCTAGATCTGGTGGTGAACATGGGTGCCAATTCCTTCCTGATGTCGCTCCGACGATTTATAGCTCGTCGAGGAAAGCCTTTTGAGCTGCTTTCGGATCAAGGCACAAACTTTAAGGGTGGAAGTAAAGAACTGCATGAAGCATTCAAAGCCATGGAGCCAACCCTTCGAGAACAACTGGCGGCAGAACAGATCCGGTTCCGTTTCAATCCCCCTAATGCTCCTCATTTTGGTGGATCTTGGGAAAGAGAGGTGCGATCCGTGAAGGTAGCCCTGCGCACCACATTGGGAGCTCAAACTGTGTCAGAGGAGGTGTTAAGGACCATCTTGATCGAGGTAGAGAGCATCCTCAACTCCAGGCCTCTGGGTTACGTCTCCATGGACATTGCAGACCCAGATCCTGTTACACCCAACTCCTTGTTGATGGGGCAGCCAGACTGCTCTCTGCCACAAGTGGTCTACCCAGAATCCGAGCCGCTCCGTCGCAAGAGATGGAGACACACTCAAGTTCTGGCTGACCATTTCTGGAGGCACTTCATACGGCACTTCCTGCCCACCTTACAAGTACGGCAGAAATGGCACACTGAGAAGGGCAACATTACTGTCGGAACTGTGGTCCTCATTGTCAACCAGCAAACTCCAAGAGCTCTCTGGCAGGTAGGAACAGTGAAAACCATCATACCTGGGGCTGATGGTCGGGTTAGGGCTGCAGTCATCCAAGTCAAGGACAGGACCTATACTCGCTCAGTGGTGCGACTCATCAGACTACCAGCTCTACCTCAGGATGCTACCAAGTGAGGTGAATCTATCCGTCCATGTCAAATTTGCACACCAAATTTGGGGGCGGCTGTACAAAAGCTTATGCAGCACATGAAAATTCCCACCGTCTTCGGGTCCTTGACCGCACCACAGACGTGCATATCGCTTAAGATAAACACACACACACACTCTCAAAGCAGATAAACAGCTTTAACTGTATTAAAGGACCCTGCTTCTTATTAATTCACTCACCTGAGCATTACAAGAGTGTCCTGACCCGACACCCTGAAGTGATTGCTGCCACCTAAGATCTCTATTGTCTGTCATACAACGTGTGTAATTCACACAGAAAGCCAGCGCTGCGGCTCCTAAAGAGGCGTGATGGTACACGTCATGATGATGACGTTGGTGTTTCCCCAGGTGTTCCCCGTGTTAATCTAAACCCGCGGACAGTTTATAATCATATGGATGCTGTTATAATGTGTAGTGATCTAGATCCTGACCCACCAAACATCCTGGAAAGTGACGGAGTTAAGTTTTTCGCGCTAAATTACATAATTATACATAATCACCATCAGTAAACTGGACGCTGTCTGACTCTGTCACTCGCGGGGTCGGAGACAGTTTTCTGGGGGAAAGTTCCCTGAAGTCTCCGTTGGGAGAGCTGACGGTCGCGGTGATTTATTTGCGTCACAAACACTCTGTGAGTTAAAGTCGCTGGTGACAGACGCTGTTTTTCAGGCACAAATGTAAGGAAGAGTCGGGAGAACAGACAGGAGGACAGACGCTTCTCCACGTACAGCTGCGGTATTTTTTTCTCTCATTTCTCTCACAGTTACAGTTACTACGTTACTTTTGTTCGGTCCTGTAACGTTGCTTTGTGGGACATTTCTCTGTATTTAGTTGAGTGAAGGACCTGTGTAGTTATCAGACCGTCAGACCGACACGCCCTCGCTCCGCGCCTCTGGATTATCTGTTCACACCGGGACGGCTCACCAATAATGCGGCCCTGATACCTCCAGAGGCGGATCAGAGCCGCAGCGAAATTTCCCCCCTCTCCGCATCTGAAACTTTCACACAGGGGAGGGTGCGGAGAATTGGCGCAGGATCCCCGCATGCAAACAGCAGTGTGAATGGGGCTAGTGTCACTCTGACGGTCTCCCCTCATCAGAGAAGGAAGTCAGACCAACTTTCACATGTCTACCGAGCATCTGATAAATAATAAACTGGACATGGAGATTGTTGAAATTGATGGTAGAATATGTGTGGTTATTAGAAAATATTAATTAATAATAGTAATGATTAAAAAAATAATTCACCAAATGATTAATTAAATCTATAAAACGGGGCACCACCCTTGAGTCTGATGTTCCAAATCTGGTGTAGGTGCTACCACGACACACTGTCTGACATTATAGCTAGGTCGTTAACGAACATCCTGTTAGCGGGCTGGATCGTGTTTACTTGTCTGGTAAACACAGGGCAATCTTGGCTCGTCCAGCGACATGACAGAGGTAAAAATCCGAATGCTTGGGTGCTCCCTTTTAGTAACAGCTGTGTAGACGAACGCTGATGCTTCCAGAAACACGTTACAATGGGACTGCTGTGATATGGGTGTGCAACTTTTTTTAATGATCTCTGTGTATCCAGTTGCTGCACAGAACTGACAATGCACTCAGGTGCGCTCTCAGACAATGGGAGATGGGAGTTTTCAAACCTGGGTGGACTGTGACAACCAGGTGCCACCTGGTTTTGCGAACCATCTTGGGTCCAATCAAGGTAACACTAGGGTCGGTGCACTTTCCTTTGTTTACCAGGCTCTGTTAATGCAAAAAAGCGACATTTAGGCTTTGGTCTACATGCAGTCCCCTCTATTGTTAGAACCATGTAGTGTGTTAATTACATGCTGCTATGGCAGTGCGTAAACACGCAGTGGGTCCTCTCCATCCCAATGCTGTGTGTCCTGCATATGGCATATTTGACTTTATCAAGAGGAAAGTACCAAGTGCTAATGGGGGTGTTTTCAGAGGACCCCTGTTTTACAGGTAACAGTGTGTCTTCAGAACACCCCCCTTGTTTTACTATTTTGGATAAGCCCAACCCACTACAGACAAACAGAGTGAAGAACGTACTAGAAGGCCTAGGTCAGGTGGTTTGTTAAATATTTATTTATTTATTTTTAAGCGTTTCATTAACAGTCATTCCTATTCTACCATGTCAAAGACATCAGCAGTGTGGCAGCATTTTATAAAAATAGAAAATGGAAAAAAAGTCGAATGCAAAGTTTGCAAACAACAGTTTGTATATCACAGCTCGACTACAAACATGGCATATCACCTAAAAACGGTAAGCTGACTTGTCTGCGTTAGGTTGCTCCGTCCGTTTTAAGTATATGAACAATTATTTTTTCTTAAAGTGGACTTGCCTTTTGTGTTTAAGATTAAAGTTTTAGGTTAATAGTGAGCTGAGCTCCTGTGTTCAGTCTCAGTGTGACATGAAATGATAGTGTCTGTCAATTATTATAACGTGACAAAAACAATTGTCTGAATATTCCTCAACAGTTCTTGTGCTGATATCACTAGTTGATACAGTATATTTTCGGAAATCATGGGCTATGATATTGCGCAGATGCACGTGATGCAAAACGCTGTCAGAGACAGACTCTAGTGTGTTTATTAATTCATTCATTTTCATTAATTAATTTCAGTGCAAAATAAGAGGGTCAAAAACAATTTAATCTAAAGCAAATAGACTACTAGTCTTTATGTTTATTTTTTTTTAATTAATCAGAAGGCATTAGTCGATTTTGTAATGCGTGTATTGTTTTGTGTTTGTGTGTGCAGGGAGACTATGCAGCAGCCAGGATGTATTACCAGCGCGCACTGCTTCTGAGCCCTGGTTCCAAACTTCTGAAGGAAAACCTGGCTAAGCTGGACCGGTTGGAGAGGAGACTGACAGGGGGGGCGTAGACCACCATGAACATACCAGACACTACGCCTTCCAGGGCACAGATCAGGGGAACAGGGCACTGCCCAGCCCTCTGGAGCCCAAACACCAGCTTTCAGGCTGCTGGATAAAATGGACCTGGTTACTAAGGTTACTAAGACGAGCTGCCTGTGTGAGAGCGGGGTGGGACGGGGTGGGGGGTTTTGCAGCGTGTTCTGAGGTGGAGCCACCTTCCTGGAATCAGAGAGACTGGTCGAGCCACAGAAGCCTTTCCTGGGGTCAGCAGAAGGGAAGGGCTGGTTGAAGATCACTGAGAGCTCCTTGTCTTGACCTGACTTCATCAGCTTTACTTCAACATGCACATCTATTGCAGACATTTGTGTTTGATTGATTTGTTATTTAGGTTGATGTGAAGTCATTTCCTTTATGGCACTTAATCACAGATAAAAATTCAGTCCTCTGCTCTGCCTTTGACAATTAATCATGTATTTGCAGTGAAAAGTGTGTGGAAAATGTTAGTATCATGAAGGACATTAGAACCTTGAGCTAAAAAAGGCCCATTTGTGAGAGTTTTTTCAGAGTTTTCAATCACATGTCAAGTCTTCTTCAGCAAGTAGAAATTGCTAGAATGTCATCAACGAAGACATTCAAATTCAAGGACATTCACCCAGCCATTTGATTCTCTGCCCAACCATCTCACAACAGCTGAAAATGATGTGATGCAGCAATATTGTTTATAAAAAAATATAAATAATAATGTTTTATTATATTATTATTATTATTATCATTATTTATTTATTTAAAAAACACTACCACACTACCGGTACAGTCTCTCTCTCTCTCTCTCTATGTCTCTTTTATTTTATGGCTGGTGGCCAACAGCATTAAGGTGCATTACCACCACCCATTATGACAAAGCGAGAAAGGAAAGAAACTGAATTATTGGAGTGGTCAGTTTAACTTAAATTTGCTTAATTTGACAAACCGTTAACTAACCACTTAATGATTTAGAAAAAAGAACACACAAAATGCACCAGGCTAGCTAGTCTACAATATCTATATTTCACTTTTGAATATCACAATTATCATCTAAATTGTATATTGCGACACCCCCACCAACAACTAGAGCAGAATTTCTGTACTGTACCCTTGTGATAGTCTGAGGTGTATTTTGTTGACTGTTGGGCCGTACTGCAAACCTTTTCCTCCTGCTTGTGCCATGCATTGGCTGCTTTCACCTGGCCAGCTGTGTTGAAAGCTCAGAAAAGCTCAGAAGTGGACCTTTGAGTTTAAGAATGGACAGAATGGTTTGACACAATTTTAATATTACTCTCTGGTGGTAGATGTTGCTCAGGAAGGTAGAGCAGGTCTTCCAGTGATCGAAAGGTCGCTGGACCCCAAATTGCCCCTGATGAGCAGTTGGCCCCTTGTATGGCAGCCTCTGCAATCACTGCGTCATTCAATGGGTTCATGTGACAAATTTTGTAAAACGCTTACTTGTCACATTAGCCCTTTGATAACGCAGAAAGGCGCTATAGAAATGCAATGGTTTGTTTACCATTTTACCATTTCCATCTGTTAGATTAAATCAGTGAACTCAACACAGAGATCTTCGATTACATGACTTATTAGAAATGTCATACCATACATAACAGCTACCTTTTCCTTAGACTATAGTAAGTTCATCTGACCTCCATTTCCAGAAGTTGCTACACTGTAAGACCCGATGTCGCCAGCCCTCTGCAGTTATAATAAGCTAAGTGTGTCTGCTCTTGTGTGAGGAGCTGAATCGTGTGGCTTTTTGCATACCATAACCTCTGAAGATTGCTGTTTGGTTGCTTGTTGTGGTTTTGATGACAGTGATGTTGATTGTGAATGAATTTTTGTTGTGGAATGATAATGGGGTGACAATGAAGTGACTAGTGCAATGACTGGCTTGCACCAAAAAAATTAAATATATGTTTTATTAAACGTCTTTTTGAGTTTTTACTCTGCTAATGTACGTGTATTAAACAAACACAAAATGTCAATATCCTATCCGCTCCATTTAAAAATTGCGCTGGCAGCAGTGAGTGACTGAGCTGTCTGTGTGTCATCAGTGAATCCCGGTATACACGTGCACACCCAACCAAAACACATGGTGAAGGATTACGGTTTGGGGGCCACAAATAGTTGAGGAACACTGGTCTAGTGGCTAGGATTTGGCGTTTGCACTGCTGCGGCACGGGTGTGATTCCCGGTTGGGAACGGTCTCGCCAGAACCTTCAGGGAAACTTTTCCAGTGCATTTAGACTAGATAAACCATTCACAGCACATCCCATTACATTCCCTTTCTCTACGGAATGTAAATCCAATAGCCAGTTTGTTTCATGCTATCGATACACTTCTCCGTTTCGTTGATTTTCTTAAACCATTAGCCTTAGCCTGGTTTTTTAGAAGACCCTCACCTCAACAACATACACCCATCTGGCACATAAATGAAGGGGAGAGCACAGAAGAGTTGACACTTCCTTAGTTGGCAGCATTGCAGTCTGCACGGTTAAACCCCAATGGGATTTAAGTCTATCGCCTTGACCACTCAAGCACACCTACCTCACCCCGGGATGACCTGTTTTTCCACGAGAGATGGACCTTTGCCAATGAAGCAGATGACCGCAGATCAAGTCAAGCATACATAGCAGACATAAGTAACATTCCCTTGTTACCAAACAAATGATGTTCTTTAAGTCTCGTGAATTGAAGGGGAACAAGTGGTTCGTTCTCCCTGATGGTCTAGTGGGCAAGATTTGGCGTTTTCACCGCCACGGCCTGGGTTCGATGCCCGGTCAGGGAATGTTGGTTTAGCCCAGTCTTGCAATCTCCAAAAAGGGTTTCCCTAGCAGTTTTCAATGGTACGATTCAATGTGTAGTGCTGATCTGCCCCTGTCACCTTGTCCATGAATGACACCAAAGACCATGATAAGACTTGGGTGCTTTTCGGCAGGAACAATGTAATTGCACATCAACGTGCCTGTGACACAGTAGAGCAGTTAAAACCAGCATTTAATTTGTATGTTTTATGCAATGTCACTCTCTTACTCACTCACTCAGTCACTCAAAAAAGCCAGCCCTCGGGCTGGTCATTTCTCATCAACTCTTACATTGCTCGAAGGCAGAGCTGTGGGTTCCCTGATGGTCTAGTGGCTAGGATTCGGCGCTCTCATTCGACTAGATGAATCATTCACAGCACATCCCATTACATTCCCTTTCTCTACGGAATGTAAATCCAATAGCCAGTTTGTTTCATGCCATCGATACACTTCTCCGTTTCGTTGATTTTCTTAAACCATTAGCCTTAACCTGGTTTGTTAGAAGACCCTCACCTCAACAACATACACCCATCTGGCATATGAATGAAGGGGAGAGCATGGAAGAGTTGACACTTCCTTAGTTGGCAACATTGCAGTCTGCACAGTTAAACCCCAATGGGATTTAAGTCCATCGCCTTGACCACTCGAGCACACCTAACTCACCCCGGGATGACCTGTTTTTCCACGAGAGATGGACCTTTTTTTTGTGATCAAATATTTTTAATTAGTGGGCTGTGCTCGCCAGCCCACTATGGACACCTCTATAGCAGAGCTATAGGTGTCCATAGTGGGCTGTGCGAAGTGCGCACACAAACAAATTATATATCAAAACGTGCGGCTCGATCTGACTCGGTATGCTATTAGATTTTTTCTCCACAATATAAACTTTTCACGTCGAGGTCAAAAAAGTCGCAAATCTTCGACTTTTTTTAAACATCTCCTGCTCTGGCATACGTTCACCTAGAAACACCATTCCAAATTTAAAATGTAGGCACAAATCTTGGCTATTTGAGTTGTATTTGAACTTTTTTCCTACGATGACCCCTCATCATTGACCCCTCAATGATGGTAAGTGATTTTGGAAAAATTCAGGGTTTTCAGGGAGTGTGTATGGTGGAGTGTTCGTGCAGCAGAGTGCAAGAGCCAACTGACAGAGTGGGAGACACTCAAACATTTTCTCAGAAATTTTCTCTTTCCGTGACGATCCCGGCCACAAATGTCACTCAAAAACAGTGATATTTACCAGAGTTGTAGCCACACTTATCTTCTTTCTCCCAATGTATCCACGTTATCGGTAGCATTTACGGTTTTTGAATTAACTGCCTCTAACCGACAAGAGTAGCTCTCAACTGCCCCATTCACTCCAATGTAAATTGGGAAGAGGATTTTCAAAACTGCACCCTTTTTTAACTCGCTCTTATTTCCACATTTCTGAAACTAGGACATCGAAACTTGATGAGTGTGTTCTTTAAGGCCTTTCCCGTGTGATGGTGAAGAAATTTTGCCGATATCATGTTTGGTTTTGGATAAATAACACTAGTTTGACGTCCAAGATGTGAGGCTGAAATCACTCTGAAATCAGCTGTCTCAGTCACGGTTGCTAGAGCCGTTCGACAACCATCCCCGTGGCAACCAGGATAGCTGGGCCAACAGAGGGAGTGACAGGCACAGACACACACAACCAGACACACACACAGACGGACACACATCGACAGACAGACAGACACAGACAGACACACACACACACAGACAGATACACACACACAGACACACACACACACACAGAGACAGACACACACATATGGACAAGCACACACAGACAGACAGACACACACACAGAGATACATAGAGACAGACAGACACACACAGACAATTAATCAGTCTTCCAGAATATTCATGTTTTCGCGACGTAAGTCGCTAAAACCTGCATAAACTTTCCCACAGGAATGAATGGGACGAGGTCAAAAAAGTCGCAGACACACAGACAGAGATACACACACACACTCACATGCACACAAAAACACACACACACACAAAGTGAATGAGACCAGGTGAAAAGATCGAAAGAAAGATTTCAAACATCGACATCTCTGGCATACTTTGACCTAGACACACCATTCAAACTTTAAAATGTAGATAAAAGTCCAAATTATTAACGTGGGATTCAACTTTTGCTTTAGCTTTCATAGTTTTTTTGTCACGGGGCAAAGCGCACAGCCCACTCTCGTGATTCCCCGGCGGGGAATTGTCTAGTTATCATTATTATGCATGACAAACAACAAACATAGCCCAAGACAGGGGAACGTGTCAAGGGAGCATGAACCATGCACCACCATGGCCAGCAGTTACGTCAGGCTGGGGCGCCGTCGGATTGCGCGCTCACTTGTTGCTTTCATGTGATGCTGGGGAGAAAACAGGCAGTAAACGTCATGTCAATCGGCTGATGTTTGTTTGACTTCCTGTGTCCAGTGGGTGGCGCTATGGATACGACTCAGTTTTGATGCAGAGATATATTTAGTGCAACTCCCTCTACATTCCTGAGAGATCTGGCGCAGATTGGTCATTGTATGGTGAAGTTACGAGGACTTGATGCTTCATGGCGAAGGATTTAAATGAACGGCACCACCGCGGCCAGCAGATGTGTCAGGCTGCAACGCCGTCGGATTGCGCGCTCACCTGTTACTTGCTTGTCATGCTGGGGAGAAAACAAGCAGTACAAGTTATGTCAATCGAATGACATTTGTCTGACTTCCTGTGTCCAGTGGGTGGCGCTACAGTTTTGATGCACAGATATATTCAGGGTGACTCCCTCTACATTCCTTAGAGATTTGGTGTAGAAGGGAAATTGTATGTCGAGGTTACGAGGACTTGATGCTTTATGGCGAAGGATTTAAATTGACCGCCCCACCATGGCCAGCAGGTATGACATAGGCGAAAGCTTTGAACAGGTTTTCATCTTTAAGGTCTGTGGATGATACTGAGTGACTGTGAAGTCTGTTGTGTTAAATCTGTAGGAGAACGTCATTCCAGCGCGAGGATTGGAAATATTTCAAAATGGCGGCCACAATCAAAATGGACGACTTAGTATTGATGAAGAGACGTATTCACCATGTATGACACAGCTGAAAGATTTTAATAACTTTTGTTCTTCAAGGCATGAAGATGATGCTCAGTGAATGTAAAGACTGTGGCATTTAAGCTCTAGGACAATGATAGATTTTAAAGTAGGCTTGAATTGGACAAAAATGGCGCCACACATCAAAATAGCTGACTTCCTGTTGGAGTGGCGATATCGGTCCAAAAGGGTTTTTTGTGCATCTGCTCATGATGAATGTGCGTACTAAATTTCTTCCTTCTATGTGCATGTGGGAGGCGGGGCATCACAATAGGGGCGCTACAGAGCCTGCAGGTCACAACCACGCCCCATGACAACACAGATCTTTTCAGGGCAACTCCCTCTGCATTCCTGAGAGATTTGGCCAAGATAGGAAATTGTATGAAGAAGTTATGAGGACATGATGCTTTACAGCGAAGGATTTGAATTGACCGCTCCACCGCGGCCAGCAGGTATGACGTAGGATAAAGATTTCAATAACTTTTCATCTTCAAGGTCAGAGGGTGATACTGAGTGACTGTGAAGCCACTGGTGTTACATCTGTAGGAGATAATTTAAGTACGAAGATTGGCAATATTTCAAAATGGCGGCCAAAATCCAAATGGCCGACTAAATATTGATGCGGAGATGTATTCAGGGTGACAGCCTCTACACTTATGAGTAGTTTGGTGTAGATAGGAAATTGTATGTTGAAGTCATAAAGCCTTGATGCTTGACGGCGAGGAAAAAAAATGGTTTCCACCGTCCCGCCCACTAAAGTATGATGTAGTTGAAAGATTTTAATAACTTTTGTTCTTCACGGCATGAAGATGATAATTGAGTTAATGTGAAAACTGTGGTGTTTAAGCTCTATGTCAAGAGTCGGCTCATTGGCACCACTGATTCAGGCTGTAGACAGCTCCAAATATATGACTTCCAGAAAAGAAAGGATCCACGCCTTGACAGTAAGAGAATGAGGTGGCTTCCACCGGGTAGCAATCATTTTCTTGGCTGCAGTCAAACTGGCAAAAATGACATGCTTATTCAGATTGGAAAGAGTAAGAGTGACAGGTCGTTTAGGACCAACAGACATACAGATACAGGTACTGTTATTTGTAACAATGCAGACAGTTTGGATGCGACATTGCTCCAAAATTGACCAATGGGGGGGGCAGTCCCAAAACATGTGAATAAACGTACCTCGAGCCTGTAATGAGCACAGGTTACACAAAGGATTATTAATAACCTTCATGTGATTAAGTTTAACAGGAGTGAGGTATGTTCTGTGTAAAAAATTAAAATGAATGTGCTGATGGTCTGGGTTACGAGATGCTTCATTAATACTGGACCACACACCACCCCATTTAAAACCTTGAGTTAAATCAGGGCAGTCACTTTCCCAAACCCTCTCTATTGGGAGTGTGACAAGGTCTGCTACCAGCAAAAAATGGTAGATCTTGGACACCATCCCCTTATTGCTGGCATGTTTAATAAACAATTTGTGGAACCTGGCAGACCAAATGCATCCTTAATATCCGAGAAAGAGAGTAGCCCCCGGTCATTATAAATGTCTTTAAGATGGTGAACACCCTTACGTTCCCAGAGGGGAGCAGAGATAGGCCTCCCACCAATCAAGAGCGCTTTATTATTAAACAACGGAGAAAAAATGTGCCACTTGCAAGAGATATGGCAGTGTGTTTCGGCTAATCTCCAAACCTTCACCAGATGGGAAATAATAGGACCGAAACGTAACTGACATTGTTTTACATTGGACATATTAATGAAAAGAATATCCTGAAGTGTCCAAGGATCCACTGTGTTAACTTCTAACATACGCCAAGATACAGAGGAATGTGGATTAAACCAGGAGAGCGGGGGCTGAGCACAAACCACCAGGAGTAAAGTTCAAAATTAGGAACGGCCATACCACCATCCTCCCTCCTCCTTTGTAGAGTAGACAATTTCAGACGCGGACGCTTACGATTCCAGATAAATTTGGAGGTTGCAGATCGAAGTCTGGTCCAGTAGTCAGATGGAGGAGGAAGAGGGACCATAGAGCTGACAAAACTAATCCTGGGCAGAACATTCATTTTTATAATAGAGACCCGAGCTCTAATAGAAATAGGGAGGCAATTCCACCAGTCCATGTCCCTCAGGACATTGTTCAGGGCAAGAGTAGTTAATAGTTATACTTAACGATCTGATTTAAAGAGGGAAAAATTTCAATTCCCAAATATTTGAACTACTGCACTACAGGAACGTTAGCTGGAAGGACAGATGTTTTGGCCAAGTCATTCAGAAGTAGGAGAGCAGATTTGGACCAGTTAATTTTAAAGCTGGACATATTTCCAAATTCCTCACATATAGACAAAAGAGGTGGCAATGATTGAGCGGGGTTCTCCACAAAAACTAAAACGTCGTCCGCATACAGAGACAACTGGTGTGGCGTGTTATGGACAGAAACGGGCGAGACCAAGGTGGACCGGCGGATTGCTTGAGCAAGCGGCTCCAAGGACAGAACAAACAGAGCAGGACTCAACGGACAGCCCTGGCATGAGGACCTAGAAACTGGAAAGAGAGTGGAAAGGTTTGACCAGTCAGAATTTGCGCCGAGGGGTTCGAGTATAAAGTTTTAATCATCCCAATAAAAGTGCTGCCAAAGCCCATCACCTCCAAAACAGACCACAAATATGACCACTCTAATCAGTCAAAGGCTTTCATAGCATCAAGCGAAAGCACTTAAATAGGAGTGCTATTGTTAGTCGCGGCATCAATGATGTGAAGGAGACGCCTCATATATTATCAGCTGCCAGCCTTGACTTATTGAAGCCCGTTTGTTTAGAACTGACCAATGATGCCATATGGGACTTGAGACGACGGGTGAGAAGCTTTGCAACGATTTTTAGATCAGAGTTTAGAAGGCTAAGCGGATGGAAGCTGGAGCATTCAGTGGGGTCTTTATCTTTTTTCAGCAGCAAAGAGATGAGGACCGTGTCAACATCCCTCGAAAATCTGCCCTTTTCGATCGAAAATATAATCATATCTAGCAGAAATGGACCCAGCTGCTCCCAGAAAGTAATGTAAAATTCAGGGGGGATCCCGTCAATGCCTGGCGATTTACCGTTCTGCATGGTCCACGTCGCATCCCTCAGTTCCTCTAACGTGATTGGCCGCTCTAAGTTGGTAGCGTCTGCATTTGAAAGCTTGGGCAAATGTAACTGATTCAAGAACCTGTCGAACCTTATCCAACCACCTCCGATTCATACAAATTGGCGTGAAACGCCTGAAATATACTATTAATCCGTACGGGGTCGGTGCTAATATTACCATTCGCAGATTTAATAGCAGGGATATCTGCAAAGCTATCACTAGTCCTAATCCTAATGGCCAAAAGGTGACTAGGCCTAGCACCGTGAAAATAGTATCGTTGTCTAGTCCTGTGAATCTGAAACTCAGATTGCTGCTTCATAATACTGTTAATTTCCTTTTTTACCAAAGCATGCTGTAAAGCCACCTGCTCTGTAAAACAAAGCTGTAAAATAGAATCCAACCTAGAGAATTCTGCTTCCAGGTTATGCAGCTGGAGGGACCTGGTTTTACAGGCATTAGAACTAAATAATATTGTACTGCTCCTGACGAAGCACTCTATTGCTTCCCAAAGGACTCTGGGATCCTCTACAGAACCAGCATTAATATTTGCAATAAATTCCCTAAATCCTGAGACAAACTGATTGACAAAGGCTGCATTTTTCAATAACAAGGTATTGAAATGCCATCTAGACGCATGCTAGACTCAAATTCACAGAGCAGAAGACTCCTTTGTGGTCTGACAAAGCGATCGGAAGTAAAACTGCAGCAATAATGGAGTGAAAAAGCCGAAGAGAAGCAAAAAGAAAGTCTATCCTGGAAAAAGATTTATGTCTGCGAGAGTTAGCAGAGGGATTAATTAATCGCCATATATCCATAAGTCCCAAATAAGAGATTTTGTGGCCAGACCCTGCTCTCCCGAAGCTGATGCACTCGAACTATCTGGAACCGGATCCCATACTGCATTGAAATCAGCGCCTACAACAAAAAAGTAGTTTGTCAGCGCTAACATTTTGGTCATAATTAAATTGTAAAAATTACTGTCAAAAACATTAGGGGCATACGCCGAAACAAGAGACATCTTTCTTGCGTCAAATTCTACCCTAGCAATAACAATCCTACCCGTATCATCCGCCCAGGATGACAAAACCTTGATCAGTATATTACGTCTAGCTACAATGGAAACACCCCTAGATTTTGAGTCCGCAGAGGAAAATGCTATAGTATGGTAAAATCTATTAGCAAGATGGCCGGTGTCTGCTTTCAGCAGGTGTGTCTCCTGTAATAATGCAACATGATTTCAACATAATGTCCACATTTTTCTTCTTAAAAGTGTAGATGCATTATATGATGACATGCCTTGGAAAATCCTTCAACAAATTGACTGCATTCCCTGCTTATGCAGAGAAATTAAAGAGCTTACAGCACCCGGTATTCCCAGGCGGTCTACCATCCACGTACTAACCGGGCCCGACCCTGCTTGGCTACCAAGATCGGACGAGATCGGGTGTGTTCAGGGTGGTATGGCCGTAAGTGAAAGCATAAGAGACAGATGCACTATTCATACACGTTGGTTAGTACTTGGATGGGAGACCGCCTGGGAATACCAGGTGCTGTAAGCTTTTTGCCCTCTCTGTGCAGAGGGCGCTGCTGCTTCTTTGGTGGAGACACAGCTTTGAACAACAGGGCAGCTAGTCTGAGAAAGATGTTCAACCTTTTTGTGCTGCTTGTGTTTTGCTCACTTCTATATATTTGCATTAAAAGAGTAGATGCATCATATTATGACATGCCTTGGAAAATCCTTCAACAAATTGGCTGCATTCCCTGCTTATGCAGAGAAGTTAAACAGCTTACAGCACCCGGTACTCCCAGGCGGTCTCCCGTCCAAGTACTAACCGGGCCCAACTTGACTTCCGAGATCGGACCTGTTCAGGGTGGCATGGCCGTAAGTCAAAGCATGGGAGACAGATGCACTGTTCATGCGCATTCATGCGGAGAGAAACAATCAAAGCCACTCTTCTCTACTGGCTCAGTCGGACTGATGTTTTCAACAGCGGTTTCTCTTCAGCTGTGCTGCACTGGTATATCTCTGTGATAACCTGGAACGATAGAAGCGCTGAAATGTACCCACTCTCTGAAAACACTGGCATTCCCAAAAGTTGTTGAACTGTGCTAATGTTTCCCCGCTCACAGACATAGAGAAACTATCATGACGGAGCCGGTGAATGTGTATAAATAGTATGTTTGTCTGCGCTTATGGCCATACCACTCTGAACACGTCAGATCTAGGAAGCTAAGCAGGGTTGGGCGTGGTTAGTACTTGGATGGGAAACTGCCTAGGAATACCAGGTGCTGTAAGCTTTTTGCCCTCTCTGTACAGACAGCAGAGGGCACTGCTGCTTCTTCTTTGGTGGAGACACAGCTTTGAACAACAGAGCAGCTAGTCTGAGAAACATGTTCAACCTTTTTGTGCTGCTTGTGTTTTGCTCACTTCTATATATTTGCATTAAACAAACCAAGAGTGCGAGCACGCTTATGAGGAGCATTCAGTCCACCACAATTCCAGACCAAAATGTCCAGTTCAACTGATTTCAGTTGTTCTATCATTAGTTTCAGTCAGAAGACTTTGCTTGTCAAATTGGAGGTTTTCAGGCCTGTTTCTGCCACTTAGACTACAGTAAGCTGTATTTCAATGAGAACTGCTTTTTCAAGTAAGATTCCTCTCAAAATGTATGAACTTTATCTAATTATAGCATTGCAAACGTGATTTCAGTTGTTCTATCATTAGTTTCAGTCAAAAGCCTTTGCCTGTCAGTATGATCTTTTCAGGGCGAGAGAAGCCCGTTTTGGGCCATTATAATGGAATATGTAATATTTCAGCCAAAACTGCTTTTTCAAGTAAGATTCCTCTCAAAATGTATGAACTTTATCTAATTATAGCATTGCAAACATGATTTCAGTTGTTCTATCATTAGTTTCAGTCAGAAGTCTTTGCTTGTCAAAATTAGCTTTTCAGGGCAGGAAGCCTGTTTCTGCCACTTAGACTACAGTAAACTGTATTTCAATGAGAACTGCTTTTTCAAGTCAGCTTCTATTCAAAGTGTCTGAATTTCATCTAATTATAGCATTGCAAACATGATTTCAGTTATTATATCATTAGTTTCATTCAGACCACGAGAGGGCAACTTGCTGTGATTCATTTACATGTTTTAACACTGGTCACCTGCAACAAAGGCAAAAAATCTTTCTTTCACAAAAAATACAATGCATTGTCCTTTGCATGGATGACTCTAAATGCAGTGCAATACTACTACTACTACTACTACTACTACTACTACTACAATAATAATACTCTCAGCTCCCCTTTGCTCTGATTGTACTCCATGGTGGTTTGGGGCTTTTTATGCTCACAGCAGCAAGCAAGAGTGCTCATTAGAAGTATTTTTTAAAGTCAGGGCTCGATTCTTATCGAAACTTGCTTTCACTGAAAACAGATGTTCAACATCAAGCTTGCTTTCACTGAAAACGCAGCGGACCTGGTGTGTGTGAAGGTTGACGAGGGGGAGGTATACATGTGTGTAAATCTGCTGGAAAGAACTTACCATCTATGTAATTTGTGTGCCAAGAAGATCAAAGGAACCCCATCTCTGACTCAAAACATTTGAAAATGGCTCAACATTGCCCATAGGTCGACAGAAGGGCCCCTCTCTCTATAACAAGTGCATTTTTCCCCTTTTAATATAATTTTCTCAGGAACTCCATATCTTGCCAAGATCTCTCTACGCAGCACTTTAGCTATTGCTATAGCATCTGTTTTTGCTGTAAGAAAAACTTCAAATCGATATAGAAAACATGTCAGCTATCCCAAACAATATTTCTTTCATTCACATGGTGACAGTTAAATGAAATCCTTCATTAAATGGTCAAATGGAGCGTCATTGTGAGAGGGTGAGCACCCCCCACCCCTTCTCACAGTCTCCTTGGGGGAACGCCATTGCGTGGCGTGGCCCACGAGGGAGCGAAGAGAGACTTTTCTCGGACATTGGTACACACACTCCCGCATATTATTCTCAGGACTCTATGAAAATGTTATGTTGATGTGTACAGTTATGATATGTGTGTATTGTGCCATGCTTGGTTATCGTGTGTGGCGTGAGCCGTGCACCGGCGTCGGGAACGCGGTGCGCGGCGGCTCGCGCTCACCACACCCACAACTCACCTGTGACAGTTTTCACTCCTCTCTATCATCCTGGCGAGTAGTGAGGTACCCACTACTCGTCCCGCTTTTCATCTGTTCACTGGTAAAGACTCTGGTCCTGCATACATTCACATACACTCGCCTGTGCTCACCTCCACTCCCGGTCCGACTCCACTGCTCCTCTGCAGAAGCGTGCGCCGCTGCAGGGGCGGTCTTTATCGAGTGCGGGGCAAGGGGGGCGCGGCCCATGTCGCCCAGGGGTGTTTGTTTTTTGTTATTGTATATTGGTTTGTTCCTTATGCAGAGATTTTGGTTTGTCGGGTGAAATATTGTCTGTGTCACAAGGGGATTTTGTATTGTTTATTCTGAGGTATATTTATGTGTAAAATGTCAGGGGTGGACCATTATGGTTTTGGTGTTCCCCCTCATTAATGGTTTGCCCCAATTGGGCTTAGCAGGAGGCCATATTTAACGGAGCTTCATTCAGCTCTCTGGAGCTCTGAGTGGAAGTAGTCTGGTGCGAGGCTATGTTCTGGCCATTTTGTTTGCCTTGCTGGGTCCTCAGAATATGTGTGAATTTTTTTTCTTTTGTTTTTGTAAAATAAAAAGCCTGTTCTTTTGGCACCGAACGCTTTGCTGGCTCTGTTTCCCACCTCCATCACCTGAGTCTTGCCCTGATCCCTTTTATGTGGGGAGACCACTTCGGTCCCTCAAAGTCATCTACACTCTTTATTCTGTACCTGTACTTCACCCTCTTCGGTACACTAAACATTGTTAAGAAATTCACACAGTAAAAATCATGACCCATCAAATTTATAGGACAGCAGGATGAAAACTAAAAAGAATGTTTTCTTCCCTGCTTCCCCATTTCCAAATCAATTACCGAAAGAGGTGTAATAAAATTTTCTTTTACTGGTATACCTCCTGCTCCTATAGTGTCTGCTGTTCTGCCACTCAATTTAGGAGAGTCCAACCTATCACTTGCTGTCAACACCGAATGTGTTGCTCCCAAATCCACTAAAAACTAGGGGTGGGAAAAATTTCCGATTCTTCGATGCATCGTGATCCTCTCTAGAATAATTATGTCTCAATGCAGATAAGTTAATAATCCGAATTTTAAAACTGAAATTAGTTTGCCCGCTGCGGAGTTGAGGTAACAAGACCTCTGTCAATCTGTTTTGGTTTTATTATGAACCATCTACCTGGACTTGTTTTAATCTTTGCTGTGTCTTTTAAGGAATATATTGCCCTGCTTCCCCCCTGATTGAAGGCTATGTTGCAATCATCTTAAACCCAGCCCACCAGAAATGCACATTTTATTGTAAATAAATGGCGTTCTCCCTTTTTACTTCAACCCTGTGTCTTGCTATTTTAACTCAACGTGGTTCCCAACCAATCCAAGTTCCAGAACCTTTTAACTTTTATTCTTAATTTTGTGGTGTGACATATTTTTGGCGTTGTTTTGGCAGGACTTGGACTGTTGTGTTGGGGCCTCATTGGGTTAATATACTAGACCAGGTATTATGGCAAATCCAGCACCTGCCATGGTGGCATCCTTTTTTATAGGGTTCACCGGGCATGGCCTGGATTTTAATGAGTGGAGAAACCATATGCAAGCCATACTCAGAGCGCAGGTATGGGCTGAAGCACAACAATGTGACTTCATCATTAGCACTCTTGAAGGAGAAGCCAGGCAAGAAGTCTTGATTTTGGATGAAGCTGAAAGAACCACTCCTGCAATGATATTTCACTTTCTTGATGAACTGTATGGCGATAGAGAATTTATTGGTTCACTACGATCTATGTTTTTTGACTGCAGACAAAAGCCAGCAGAAACTTTTCGAGTCTATGCTCTTCGCCTTCGGGAGCTAGGTAAGAGACTGCAGTCCAGAGACCCTCAAGCTCCTGCACGGATGGATGTCCAGCTATTTGACCAGTTCGTCACAGGGCTGCAACCAGGAGCCATTCGAAGTGGGGTAAGGAAACAACTTAGAGAGACCCCAGATTTTACATTTGCTAGGACCCGGCAAATGGCTCTAGACACGGAGATGGACCAAGTGGAGGGGGATTGGCCAGAGTCGACATGTGCCTCTGTTACTGAAAGGAGAGTGGCGCCAAACCTGACAGCAGGCTGGAAGGCGGAGCTTAAGGACGAAATCCTAGAGGAGGTGAAGGAACATATATGTAAGGTCATGCAACAGGAATTCCGGAGGCTCCGCTCCTCCCCAGTGCAACAGGTAACTTCCCCCCATAATAGCCCAATCAACCATCAAGGCTACCCTCGCAGCCCTACACCTTACCAGCAAAGGGGAGATCAGAGGCCACGTAGCCCGAGTCCTAGGAGACCACACCAGCAGGAGAGACTCCGAACTAGGGATTCAGGGAGGAGGTCGAGAGCCACTCCTAGAGCACATGCACAGCACCATTATTCCACCAAAGTCACAAGTTCTGGTTTGAGGTGGGATGAGCAAGGCCGACCCATATGTAAGCATTGTGGAGTAAGTGGCCACCTCTACAGAGAATGCCCACAGCAAGATTTAAACTGCTGAACCCAGTTACCACGGGCCAGGTGACTGGTAGCCATACAGCGGCCCAGAACGAACTTGTCAGAGAAGCTGTAGTTGGGTCTTGCCCAAAAGTCCCAGTGACCTTTAATGGTAAAACTGTGAGTTGTATAATGGACAAGGGCTCACCTGTGACATTAATGTCTGAAACCTGTTTTAACCGCTTTTTCCCCATGCAGGAAGTAGGTCCTGTTGTAGACCTAACGTGGCTAAGGCTAAGGGCAGCAAACAAGACCAAGATACCCTATGTAGGCTATGCCATGATGGATGTGAACCTGGCACTGGGTGACTCGGTAGTTGTCATCACTGATGATATAATTGGTGACCCAAATGAACCACCTCTGTTGGGTATGAACATTATCCAGTGCTGTTGGAATGCAGTTGGACCTGATTCACAGGCAAAACACAACTTTGCTTCTGCCCCAACCCCTGTGAAAAGGGCCTGGGAAATGTCATTTGAGGTTTGCAGACGCATTGACATGAAACCCCCCTCTGGGACCCTACGGCCAGCCCACAGTTCTCCTGTTTGTGTTCCAGGTCAGAGCTAGATTTTGCTCTGGATGAGAGCGCCGTCCAGTGTCCTCGATGGGGATAGTGTATTGGTGGAACCCTTGGAAGAGTCCGGGCTGGTTTCTGCTGCTAGAGTGTTAGCTACTGCAACCCGTGGACGAATACCAGCAGGGTAAGAAACCTGGCCCCTGACCCTATATGGTTAAAGCGCTACCAATCTATTGCCACTTCTTCAGCCTGCCCATCTGACATAAGAGAAATGGAGGACCTCATTCTAAAATAAGTCAGCCCTGGTGTTGTGGAGGTGGGTGTAGGACAGGTGAGCACTGACTGCAAGGGCGAGATTGTACAAAATCTGTGTTTCCAAGGTGATAGCTTGACTAACATCCAACAGGAGATGATGCAGGCCATGTTGCAGAATTGGGGACATTTGTTTGCAAAGCATGACAAGGACTTCGGGTGTACAGGACAGGTGCAACACAAAGGCTTAAAGGCTGTTTTCTCAAGATGAGTTTTTTCTCATACTCTGAGCCAAAAATCTCCACTTCAGTAGCACTTACATACACCAAACTTTCCAGTTTTATTCCTATCTATATTCTGAAAGTTTTAGTAGAGAGGTTTGTTCATATATCATTCAGAGCCTGATTTATATAACATTTTATTCCTAAAAACAGGGGTTTTTTTTCATGGCATTTGACAGTATTTTCTGATTTATGGACTGATAAAAAGAGATATCCAAAAATCCCTCAGTAAAAACCTTTGGCTATAATATGTCAACAAAATGAAACAGGACTTTTGATCCTGGCTTTACCCAATGTTTAGATTTATGTTCTGGAATTGTATGCAAATTAGCGCATATTTAATGAGATAATGCCTCATTTGCATATTTAAACATACAATTTCAGAAAACTGATAATACAAAAATGATTGTCTTAATGTAAGTAACCTACTGAGGAAGTTTCATGGTGATACACATTAGTTAAAAAAAATTCCCTATTCTTCACATGTAGTGTCTCCCCTTTATTAACTAATTATACTAATTACTCAAATTGCCCAACATGCTTTTAGCAACCAAGTTGAATTTCATACGCAAGGCCTATAGATTACATTTCAATCATAAAAGTTTATAGGAAACACGATTTCTGGGTCCAAGAAATTTCCAGTAGACTATATTAGTTGATCGCACATTCAAAAACCTTATATCCAAAACTTACTAACCCTAAGCCGTACAATTATTGCCAATGCACTCCTGAGGATAGAACTCCTCTTAGGCGATTTGACCGATTTGCACCAAACCTTGCATGTAGCATCTGTGGACCCTCCTTACAAAAAGGTATTAAAACTTTTGCCTGCGTTATACTTGGTGGGCGTGGCGGTGCAGTCCATTTCGGTGCTTTGCCATAAAACATGAAGTCCTTATAACTTCTACATACAATTTCCCATCTACACCAAATTGCTCAAACATGTACAGGGTGTCGCCCTGAATGCGTCTATGTATCATTACTAAGTCGGCCATTTTGAAACATTTCTGTGACTCGTATTTTAACGTAAGCCTCCTACAGATTTTACACTACAGACTTGACATTCAGTGAATATCATCCTCAGACCTTGAAGATCAAAAGTTATCAAAAGCTTTCACCTACGTCATACCTGGTGGCCGTGCGGTCCATTTTGATGCTTTGCCATAAACCATCAAGTCTTTGTAACTTCAACATCGTATGCCATCTACTCCAAATGCTCACACATGTAGAGGGTGTCGCCCTGAATACTTCTATGTGGCCCGCCCTGATAGCAGCAGGCATTGACGTGCGTGGACTGCGAGGGCCCGTTCATCGCTGCTTGCTCAGCTCCCGCCATCAAGATGCATCTGTATCTGCTTTGCTGTCTCGTTGTGAGGTCTGTGTGAGTTCGGTTCCTATTTGGTTCTCCCAGTTAATCATTTATTGGACATGTCAGGATGTGATGCACCTGCTGATATCCTGATTATTCATATTCAAGCAAATGAAGCTTTTGTTACACACATGACAAATCTTCTAGATTTTTTGGGGTGATTCCACAACCTTAAAGTTTAAAGTGTGCCTGTGATTTTCTGTCTGATACATGTGTAACAAACACCTGCCCATGAAGAACAAGCTTGCCTCTGTATTCATTCAAATTCTAATTGATATTTTTAGGTTAAATGTTTCAGGGAAAACTGTAATGATGTAACATGAAACCCGACACATAGGAATGATCAGCCTCATGTGTTTTAAAAGATTATGAAAAGAAAGATGTTTCCAATAAATTAAGAAAGTTGTGTGTGGTGCTTTTGTCAGGCTGACAGCTTAACTCAGAGGTGAAACCGAAAACAAACAAAACAAAAATTTGATGGTGATACACTTGACTTTAATCTGTTATCTGTCTTCACTCCAGTATGAAACTCCAGTGATGTTTTGATGTATCAGATCAGTCTGATCCGCTGCAGCAATCACTGAGGGGGCATGTTGGCCAGTTGAAATACTTCTGTGAAGGCTGCTCTCGTGTGTCCTTGATCATCACTCCTCAAAGACCTCAAATAAGAACATTAGGATGGCCTGCAAGATGGCGGATAGGAAAAAGTTCCAGTTCAAGAGAGGAACGAGGAAACGACAAGTAAGAGAAATGAGAAGTACCCCTGGCTCACGCTGGGTAGCCTTATTGGACTGAGGTCCGTTTGTGATGGCTATTTTGCTTTAGAGCCATTAGATGCTGGGTTCTTGGGGCTGATACTGATATACATATTAAGACATACATATATACTTTTTTTAATAACATTTTTTATTAATGAGCACATTTTCTTTTTTTGTGTTGATCCCTCAATTGTGTTTCTCAAAGACTTTTTGATCTAGTATGTTCATAATAGAGGCAGGATATTTCACATTATTTATTGAAACGGCATCATCCAAAATGACAGGTCACCGAAACAATAAATGTTGCTGGGAATTTAATAATTAAAAATTACCCCAAGCATCTTTTTCTGCAATATGTTCTGTTGAAAAAAGTTTAATGTTGGCACATATTGGACGAAATGCGATAATTAGATATCTTTGACAGGCGAATACCAGCGATAATATAAGTAAACAGATTAGTGAACTAGACGCTAACACATCTCCCTGCTGGCCACCAAAAAGTGACGGGCAGTTTGCAGTCAGGCAGTGTGAGGTCATATGTTTTGGAGTAGTGGTTTTGAATGGAGACTGAAGGGGAGGAGATGTTTTTTTGTTTATTTCAATACTTTCCCAATTAACCTGCATTTGCTGGTTTCTACAGTCTTGACAGTTTCAAGTTTTATCTAAATCTCATTGACAAGTTGTAGGTTTAGCGTACACTGGGCATTGTGTGTCACACAGAAATTAAAACAAGAAAAATGTTGTGACACACCAAAAATGTACCACAACCATGAAAATAATGTTAACCATTATTCATGAGACAAGTTAAGGCTTGCAGAATTGAGCAACAGAGATCAGCGGGGTGAATACATAATCTTCCAGACCAAGGACAATTGTTATTCATACTTTATTGTGGTATACTTGTGGTAGGTCAACAAAAAATAGTTCACTCAATGACAAGAAAAATATCATTAATTCACTAAACACTATTACAGATGGTCTTGTTAACAAAGAAGACTATGACAAAAATATATTTAGAGAAAACTGCCAAGCAAGTGATGCGAAAGGCACACCTTCATATATTGCCAAGGATATTTGTTACTGTCCAGGCCTGCAGGCTCTGAGGTTGAGGAGAATCAACACATCACAGGATGCCAAGCAGTAAACCCCTAATTCATGCAATGCAGACTGTGGTGGAGGATCTTCAGCACCTGCCCAATCTCTCATCTCCTCCTCGGACTCTTTAAGGAGATTCCGGAGCAGAATCGCTGAACCGACATTAAGGGACAAGATGATACATGCCTCCTTAACACTATGGAGAGACAGACAAGAGCAGATATAAACAAAACTACTGTATTGCTGATAAAATCAAAGTTACGCCTCAGAAGATCTCTTCTAAATGAGTGAATTAGTTAATTTGGTTTTGGTCTCCAAACAGTATCTAAACATTATAGGCATACTTTACAACTTTATACTCTGAGAACTTCAAAGCTGCAAGTGCAAAAGTGTCACTTGACTATGTTGCAAAATCTGTATTCTTTATGAATTGTCTCATGGAGCACGCTTTGCGATGACTGTAAAAAAAATTAACAATAAAAAAAAAACCTTCTGATAAATTTACATTTAGTTATAAAGAAAAACACACAGTTATACATTTGGTGTATGTGTGAATGGTAGGTGTGGTTTTCTCACAGATTTCATGTTATCATGTTAACTTGACTGCAATGGTCATTTGTCTGTTTGTTGGTTGTTACTCGGGGTTTAGGTGAGGTGCAAAAAAAAAAAATTGGCATTGAAAACAAAACCAGTACTGAAAAAGGAAACATTGGCATTGAAACATTTGTATTGAAAACAGTTGTATTGGCTTTGAAACAAGTTTTGGCACTGATAAAAGAAACTAATTAAAATAATTAAAATCTGAAAGTCTTATTATTTTATTGGGATTTTTTTGTATTTTTCAAGACAATCTTTAGATTTTTTCTTCATGTCACTTTTTTTTCAGTGACAGATTTTTTTTACAATGTCAGTTTTTTTCAGTGTCACTGATTTTCAGTTTCAACTTTCTGTCACTATTTTGGCGTCGAGAGGGAGGGGAAAGTAGAGCGTGGTTTGCATATCATTAGAGAAGGTAATAGCTGCTGCCTGCGGGAAGGCGGAGCTGGACGGTCCAGCCACAATGGCATTTAGGATCCGTGTGCCGGCCGTCTCTGGGCAGCACAGAGTCCAACTACCTCGCGAACTTTTCTTCAAGCTCTCTCCTCATGTGTTCAAGTCTCTGTATATCTGGATCTGTCGCGGAGCTCCCGAGCTCCGGTCCCTATGGAGTGTGGTAGTAGCACGTAGCTAACGAGCTCCGGGCGCCGAGCACGGAGCATTAGCCCCAGGTAGCACAACAGTAGAACAGCAGGCTTTTCTCGCTTGTTGTGTCGTTCCGAACCGGGGCTGCAGCGCCGACAGCAGTGCTCCGGTCTGCTCCCCGAGCTCTGTACCACCATACCGCTGTAGAGACACGGTCTCCCCCATAAACTCAGTTCATGTGAATACTATTACTATTCATACTAAACTCAACAAGCTAGTATGCGGGGAAAGTCAGCTGTGATTGTGCTGTGGTTCATAGTAAAGTACAGTAGACGGCTGCAATCAAGTAACAGACACATATTTTCAAAACTTAGCAGGTAGTCCAACTTCCTCTCTGATTTTCTCCAAGCACTCTGCTTTATTGTCTGGTCTCTGTATGCGTGTACAGCGGAATGGTGGTACAGAGCTCGGGGAGCAGACCAGAGCGCTGCTGTCGGCGCTGCAGCCCCGGCTCGGAACGACATAACAAGCGAGAAAAGCCTGCTGTTGTACTGTTGTGCTAACTGGGGCTAATGGTCCGTGCTCGGTGCCCGGAGCTCGTTAGCTCCGTGCTACTACCACACTCCATAGGCATATAGGGACCGGAGCTTGGGAGCTCCGGGACAGAACCAGATACACAGAGACTTGGACACATCAGGAGAGAGCTTGAAGAAAAGTTCGCAAGGTAGTTGGACTCTGTGTTGCCTAAATGCTATTGTGGCTGGACCGTCCAGCTCCGCCTTCCCGCAGGATGCTGCCATTACCTTCTCTAATGATATGCAAACCACGCTCTACTTGCCCCTCCCCTCAGGCCCCTCCCTCTCGACGCCAAAACAGTGACAGAAAGTTGAAACTGAAAATCAGTGACACTGAAAAAAAACTGACATTGTAAAAAAAAATCTGTCACTGAAAAAAAAGTGACATGAAGAAAAAATCTAAAGATTGTCATTGAAAAATCAAAATCCCAATAAAATAAAATAATAACATTTTCAGATTTTAATTATTTTAATTTGTTTCTTTTTTCAGTGCCAAAACTTGTTTCAAATCCAATACAACTGTTTTCAATACAAATGTTTCAATGCCAATGTTTCCTTTTTCAGTACTGGTTTTGTTTTCAATGCCAATTTTTCTTCTGGATGCCAAATTTTAATGTCACTGTTCTGGCTCCATACTTAAGGGACATGGGGGGGAAAAAAAATGATGGGTGAAAAAAAAAAGATGTCATTTTTGCAAGATCTTACGGGATCAATAAATCTGAAGTGAAACGTTTTTCAAACACAAATGATGCGTCTGTCCCACCATTGATCCCGGAAGTTTGAATCTGTGAATATCTTTCCAACTTTACCAAACGACCAGCAAAGTGTTACAGCTTTTGCAGGATCTCGCAAAGGTTTTCCGAGATCTCACAAAATCTTTGCGAGATCTCGCAAAAATGACATCTTTTTTTTTTTTTTCACCCATCATTTTCCCCTCCCATGTCCCTTAAGGGGCTCTGTAGAGGTGCAACCTGATGTGATGGTAAGAACCAACCAGGACCAACAGAAAAGTGATGGGCCACAAACTAACAATGTCCATCCATTATCTGCACTGCTTGTCTTTTTTCTTGGCAAATAATGTTATTTCAATCAACTTACGACTAGTCGTTGCAGCTCTTATGAGAGTACAGGTTTTATTTTTAAGGGAAGAGATTTAATTGGATGTAAGGTAGACTAAGGGACGATAATGTTTAAAAATGAGAGAACAAATAAAAATAGGTGGTGGAGTAGGAGAGAAATAATTGAATATGTAGCAGAAGGGGGAGAGGAAAAAAAATTAGGTATGCAAGTAAAATATATAGAAGAGGTGCAATGATACAGTTAGCCCACGGTTCGATATGTACCTTGGTTTATGGATCACAGTTTCGGTTCTAAAGTCATTTTTTTGCGTGAGAAGAAATAAAAGCTACAATAGGACTATCCAAAATTCTCTTTATTTTGCTTATTAGCAACACCAAAAGCATTTTACATGTTTTGGTTTATTGTATAATGTCAAATAAATAAACTTATATAAAAATATAAACACCTTCAAATGTGAACAGTGCCAAAAGTGCCTCTTGGCCTTGACTACTGGTGTAATAAAAAGAATAATCATTTCAGAAGCAAAAGGGCAATTTGTTCTGACGGGTCACAGCTGAGAAATTAATGCAAAAATAGCTAGTGCTCAGCGTCTTTGAATTAAACATAATTCCCTATAATCAGGATGTAAAATGTAATATTAGTAATCTATCTATTCCTGTATTTTCATTGAATTCATTTAAACTATCTGTGGTGAGTGCAAGTTTTAGCCAATTCGTCTACCATGGCTTTGTTTGTCTTTTCATAGAGATCAGGAATAACTTGGCTGCTGATAATATGAGAGGGCACAATGTAATGTGGATCTTATGTTTGAAGTGTTTCCTATCATGTAGGTAACTCAAACAGTGCTTACAGACAGTAACTTTTATGTCCACTGTTTTTGTTGCCTTATCGTTGTACGATGGGAAATTAGTAATGCAGAATTTAACCTCAAAATAAAAAATCTGATTGTTTCAGTGCATATTGAACCGTGGATGGCGTATTGTAAGGTTCAATATTATATCAAGATTCATGGCACCCCTAGCATACGCATGGTGATCCTGGGCTCATCTAAGGATTTGGAGGGTTTCTCAGGCATTGTAAAGGTTGAGATATTTGGGAACTGTTGAACACACACAATCCCATCTTGGTTTGGGCTTGTTAGAGCTGCACCCTGACTTCTCCGGCATGGAAATCAGGCAGCTACAGAAGTTAATTATCAAATTAACTGACTGATTAAATGACTGTGGACAAGGTTCCATTGAAGTCAGCTATTTTATGGTTGGTGGAGAATTTTTTTCCAGGGATATATGGTCAGTGGGGAGATTCTTCTGCTGTAAAATGTTGAGATTGTTTCTGGACAGTTTAAAAGGAACACAGAAAAAAGACTTGAATACAAGCGCACACACAGACACACACAGACACACTTACTGCTTAAAGAAGTTCTCAGGTCTTTTGCAGTAATGACCGAACAGAGGAAACAGGTTTCTGGTCATGTCGAACTGAAGCTGTGCTGCCCCACCGTCACTGAAATGATTAGACAGGATCACCTGACAGAGGGACACATGCATAGTAATTAACAATAATTAACAAGTAGACTTGAACATAGTTGATTGATAAGGAAATGCTGATACATATGTTTCTGCTGTAGGATCGATTTTCATATTTAAAGTTTTAAGTAAAGTTCAGTAATTTGGTGTAAATGTGTGCTTTTATTATCAACAGGGAAACAAGTGAAAGTAACTAGACTATCGCCTAGTACAATTTAATAGGGGTTGACAGGAACTATTTCTCCTCTCCAGTTTTGTGTCTAAGGTGCCACTGACAGGGACTTGATATTGATAATGGTTCATATATGGAGTTTTTTCCAGGTCTTGCGATTAAATCACAATACATAACACAATAAAGTAATGCTTTATTAGGTAAAGCACAAGAAAGCCCCCAAGTGACTAAGGTTCCTTGCTATAACCAGAGAGTTCCTTGAGGTTCTCCTATATCTGAGAGTTTATCAGAATATGTTTTTATCATAGTTTTCACTCATAAAGGCAAGTCAGCATCTAAGTATTTACTACATGTGCTGATATCCAAATGTTTAAGTAATTGTACCATTTGGGGGGGGCAAATTCTAGCTGTGATTTTACGATTCCAGCAAGGATTGTTTTTGAACTAGAAGCATATGACTGCCTTCTCGTATGGTGGTTCAGCAAGGATTCATGTTTACATTAACTAAAACATATGTTTGAATGTATTCTTATAGAACGTATAGGATATTATGGTGCTCACTCCATACAAATTGATGATCAAGGAGGTGTTGCAGATGACAGCAGAGGAGACAGGGAGAAAGGAGAGGGTGTGCTCTCATTGGCTATAGCTCGTTTTTGGCTCCCTGACCCATCTGCAACTCAGCCAGATATTTAGCTTGCTAGATATCCAGCTGACCTGAAATCATGTCTTTAAACTGTTCACGCCTAACGACTGTCATTAATGGTGGCACGCACCAAATCTGTCCCTGATCTGGGGCTTTTTGGCGGCAAGCTCCAAAAACTGTCTATGACAGCAAGGGCTATCCTGTGTGCGAAAGACATTTTGCATGTCTTTCAGTCAATAAGAGTTTGTGTCCATATATAAGTATGAACAAGTGCATGCATGAAAAATGCATGCAAAATCTTTCAAAACAATATAATATACCTCTTCAAAGACACAGTATCAAGGACAACTAGGTCATGCAGCAGGCTCTTCCACATTGCAGCGTGTAGGTTGCAATATGAAGTCTGGTGCTTGCGACCTGTGTATTGACTGAATTTCCAACGTCCCCTTATCACATATCATGGGGCTTTGTACAAACGGCTGATTTCGGAGAGGGTGTCAAGCAGGTCATTGAGCAGGTCATTGGCCACACCAAGGCACAAGGCAACAACTGCAGTTGACAAGCTCATCAATTCATACTGGTTGGGACTGAGTTGACTCACCTGGTCCTGGGCAGCTCTAATTCTGGGTTATTGAGTTGAGAGTCACCTCAACCTACCATCTTTCTCAGCTGCCTCAGGTAGCCATTGCAGCACTCTGACTGATGTCAAGTAGTACTAGGAGACTGCCCCAGGCTTGAGGCCAAAACCTTTGGCTGCTCTAGTGTCTCTGTATGCTTGTTGACAGTTTACAGGAATTTGCACAGAAGATTTTCTGTTCCAATTTTAATGAAGGGGACTTCACATGGAAAGTGACCATGTGCTTCAAGGTAATCAGCAGGCAGCTGTGACAGAGTGGTAGGAGAGGTAGCAGGTGTAGTTGAGCTCACACTAAGGACATGTCCTCCTCACTTTTTGAAAGGGCTTATTTAGTCCCCATCTCTTCGTAAGAGCTTAATTTACTAAAAATGTTCTGAAAAACCGCTTGTACCAAAAATGGAAACTAATTTAAACATTCATTAGCACCTCCTCAACTGGCTACTACTGATTCTGGCATGACATTTTGACAAATTTTAACCCAGGAACTTTATACATTACAAACTAGAATTTAAAACATGTGCAGGAAAACCTGTTATTGTTCATTAGGTAATAATGTGATGGCAAATACTGGGAAATCAGAATGCAATATATTAGATGAAGTGATGAAACTCCAGAGGAACATCATCATGGAAGCTGGCATTTCTCTTTAAGGCTTCATCCAGGTGGCAAACCAATGATGGATGTCTATACCTTAGCCATGGATTAAGCTTTTGCTGGCAAGCCTCAGTTAAAAGTTAAAATTGATTATATTTCAGTGTAGTTTTAGGCAGAAATCTATCAAAAGCTATCAAGCTTTTACACCAAGGAAGAAGAACTTAACTTTCAACTGAAATGTAATGTTTCTTCCACTTTTATATTAAAAGTTGAAACTAGAATGCATAATTGAAAACATTTTTGTGACAAAAATATACTACATAGAAATTAGAGAGTACAAACACATTTTTCACTTGCCAATAGTATATGTACATACTTTAAAACAACAAAATGTGTATGTAGATTAACATCCATTGTTGTTATTACAATGAGCAGAAGCAGGCTACAGCGGTTTACAGTGCTATTTGCTTTTGTAACTTAACCTAACCTGGCTTTCATTACAAACATCCATTTGCCCCTCGAGTGACTGCAATTCATTAATTACCTTGATCATGTAGAAACTGCATCGTTCCACATTTTGGTCCATACTCCAGTACCGCACAAAGTGTGCTTGCACTTGGTTAGCTAATCAAAGTAGTTGCTGATAAAAGGCTCAAAAGTTTTGGTGTTTGAAAAAAGCATTTGTAGGTTGGTCAAAAATGTCAATAAAAGTGGTGGCCAATACTGTAACACCAACATGTGAGATTGGCAGTACAAATGTGACACCTCTCATTAGAAACATAATGAAATAACTCAAACTTCTATTTTCTCTATCAAAATTAATGATGTTAGCAGGAATGGTCTGAACCTACATACAGAACACAAGCAAATGCAAAGCGTCACTTATTTATTGTTTAGTTAGGGTCAGATGACAGCTTGTCAAAGAGATTGATAATTGTGTTTGATGTACATTTTCTGTTACCTGCTCAGCCCTGAATATCAGCCCCTGACCAACATAGAATATGCGCTGGAAGGAACAGAGCTTAGACCTAGCTAAACAGCTGGTAACCCATCACAAAACAGCCTCAATTCATCATGTCTACATTGAAGTTTGTTTTCAATATGCTCTAACACAAAAGGTAGAGAAACACAAATAGTATGATAATGAATATTAATCTCTTACATCCTGGTACAGAAAGTGGTCAAGTCTCTCAGCCAGACCTTGCCAGGCCAGTTGGAATAGAGAAAGACTCAGGACCTGACAAAGGTTCAACAATCTGTCCCTCACACAAAGCATCATGGGACATGCTGAACTGGACAGGGACATAGTGGACTGGTCATACTGGGATGGTAAGGACAACCACCTAAAAAAACAGAGATTAAAGAGTAAAATGTTGACATAAAATATAAGTGCGAACACATTTAGTCTTTTTCCAACTAAAATTAGTAAAACAAAAACTATGGAAAGGGAAAATAATCCAACCTCAGCCAACGCCATTGTGCTCAAAAGCAAGCGGTTGATCATATAAAACATGTCTGCTTGAATGGCAGCATCATACTTGCACACGTTAAATACTGTATAAACAACTCTGTTACTGCTCTTGATAAACACATCTGGATGAATATGTTTGCCAATGTAACAACCTATTGACTGACTTTGCTTTGTCACTGTAAAATATATACTACATAATACATAATAAATGTGCTACTTGGTATAGGCTTCACCTCTTTTTTTCATTAGTTTATGCAATGTAACAATATTTATTTCCATCCAGAGTTGCGCAAATTTTTCGCCAGGATGTTGTACTGATGATGGAAAAGTCAGGTCGCTGCGTAAAGTCTTCTCAAGGACATCACAAAGATTCTCAAAGGGGTTAAGGTATGGACTCTGTGTGTGTCCATGTTAGTCTGACTGAAATCATAGTAAATCTAATTTCTCAAAGTTGGACTAACACACCCAGATAATGCAGTTGGAAGTCAATTTACTCTTTCATGTACGCCTTGTCTAACCAGAACTGGCCTTGGTGCTCTTGCGCATGCACTATAGTCTCCAGGTTGGCATAAATCCGTAACCACGTTGGCATAAATCCATAGCAGGAAGCCGGGAAATACAAAAGAAGAAGATGACACATGTATTAATACAATATATTTTGTAATGTACAGCACTGAAAAGTCATCCATATTTTCACCTTTTGCTGTTCAGCTCGTTTGCCACTAATTAACTTGTTTGGTATGCGACATAATAGGTCAAGCTGATGAAGGTCCAGTAGCAACTAGTTGGAATGGTATATCACCACCTACTATGGTTAAGTCGGACATTATTCCATCAATAAATTGATTCTCCCCTAGTGGAGAATAGCAGTAGTCCAATAAAATGGCCTAATTGAGCTGTAACTGTCATTCAACTTAAGTGTGCATGAAGGCAGCAAAGTCATTTGGTCATTAATAGTAACAAGTGTGTAAAATGTTTCTGAATCTAGCAAGGGGTAGAGAGGTAACCAATGAGATCCTCTGAAAAGGTGCTCACAGCAATGAGCCTCACAAGGAGCTGGGAGGTGCATTGCACAGGAGTTTCATTCTAATACCCCCTGTTATATCCCAAACTGTTTCGGCATTCCAACAAACCACTACTGGAATCAAACCTCCTGTTTCTACAATGATGGACAACAATTTCATTGTGTAATCCCAAAGGCATTCCCATTCAAATAATATCATAATTTCAATAAAAATACAAATGTAAATTGTTACAGTCAGTCAAAACTTAAGTCTATACTGTCCTAGCCGATGTCTCACCTGTCTTGGCAATATGGTTTGGCTTTCTCTGTGATTTCTCTCATGGTCCATTCCAACAGTCTGCCCATCATGTCCCCTTTAAGTCGATCCAGCAACGCCAACAGACCCTCAAATAAAGAGCCCTCTAGAGAAGCCAGGCGACCCACATCCATAACCCCCAGGCCTCCCAGTACCATTTCCTCACCAAGTGAAACAGCTGACTGCTGCAGCTGTAGGAAAAACTGAAGAAAGAAGAAACAATCTGGTAAACACAGCTGTCAGTGATAAAGGGTACAAGAGAACACCCCCCAGCAACACAGGAAGCATCCCCTATTCCCTGAAATTTCGGGTGATGACCACTTGGTGGCGCTCTTTAAATTTAGGTATTTTATATGTGGACATTGGTAAGTCGAAATAACACAAAACTTGGTACAATTATTGCCAATGCCCTCCTGAGGATAGCTGACGAAGGGGTTACCAATCCGCCACTAGGTGGCGCTCTGGTGGCAGTCAAATTAAATATTTGGCACTCTGCCCAAACCATTTGTGTCAATGAAATTCATAGGGGCGGTATAGACTGGCCCCCGTAACTCACACACCAAAAATGACCAGCAGGTGGCGCTTTGTATTAAAAGAACAACTTCCTCATTCCGATCTGGACCAAACTTCACATGGTTGAGAAGAGTTCAGCCATGAAAACATAGGCCAATACACAGTCATAGTCACAGCACCACATGTTGGACACAGGAAATTACATTTAACCCCTTCCTGCACCGTCCCAAACACGGACAGTTAAGAGATGCGTACACAATAAGCGGACAATGGGGCCGGGTACGCGGCACGCCCCGACAGCAGCATGCCCTGATGCACATGGACTGTGAGGGTCCGTTCATTGCTGCTTGCAGCTTTAATTTTGCTCTTTTTTTTTTTTAAATCACCAAGGTTATCAATCTTTTGTTGTCCCTGTTCCAACTTGTTTGAAACTTGTTGTTGCCAACATGGCTTAAATGATGTTGATGCGGTGAATGGCTAAATGTATTGTCTTTGCACTCTTTTCAATTGAGTTTATGTCCAAAGGGATTAGCAAGTTTTTCACTGAGGTTGTACCCAGCAACTAAACTTTTTGGGATATGTGTTCTAGAGGAGAAGATTACAGTGAAATTGGCTTTCATATAAAAACAAGGGACTGTGCAATTGAGAAATATCCAGCATTGGTAATATCCTGCAGATGCTCTGGCAAAAAGGCATTAATAAAATAAATACATAGAATAAAATCCACACACCACATTGTCTCCCCAGTCTCCCAGGATGGTGTATATGTAGTTGACAGCATTAAGGATGGCGCAATAACGAGCACCTAATGGGCAGCGAGACTCCTCCTTCATCACCTAGGACGAAAAAAAAAGCAGTATCAGCAACCTGTCTCTTTTTCTTTAATACCATTTCTTTAGGAAAAAAGTAAACATTGATTTTAGTGTATATATACAGGGTTCTCCCCAGACTGTGGAATAATGGCGCTGCGCCGCTATACTGCTAGCTCAGCGCCACTATACTCATTTTCAAATTAAGGGTGTTTATTTAGTATTTTGGTATATATAGAGAGACCAGTGGCGAGGCTAGCCCTTTTTTGGGTGGGCTCAAGCCGATCCAAAACTTGCCTTAGCCCATCCTATCGTTTAGTCGACAAATTGTATATCCTGGGCTCCAGACTGCGACCAAGTGAATCTGGGAGTTAGAATGACAGCTGGCAGGCGAATTGTGTGTTAGATGGGCAGGGACTGGCACTGTAAGTGGCTAATATGTGGGGGGAGAGGGTCTGAAAGTTGTTACGAGCGCAGAAGGAGAAGGTTTCACTTTCAGTGAACAATGGCGAAACGAACTCTGTGATTCTACCAGATACGTGTCCGTTGCCTGGTGGAGCTGAGCTGGTTTTTCACTTTAGCTAATGTCTTAACTTCCACCAGGTCCGCTGTGCTGCGTATCGGAGTAGATATGCAGGACTTCGGCGGATGCCGGAGCAGGACGCAGCAATTCAGCTGAATTTAGCACCGAGCAGACAGGAAGTCACGCACAGGAACATCCGGTTACTTTTCAGAATAAAACACTCCATGTTGACACCAGCACACAAATCTCAAAAAAGAGACAAACACAAGCTCTTCTAGTAATCCTTCAGTCCGCAACTTCGTGTTGTTGTTTTTATAACACACACCTATAACTGCGGCACTGCAAAACCGGATCGGAGCACTATATTATAGACAGACAGCTGTGGTCAATTGAGCCTTCTTCTCAGTTTACATTAACTAATTTTTGGAGAAAATTGATCATTGATCATCCATAATCAATAATGTTATACATCATAGGTTTAGAAAGATATTAGAAAGATAGATATTAGACTCTTATATGTATGTCAGTTCCACTGACATACATATATGTGCATATACATATATATACACATATATACACAC